>JAGKQL010000001.1:48963123-48975623 GCA_018398635.1 Cyprinodon brontotheroides | reverse complement strand
TCCCGAGACACAAGATAAACCAACTGTTCAAACACTAGGGGGCGATAGCAGTCCTAACATCTACAGTTTAGTTTCTCTGTGGTTCTCAGAAACTTGAATAGATTTTTGAAAACAGTAATATGTGGTTTAGAAGATCTGCATTTGCCCTTTTGAATAATAAAAATAATAATCAAACATATTTTGTCCTGCTGTGTATCTCTATAGTTCTCTGTGAGCACAAACAGTGAATTCCTCTGGAATTGTTCTTTTTAAATGTTTGGTTTTTTTACACATTGCTTAATGTTTTGTTATTAAGTTACAAATCTAACACCAAAGTGACAGAACTATGTTTACACACAGTTCCCTCGGCAACAGCAGTGAGACAATGGCGGCTCATGCAGTGTTAGTCCTGGAAGGTTAGCTGGGATTATAGTGATGTCAGCTGAATCCCAAACCGCTCCCTAACCCTTCACCATCCACTGTCACTCTAAGTGAAGTCCCACCCCCAGCTTTGGAAGGCACCTGGATTGTACATGGGGGGTATAAACATGAATAGAACTGCTTCTTCCCTGCAACAGAAAGCAGTCGTTACTATGGCAACGCAGTGAGGCCGCATGTACAATCGCTGTAGGAAAGTCCGGTCAGCAAGGAATAATCAGTGCATCATTATCTATACATAAAACTAATATGTTTGCAGTGATTTAATGAATTTAGCGTTAATCAGTAAAAACATAAGAACAATCATTTTCGTTGCGATCTTTTAGTCTAGGAGTGGGAGCACTGGGAGTTGATCAACAGCCGATACCGCACCGTGACGCCACAAACCAGTAGGTCGCAGTAGTGTTCTTTTGACAAACATGGATGCCTCCATTAGCTCAGTTCAGTTCAGTTCTGTTTATTTCTATAGCCCAAATTCACAACACATGTCATCTCAAGGCACTTTCCAGTTCACCAGATCATCCAGTCAGATTGATTCAAAGTTCTCTATCCAAGGAAAACCAGCTGATTGCTCATTCAGTTGATTAGCTCATTCAAATGAAAATTATTCTTCATTAAAAACACTAATTTATTGAACAGTATGGAATAATTTCATATTTAAAACACTTTCAGAAGTTTGAGTTCTAAACATCTCCTTTACATTTCCTTTAAAAATAAATCTAACCAGTCAAATAAATCTATTTCAAAGAGGACCTTCAGTTTAGGGATTAACATTGTGTTTTCCTTTTTACTAAATTATTATTTTCTGTCAGTGAAGATATCAAATGGAACTTGCACTAAAATGCATGTGTTTCCTCCTCACAACATCAGCTGAATCCCTGCCTGCAATAATGCAGACTCACTATTTAAGGGCTGAGCATTCCTCTGGCCCTACCCACTACGTGGTTTGGGACAGCCCTTAATGTGACGGACCCTCTGGGGGGACATTGGTTAGTGCTCCGGGTCAATGCTTAGGGGCCGGTTTGGGATTGTGCCATTTACTTCATGTTGTTGGTGCTTCCAGTCTCTTCTTATTGGCCAAAATATCAGTTCTGTCCGACTCTGGCCGTGTTTCATATAGAACATATAGAAAAAACAAAACTACCTTCAGTTTGAAACAAAAACAATTTAGCTGAATGTTAAATGAACAGAAGTCTGGTTCTACGGGGAATACTGCATTAGCTGTAGTTTTATTGGATAATGTTCTGAGGGATTGAGTGTGGATGAAGAAACAGACCTTCTGTTAGTTCAGAGGACAGAGGAAGTGATTTCTAACCTGTATTCGAGGAGCACTTTGTCTGCTCACTACTTTAAACAGCTGATTAGAAAGGAGACCTTTATGCCGTGAGGTCTGCTCCTATAGGAGATCACTGGTGATGTTTCACTGATTCTCTTTTACTAACAGCTTTTCTCTCTCATTTGCTGAACAGACCCTCACCATGGCACCCCCATGCTGCTGGAGGGGGTGCGGAGCCTGGGGGCTCTGAGGGACCCGCACTCCAGGCGAAGTAGCGAGCGCAAGAAGAAATGATGAAAAGAGACTCATAGCTGATACCTACATTTATATTTATCAACCTTTAATCGTCCAGTTCCAGGGAGGGGGCTGACAGTGGGCTGCAGAAACACCAACATGTCTGTTTACAAACCTCTGATTCTTCATGGACGTATGGATTGTGATTTTAATCTACTGTTGAGTATTAATTGAAACCATGGGAACGATGCAGTATGTTGAAGAGTAGCCATCATATCGATTACTTACCTGCTCACACTGCCAATCAGACACAGCTGCTGCTCAGGTCTGCAGATCCAGTCACACCCCCCCTCCTCGTATCTTTGCCATAAATGGATTGAATTTCCACATCAGAATGACAGTAAAAGCATTAGGGGTGTAAATCACACCCATCATGGCGATTCGATTCAGTATCAATTTCCTGACCCAGACATTCTATTATTTTCGATATTCAAGAATTCATCACACAAATACTTCCACACAAATGACTTGAACCCGAAAGGGGTGTGTAAGTCATCTTTTTCCTCTGCCATGCCTGTCTTGCCTACTGTTTATGCGAGTGTGTGTGTAAGCGGAAAGCGGGTAGTGGCTAAAGGAAGCGTGGTAGGATGGCAAGAGTCAGAATTACATGCAGGAGTAAAGGGATAAAAAGAGGAAAAACACTCTTGCGGACGTGTCGATGCATTGGATCATCTGCTGTTGGATTGATGCATCAATACAAAATGATTATTATTTACACCCCTAAAAAGCACCAATAACATTTGATTCATTTTATGATTGGAATTTGATTGAGATCTGTTAGATTATTTTCCACAAAGAAGTAAATATACTCATCCTAGTTTGTGAAAGGTTTGTGTTTCCAGAAAATAACGTTGGCTCTTTAAAATAATAACACATTTCCTTTAGCAGAGATTTTATGCAATATAAGTTTTGTTTTTCCAAATGTCACATAACATCTGTGGCTGTGGTTAGGGTGTATTAGCATCTGTCTGTTTGGGCTGTAAAGGCTGCAGACCTGTGCCTCATAGGCCTGTGATCCTGAACATGAGCAGAGCCCACTGTAACCCAGCAGGTTCCTGGAGGCATCATATAAGCAGGAAGTAGAGCCAAATGCTGCTGGAAAGCTGTAGAAAAACCAAAACTCATGTTTATCTAGCAATTCTGCTACTGCACTATATCTGTGTACAGTTGGTTTGCTTCAGTCTGTCTGATATAACACATCTCCTGGTCACAAGAAACAATCCAGATTTCAGTGACTCCATCAGCAGAAGATCTGAAACTCAGTTTATACATGTTTGTAAAAGCTGTAGATGGTTTGATGTACACAGAATATTTCAGACAATCAAAGCTTCAATCGATGCCATTATGATTTTAGATGATTGCACCTTGCACTCAGCCCACTGCCAGACTGCATCCATTATGGATGTTCAGGTTTATATAGGACTGTTCTGCTGAGGCAGCCTGGCAGTGATCACAGTAACTGCTCAGCTTTCTGCCATCAGTTCTTACCAGAAAGACTCAAAGATTTAATTTCCATCCAGTGTAGAGATTACTGTGTGTTCCCTTTACTTAAGATTCTGTTTTAAACTGTAAACACAACTTATAAAACATTTGTATGATGTAGGACAATGTATCCTAAGATACACTATATTGCCAAAAGTATTTGCTCACCACTAACCTACAGAGCAGATGTCCTTTTTGTTTCAGCTTTATCTGAAAATAACCTGGTTTTGTTACTGAAAAACTCACATGTTGCACATACATGTTAAAACATTCAAATCTCTGTTTGTGAAATAAATAAATCTGTTTCATTGACACAACAGGAGCATTGTTACATGATTTATCATAATTTAAAGGTCATATTATGCAGAAATCAGGGATTTGTGACAGTTGCATCCCTGAAATACAGTGCTGAAAGATTAATATCGTTTGCATGGCAAAAAAACCAAAAAACAAAATATTACTTTTAACATTACTTAACAGTCCTTCCTGGGCTGCCACCTAGGGGTGTTCCCTCACCCGGACACGGGTCACCTGGGCCCCACTCTGGAGCCAGGCCTGGAGGTGGGGCACGCTGTTGAGTGCCTGATGGCTGGGCTTTTACCCATGGAGCCCGGCCGGGCACAGCCCGAAGAGGAAACATGGGTCCACCTTCCAATGGGCTCACCACCTGTAGGAGGGGCCAAAGGGGTTGGGTGAATTGTGTGATGGGTAGCGGTTGAGGGTGGGGACCCTGGCTTTCTGACCCTCGGCTGAAGAAGCTGGCTCTTGGGACATTGAATGTCACCTCTCTGGTGGGGAAGGAGCCTGAGTTAGTGCACGAGGTTGAAAGTTTCCAACTAGAGATAGTTCGACTTACCTCAACGCATGGCTCTGGCTCTGGAACCAGTCTCCTTGAGAGGGGCTGGACATTCTTCCACTCTGGAGTTGCCCCTGGTGAGAGGTGCCGAGCAGGAGTGAACGAGAGGGCTGCCTCCCTCGGCATACGTGTGGGGGGACGGGTTCTGACTGTTGAAAGTGCTTATGCACCAAACAGCAGTTCAGATTACCCCCCCTTTTTGGAGTCTTTAGAGGGGGTACTGGAGAGTGCCCCTCCTGGGTACTCCCTTGTCCTTCTGGGGGACTTCAACGCTCATGTGGGCAATGACTGTGAGACCTGGCAAGGCGTGGTTGGAAGGAATGGCCCACCTGACCTGAACTCGAATGGTGTTCCGTTATTGGACTTCTGTGCTCATCATGGATTGTCCATAACAAACACCATGTTCAAGCATAAGGGTGTCCATATGTGCTCTTGGCACCAGGCCACCCTAGGCCGTAATTCAATGATCGACTTTGTTGTTGTTTCATCTGACCTGCGGCCACATGTCTTGGACACTCGGGTGAAGAGAGGGGCGGAGCTCTCCACCGACCACTGCCTGGTGGTGAGTTGGCTCCAATGGTGGGGGAGGACGCCGGTCAGACCTGGTAGGCCCTAACGTATTGTGCTGTTTTGCTGGGAATGTCTGGCAGAGTCCCCCGTGAGAAGGAGCTTTAACTCCCATCTCCGGCAGAACTTTGAACACATTCCGAGGGAGGTGGGGGACATTGAGTCTGAGTGGACCATGTTCCGTGCCTCTATTGTTGAGGCGGCTAGTTGGAGCTGTGGTTGCAAGGTTGTCAGTGCATGTCGTGGTGGCAACCCTCGAACACGCTGGTGGACACCGGCAGTGAGGGAAGCTGTCAAGCTGAAGAAGGAGTCCTATCTGGCTTTATTGAACTGTGGGACTCCAGAAGCAGCTGACATGTACTGGCAGTCAAAGCGGCGTGTGGCTCGGCTGGTCGCTGATGCAAAAACTCGGGTGTGGGAAGAGTTTGGAAAGGCTATGGAGAAAGACTTCCGTACGGCTTCGAAGCGATTCTGGTCCACAATCCGGCGCCTCAGAAGGGGGAAGCAGTCCAGTATCAACACTATTTATAGTGGAGGTGGTGTGCTGCTGACCTCGACTCGGACATCGTATGTCGGTGGGCGGAGTACTTCGAAGACATCCTGAATGAGATCCCGGATACAAACGGCTGAAATTAGTTTTCTCCGTAGTGTGTCTGCGCTCTCCCTTAGAGATAGGGAGAGGAGCTCAACCATCCGGGGAGGACACAGAGTAGAGCTGCTGCTCCTCCACATCGAGAGGAGCCAGTTGAGGTGGCTCGGGCAACTGATTAGGATGCCTTCTGGACGTCTCCCTGGTGAGGGGTTCCAGGCACGTCCCACAGGAAGGAGGCCCATGGGAAGACCCAGGACATGCCAGAGGGACTATGTTTCTCGGCTGGCCTGGCAGCGCCTTGGGATTCCCCCGGAGGGGCTGGCCCAAGTCGCTGGGGAGAGGGATGTCTGGGCCTCCCTGCTGAAGCTGCTACCCCCGCGACCCGACCTTGGATAAGCGGAAGAAGATGGATGGATGGATGGATGGATGGACATTACTTAAAAAACATTAAACAATGAAATAATTCTGATAAAATGGATCCTGATGTCAACAGATCCTGCTCATATTAATACAGGAGAAGTTTATGACATTCTTTAATTCAAACACTCAGGAAAATGTACAATACAGCCCGTGTATATTAGTAAACATTTAATGTCCAGCTTGTAGGTCAGGGTTACGGTTAATTTGTCAATTTGCAGTTTTCTCAAAATAACAAATCAATTGATCGCAAAAAAGTGGCTAAAATAAATATTAATGGCCAAAATGTGCCCGAATATTTGTTTTCCCTCCACAGTGTCATGTGACTATCCAGTGTTACAAGGATTCGGGTGTGTTAATTTTTGGGGGAGTTCAATATGGCACCTCAACAACTCAGGAAAAAAAGAAAAGCTTTGCTAAACACAGATACGGCTATAAGACAATGCCAATAACGATAAAGCGAGCTGCATCGCAGTGGCCAGGATCAGACGGCAACTCAACAGAACAGGATCTACTCAGAATAGATCCAATGGGGTTCCATTTGTGACAAAATATGTTTATATGTGTTGTAACATGTACATGCTTCCATAAAAGGATTTTAATTTTATATAGGGCATTTAATTGGCACACATCAACTGCGAAGAACTTGTTATTGGCAGGTGAAACTTTTAATCCACTTACATGTTGCCAGTGTTTTACAATTTTACCAGAAGATTCTGAATGTGTTGAATAACTAAAACTGGGAGTTACATTTAATGGAAAGAATCCCATTCAGTGGGGATCAGGACATCCGGTTCCAGGGCAGGCCTCGCTAGGGAAAAAAAAGGTTAGAAAATTCATAAAAATGCTGCTATCATGTGTCTGGTAATGTTATTTAAAGATTTCGTCCCAAGTGATCTCTTCACAGGAAAGAATCAGAATAAAAAGCTGTAAATACAGAGCTTTTCTTTACAGTATTTTTGAGCTAATGATGCCAGCCAGTGCAATTGTTGTGGCCTAGTTCTTAAAATACTTGAAAAAGAGGAATTAAGCAGACAATAACACACAGCATGGATTGTTCAGTCTGGCTGAGTGAGCATTAGCATTCAGTTCACAACTCTGACTGAAAAGCCATCAGCAGTTGAATCAAAAACAACACATATAAAAAGATATCCATTCTGCTTAACCCTGCAAAACCCAAATATAGTAAAACACTAATGTCAGGTCTAAGCACCTAAAACATCATACATACAGGGAAAGAAAGAAAGCACAGAGACAATTAATTTAGTTACTCGCAAGGAGAATAGGAAGGAGACTGCAGAGTTTACAAATCTCCAACCCACTCTGCAGTCTTCAGCTTTCTCCTTGCTATTTATTGAAGAAAAGGGGATGTCCCTAATTACACCAGCTGAGGTTTAACTAAGGGAAAGGGAAACAAAATGATCTTACTTTAAACCTCAGCACATATGTTAAAACAAAGCATGTGGTTGTTTTACAATTGAATTGTTCCAAGAACACATGTTTAGAAGAAACATGTGATAGAGGATGTTCAGGTCTCTTTTTACAACCCAGCATGTGATAGAGGATAACAGGCCTCTTCACAACCCTGCCTGGGAACAATCTTAAGCAGAGTTAAAGAAGATGAATTACACATTATACATCATATTAGTTCATTAGAACACAACTCATGAAACACAAACGGAGTATAAATAAAATATTTCTAACAACTAAACATTTTTTTTCAACCACTCAGATGTTGTAGGAGGCCTCTGAGGCTAAAAATGAAGTGTTTTCAAAACTTTTATGTTTAAGCAAGTTTTTACAGAAATGTTATAATATTGCAACATTGGGCCAGATGGGGAGCAGAATTTCCTGTATTTGTACTCATTATCTGAACAACAATGCAGAACTATGGATTAATTTGCAGAGTTTTGCTTCTATCCCAGAACAGTATAACTATGAATTGATTGGAAGATTTCCTTATCAATAGCCAAGACAAACGACAGACATGTACAACATGACTGCTGTGCTGTAGACATGTTAAAAAAGCACTGTCTTCTGTGATAAGGGAAAAATACTGAGTGTTTAAGGTGGTTAGAAATCCTTTTAAGTAACTTAAAATGATTAGATATGGCAATATATCTTTGTATATTAGGTTCTAATACAATCATTTATATAATCCAATATAAGGCTAAGGGCTAGAATGTGTAAATTATGACCATAGTCAAATGTTTGCTGGGTAACAGTAGAGAAGCTCTGCACTCTCTCTACTGTTACCCACTCTTTACTCCATCCAGACAGTGTCTTGCCCACGACCAAAATCTAATAAATTAGCAAAGATTCCCAAAGGAGTAAATCATGATAATCTAATTAAAATCAAAATAACTCCAATTGGGGAAAAAGTTAAAACAATTAAATGCGGTCTGTTTAACATAAGATCGCTTTCCTCTAAAAGTCTGCTAGTTAATGACTTGATTTGTGATAATCACATTGACTTGTGTTGCCTTACAGAAACCTGGCTGCGGCAAGAGGATTATTTGGGCATAAATGAGGCAACTCCTTCAAGCTAATTAAATTTTCACATACCGAGAAGTTCTGGGTGAGGAGGAGGAGTAGCAACAATCTTTCAGTCTGACTTACTGATTACTCCCAAAACAGTTAATACCTACTCCAACTCTTTTGAACATTTAACCCTTAATTTCCCTGATCCAAATTGCACAGCAAGAAAACCTCTTCTTTTTGTAACTTTGTATCGTCCACCAGGTCCTTACTCTATGAATTTTTAGATGAGCTTTTAGGGTTCCTTTCTGATTTTGATATTAAATACTGACTTAGGGTCATCATGAGTGTGAGATTTTAACATCCATGCTGACCATTGAAGAAATGATAGCTTAAGAGCAGCCTTTAATGCTATCTTAGACACTAACTGGCTTTACATGCGCAAAATTTCCCCATCCAATCCCAAACCTTGGTTGATCGGAAATTCAAAAGAAATACCGACGTTACATAAAGAGGACACTAAATGAAATGGAAGTCGCGATCATGGCGTGTGTATACATGTACCAAGCGTTGGATCAAGATTAAATCTTTTAAGCATCGCGCAGAACTTCCTGCCAAACTTGGCAGTTCTGTCTGCGTCTGGTTTTTGGGAGAGCCTGACAAACGCGATGCGCTCGGAGCGAGCGGAAAGAAAAAAGGAGAGAGGAGGAAAAAAGCGCTTGGCAGCGAAATAGTACGAGAGAAAATGCAGAGAATGAGCGATTGAACCGGCGTGGGAGAAGCGAGTGGGCTGTGGAGAGAGAAAAGAGGAAGAGGAGGAGGATAGGAGATTAGGTTGCTTGCCTGCAGCTTTTAAATGAACTTGAGTGTATAAGTCGGCGTTCCTAGAGACTCTCCCCGCCATGTTGTTCACAGCGAGAGAGCGAACGGTGGTTTCCTGTTGTTGACAAAGCGGAAAAACGTCACGCTGACGTCACACACATGCGCAGTGAAGATTATTTTACTCTTCAGATCGGAATGGGTGTTTACATGGACGCATGTCGGAATGGCGATCGGCAAAGCTCCACCTCTCTCATTCGGAATTAAATTTAGATCCGATCCGGACCGAATCCGGATTAGAATCTTCAGTCTGACATGTTTACATGAAACATTTTTTGATCTGATCAGGTAGCCTTCAATCCGTTCAGTTGTGTCCATGCTAGCGTAGCTACTATTAGCTTTGTTCAAAATGTGAATAGTCCCACACATTCTCATCTTCATACTTTGGATCTTTAATGCTGACATACGACATAGAATGTGAAGAAATAACAGTATTTCCTCACAACCCTGTACCTCTCTGACCACTTTCTAATAACCTTCAGGATTACTTTAACAGAGTTCTCCTCCCCACCAAAAGAAGGTTCAATTTTAGTAGATCATTATCAAATGATAGTGCAGTTATACATTTTAAAGAATCTGCTTCACTTTCTCTCTCCTCTGTGTCACTGAGCAGTGCTGCAGAGTGCTAAAAGCATAGCTTATTCCCCTTCACAGGTTGATGATTTTTGTTGATGGGGTTGCTAGTTCTCTGCGTACTGCCTTAGACAATGCAGCTCCTTTGAAAATGAAAAAGCGTTAAAATAGAAAGCTGGCTCCTTGGTTTAATGCAGATTTCTGCGTTACTTTGAAGCAAAATGCTAGGAAACTGGAGAGAGAAATATCGCTCCACAGGCCTGCGGGAGTCCTTCCTAGTCTGGAAAAATAGTTTAAAGAGGACCCTTTGTAAAAGCAAATGCAGCTTACTTCTCCTCATTAATGAGAGGAGAATAAGAACAATCCCTAGATATCTTTTATTATCAGTTGCCAAACTCACCCAGAGCCATAGCTCAGTTGAAACCGTCCATCCCACCTGCTCTTTGCGGTAAAGTATTTTACATGGGATTCTTTATAAATAAGATTGATCTTATTACACTAAGATCATTAGCACTATTATGATTGGTTTATCTCTGGAAGGTACATGTGGCAGCATCTGAAATTTAGCCATAGGGTTCCTGAGCTGGGTTTTAGACTACTTTTGATCAGTTGAACTTTCACGGTAAGCAAAACTATTGTCTTCATTAAAGCCTTCTAGTTGTATGTTTAGACCCAGTTCCAGTCAAGTTATTTAAGGAAGTATTCCCTTTGATTTCTACCTCCATTTTAGATGTGATCTATCTATCTCTGTTAAAGGGATATGTACCAGAAGCTTTTAAGGTTGCTGTAATTAAACCTTTGCCTAAGAAACTGTCCCTTGACCAGATTGATCTGAATAAAAAGATATATCCAATCTTCCTTTCTTATCCTAAATTCTTGAGAAAGTAGTTGCCAAACAAGTTTTGCGATCACTTACACCATAATGAACTTTTTTTGAAGAGTTTCAGTCTGGCTTTAGAGCTCATCATAGCACTGAGGCAGCCCTCTGGTGAAGATCACTAATGATATTCTCATGGCCTCAGATAATGGACTTGTATCTGTGCTTTTCCTGTTCCTGTTGGATCTCAGAGCTGCATTTGATACAGTTGAAGCCATAATATTCTTTTAGAAAGACTTGAATATTTTCTCATTTGGAATTAAAGGAACAGCACTAGACTGGTTTAAATCCTATCTATCTGAATTATTTTATTTTGTTCATGTTAATGACAGATCTTCAACATGCTCAAAAGGTTACCTGTGGAGTACCACAGGGATCAGTGCTAGGACCAATGCTCTTTACTTTATATACTGTATGCTCCCAATCAGTAGAGTTATTAGGCAGCATGGGATTAATTTTCACTGTTATGCTGATGATACCCAGCTATATCTGTCTATAAATCCAGATGATGCTAACTTGTTATAGTATTTTGACCAGCAGGCTTTGAAAACATAAAAACCTGGATGACTCTTAACTTTCTGCTTCTGAATGCAGACAAAACAGAAGTTATAATCTTTTGGACCAGAGTCTCTGAAAAAGAAACTGATTAGCCAGTCACTTCATTTGGATGGGATTAAACTGATTTCAGATATTAATAGAAGTAAAAAATCTTGGTGTTATTTTTTGATCAGGAGGACCTGTCATTTTAAATCCCTGATCAAAAGAGGTTTAGGGCATTTCCTTCTTTCATACAGAGAACATTGCAAAATTGAGCAATCTCCTGTCAGGGGGTGATGCAGAGAAACTAGTCCATGGCATTTGTTACTTCAAGGGCTGGACTATTGTAAATCTTCACTATCAAGGGGTCCACAAACTGTAGTTAAAAGCCTTCAGCTGATCCAAAATACTGCAGCCAGAGTTCTGATGAAAATGAAAAAGAGATCATATCTAAGCCTATCCTGGCTTCTCTTCATTGGCTTCCTGTTAAATCAAGAATAAATTTAAAATCCTCCTTCACACATATAAAACCTTAAATGGCCAAGCTCCATCTGATATCAGAGATCTGATTGTTCCTTATGTTCCCTAACAGAGCACTTAGCTCTCAATCTGCAGGTTTACTAGTGGTTCCTAGAATTTCTAAAAGTAGAATGGGAGGCAGATCTTTTAGTTATCAGGCTCCTCTCCTGTGGAACCAACTACCAGTTTTAGTCCGTGAGGCAGACACCCTGTCTACTTTTAAGGCTAGGCTTAAAACTTTCCTTTTTGATAAAGCTTATAGTTAGAGTGGCTCAGGTTATCCTGAGCTATCTCTATAGTTATGCTGCTATAGGCTTAGACTGCTGGAGGACATAGGGACCCCTTTTCATCATTCTGCTTCATTCTATCTCTATTCTCCCACTCTGCAGAATCTGTTAGTTCAATCTCTAGCGTTCTGCTCTCTCTGCTTTTTCTCATAGTAGCTTCATCTGGTCTGTTCCTGTTTGGCTGTGACTCCATCCTGGAGAAATATCAGCTGTGCTGCTGCCATCCAACATCTATTTATACATAGATGTTGGAGATCAGCAGAGATGGGAAGTAACGAGTCAAATACTTCGTTACTGTACTCAAAATAGATTTTTCTGATATTTTACTTTACTTTACTACTTATTTTTATGGCGACTTTTTCACTTCTACTCCTTACATTTTTTACACAAATATCTGTACTTTCTACTCCTTACATTTTAAAAAATTGTCTCGTTACTTTAGTTTTTAA
>JAGKQL010000001.1:48948255-48962758 GCA_018398635.1 Cyprinodon brontotheroides | reverse complement strand
CACTTTTACCAGAGTATTTTTTAACACAAGTATCTGTACTTTTACTCGAGTACGGAAAGTGAGTACTTTTGCCATCTCTGGAGATCAGCCTGTTTTTCAGTGTAGTCCTGTTTCTCTGACCGTGACTGAGTGGATGTGCTCCCTTCGTCCTCTGACATGGGAGGTGGCTCGGAGCTCATCTGCTTGGCTGTGTATTTCCTGGATGGGGCCGCCTTTAATAGCTGCTTTTTGTAACTCTGCTTCTGTCTCCTTGAACCCCAATCGGCCTCAGCAGATGGCCACTCACACTGAACCTGGTTCTAAGCTTACCCATTTCCCTTTCAGCCTCATCGCAGCTTAATGCATTCCTGAGTCGTTATTCAGTTTTCCCCATAAAACTGAATGAAACCACATTGTTTTGACTGCATTTAATATCTCTGCGTCAGGGTTTATTCACATTTTATCTGCTATTTTTAAAGGACACTTACAAATGCATTAAGCCCTAATTTTTGAACATTCCTCAGACTTTGAACAGACTAATAAACCCCTCTTTCTCTTTTATTATTTCAATTTTTTCTTATTTGCAGTAGTGTTTAGGGTTTTGCTTAGTTGGTTGCAGAAATAATACTGTGATTGTAGCTAATAAAGGTTTCATTGTATTTTAACTTGTGGTCTTTTTTTGTCTATTTTACGCGAGTGAACGAGAAATCATCACTCAGGGCTGAATTCACTCTTTTCAACAGCATCCAAATGAACAGAGACACATTTAGTTGGTTCGGTGATTAATATCGTTGCTGATAGCCATAGCTTAAATTACTAAATTGGTCAAAGACAACATGAGTTCATCAAGCCCGTTTGCTGTTAGGTTAATATATCTTTCATTGGCCAGATTGATCTTCTCAAAACAACAGTCCTCTCCTTCATGCCATAAAGGAGGCTGTGTAACTCATTTTTTTCTCTCAGGATCTTTGTTTGGTGCATGTGAGGCTAAGAACAGACATACATCAATATTTTTTACTCCACACAGTTATAATCATTCAACTGATAATAACCAATTAGTTTTACCATAGATTTGAATGACCTACTTATTTGATATATTCAAAATCTTCTGGTAAACTCTCACAACAGTATAGAGCCAGTCTTCAGACCAAAAATCAGTGCCAGATTATTTCAAGCCATTGGTGAGATCTATTCCAGCATTTTTATTCCTGACTTGGCTGATTGCCTGACCTGATATGTCCCTGCTTCTGAGCCTGCCTGATCCCTGTCTGACCTAACTGCATGCCTGTTCTGTTTGATCCTGAGCTGTTTGTCTGCCTACCCGTTGCCTAACTTGAAACTGTTTCCTGAGCTCATGATCGATATCCCCCTGGTGCTTCCCTGGACAGCAACTGATTCTGGTTTGTCCTCCTGCCTACTATTATCTTCACAGTTCTGACCCCTGCCTGACCACGGATCATTGTGACTCTGCTGGAGTTATTCTCTAGGACTTCCTGACCAGTGACAGCATTAACAGCGCTACTGTCAACCGGCAGACTGAGGACTAAGAGAAGGTTAGTGACAGATATGTTTGTGATTGATGCACATCGTAAAGCTAACCTGGTAACTAATCTTCTGTCTCCTTGTCCAGAGGTTCCTGCCCTAGTCGCAGACACTAACTGCAGCACCTACAGTTCAATAAACTGTGTTAAGCTCTCACACTGGTTGTCGGGTTTGAATTCTGGGTCCATCTGTTTTAATCAGTACATATATTTAGAGTTGCTCAGGTTATCCTCAGTCATATCTATGGTTACACTGCTGCAGGTTTAGACTGCTGAAGGACAAAGTGACCACCACACTGCGCCAGGTCAAGGTGGTGATTTCTTCCTATTAAAGAGAGTTTTCCTCTCCACTGTCGCTACAAGCATGCTTGGTATGGGGGATTGATAAAGAGTCGATGCAATCAGCTGGTTTTCCTTAGTTAGAAAACTTTGATCCAGTCTGACTGGATGATCTGGTTGAATTGTCTCTGTAAAGATGGCGGGTTGTTAATTGGTGCTATATAAATAAACTAAACTAAATGTACAATAAAAGACATTGAGTTAACACTGAAGGAAAGGACAAGTGGATCATCTATTTTTTTAAAATGAGGACAATCTGATGTCAGGTGGAGCTTGATATATCAGGGCAATATATAAGAATTTCTCATTTACCTTGATTAAGTTCTGTTAATAAATGGAAGTCAAATTAGTGGAAATAGGATTTTTATTTTTAATGTAACTCTTCTAGATTTATTGTTTTTCAATCAGCCAAAGGCTTTTTACAGCACTTTATGGACTTTCTGATTTATAAAAATATGATAGAAAATTCAATTCAATTCAGTTTTATTTATATAGCGCCAAATTCACAACACATGTCATCTCAAGACACTTTACAGTTCAACCAGATCATCCAGTCAAATTGATACAAAAGTTTTCTATCTAAGGAAAACCAGTTGATTGCTGATCGACTCATTGACTCAAATACAATCCCTCACAGTAAGCATGCATGCTTGTGGCGACAGTGGAGAGGAAAAACTCCCTTTAACAGGAAGAAACCTCCAGCAGAACCAGGCTCAGTGTGGCGGCCATCTGCTGAGGGCGACTGGGGTTCAAGGAGACAGAAGCAGACATAGAAAGCAGCTGTAAAAAGCGGCCCCGTCCAGGAAACACACAGCCAGGCAGGCGAGCTCCGAGCCAGCTCCCCATGTCAGAGGGCGAAGAGAGCACATCCACTCCAGTCACAGTCAGAGAAACAGGACTACACTGGAAAACAGGCGATCTCCAGCATCTATAAACAAAGGGTGTTGATGGAAGCAGCACAGCTGATATTTCTCTCCAGGATGGAGTCACAGCCAAACAGGAACAGACCAGATGAAGCTACTATGAGGAAAAAGCAGAGAGAGCAGAGCGTTAGAGATTGAACTAACAGATTCTGCAGAGTGGGAGAATGAGAGATAGAATGAAGCAGAATGATGAAAAAATGGGTCCTTATGTCCTCCAGCAGTCTAAGCCTATAGCAAGCAGAACTATAGAGATAGCTCAGGATAACCTGAGCCACTCTAACTATAAGCTTTATCAAAAAGGAAAGTTTTAAGCCTAGCCTTAAAAGTGAGACAGGGTGTCTGCCTCACCGGACTAAAACTGGTAGTTGGTTCTACAGGAGGAGCCTGATAACTAAAAGATCTGCCTCCCATTTTACTTTTTAGAAATTCTAGGAACCACTAAGTAAACCTGCAGATTGAGAGCGAAGTGCTCTGTTAGGAACATAAGGAACAATCAGATCTCTGATATCCAGATGGAGCTTGGCCATTTAAGGCTTTATATGTGAGAAGGAAGGAGGATTTTTAAATTCTATTCTTGATTTAACAGGAAGCCAATGAAGAGAAGCCAGGATAGGAGAGATATGATCTCTCTTTTAAATTTTCATCAGAACTCTGGCTGCAGCATTTTGGATCAGCTGAAAGGCTTTTAACTACAGTTTGTGGACTTCCTGGTAGTAAAAATTACAATAGTCCAGCCTTGAAGTAACAAATGCATGGACTAGTTTCTCAGCATCACCCCTGGACAGGAGATTTCTAATTTTTGCAATGTTCCTCAGATGAAAGAAGGAAATTCTAGAAACCTCTTTGATCATGGGATTTAAATGACAGGTCCTGATCAAAAATAACACCAAGATTTTTTACTTTTATTATCTGAAATCAGTTTAATCCCATCAAATGAAGTGACTGGCTAATCAGCTTCTTTTTCAGAGACTCTGGTCCAAAGACTATAACTTCTGTTTTGTCTGCATTCAGAAGCAGAAAGTTAAGAGTCATCAGGTTTTTATGTCTTTCAAGACATGCCTGTAATCTATGTAATGGGTTAGCTTCATCTGGATTTATAGACAGATATAGCTGGGTATCATCAGCATAACAGTGGAAATTAATCCCATGCTGTCTAATAACTCTACCAATTGGGAGCATGTATAAAGTAAAGAGAAAGTGGTCCTAGCACTGATCCCTGTGGTACTCCACAGGTAACCTTTGAGCGTGTTGAAGATCTATCATTAAGCATGAACAAACTGAATTCGATCAGATAGATAAGATTTAAACCAGTCTAGTGCTGTTCCTTTAATTCCAACAAAATATTCAAGTCTTTCTAAAAGAATATTATGGTCAACTGTATCAAATGCGCGCACTAAGATCCAACAGGACGAGCACAGATACAAGTCCATTATCTGAGGCCATGAGAATATCATTAGTGACTTTCACCAGAGCTGTTTCAGTGCTATGATGAGCTCTAAAGCCAGACTGAAACTCTTCAAAAAGTTCATTATGGTGGAAGTGATCGCAAACTTGTTTGGCAACTACTCTCTCAAAAATTTTGGAAGATAAGAAAGGAAGATGGATATAGGTCTATAATTGAACAAGTCATCTGGGTCAAGAGGCGGTTTCTAAAGCAAAGGTGCTAAAAGTTAAGAGTCAAACTAAGCTTTAGGTAACACCATCCCTGTAACAGAGATAGATTAATGACATCTAAAATGGAGGAGGAGATCAAGGGAATACCTCCTAAATAACCTTAAGGAACTGGATCTAACATACAAGTTGAAGGCTTAGATGAGGACAATAATTTTGCTAATTCAGAAAGTTCCAACTGGATCAAAGCAGCCCAATCCCGGTTCAGAGTTCCATGACTACCCTGCTAGATACATAATCAAGGATAAGAGGAGTGCTTTGGTGATCTTATTTTTTAATGTAAGATCAATCTTATTTATAAAAGAATCCCATAAAAAATCATTGCTGCTAAGAGCAGGGGCGATGGAACAGGGGTTCTGCTGAGCTTTTCATGGCTCTGGGTGAACAACAGCAACCGTATTAAAAAGAAATCTAGGATTATTCTTATTCTCCTCTATTAATGAGGAGAAGTAGGTTGCTCCATGCTTTACAAAGGGTCCTCTTATACAGCAGTGCAAAACCATTTTTCCAGACTAGGAAGGACTCTTGCAGGCCTGTGGAGCTTACATTTTCTCTCCAGTTTCCCTATAGCATATTGCTTCAAAAGTATGCAGGCAGCTGCATTAAACCAAGGAGCAAGCTTTTCTATTTTAAGCGGTTTTCATTTTCAAAGTAGCCAGCTTAAGGCACACGCAGAGAACTAGCAACCCCATCAATAAAATCATCAACCTGTGAAGGGGAATAAGCTATGCTTTTGCACTCTGCAACACCTGCTCAGCGACACAGAGGAGAGAGAAAGTGAAGCAGATTCTTTAAAAATGTATAAAATCTTACATCTATCTGATAAAGATCTGCTAAAATTGAACCTTCTTTTTGGGGGAGGAGAACTCTGTTAAAAAGTAATCCTGAAAAGGTTATTAGAAAGTGGTCAGAGAGGACAGGGTTGTGCAGGAAATACTGTTATTTCTTTACATTCTATGCAGTATGTCAAGGCACAAGATCCAAAGCGGCGAAGATGAGGAATGTGTGGGACTAATTCACATTTTGAACAAAAGCCAATAGTGTCTAAGATAGCATTAAAGGCTGCTCTTAAGCTATCGCCTTCAATGTCAGCATGGATGTTAAAATCTCCCACACCATGATGACCCTGTCAGTATTTAGTACCAAATCAGAAAGGAACTCTGAAAAAACTCATCTAAAAATTCCTAGAGTAAGTGGACCTGGTGGGGGACTATACAAAGTTACAAAAGGAAGAGGTTTTTTTTGCTTGCCTTGAAATTTGGATCAAAAGGAAATTAAGGGTTAAATGTTCAAAAAAGAGTTGTAGGTATTAATTGTTTTGGGAGTAATCAGTAAGTCAGACTGGAAGATTGTTGCTACTCCTCCCTCCTAAGCCCAGAACTTTCTGGGTACATGTGAAAATTCTTAAATAGCTTAAAGGAGTTGCCCTCATCATATGCTCACATAATCTCTTGCTGCAGCCAGGTTCTCTGTAAAGGCAAAAACAAGTCAATGTGATTATCACAAATCCAAGTCATTAACTAGCAGACTTTTTAGAGGGAAAGAGATCTAATGTTAAACAGACGCAATTTAATTGTTTTAACTTTTTGCCCAATTGGAGTTATTTTTTTTATCTTAATTAGATTATCATGGTTTACTCCTTTGGGAATATTTGCTAATTTATTAGATTTTGGTCGTGGGCAAGACACTGTCTGGATGGAGTAAAGAGTGGGTGTTAATAGTAGAGAAGCTGCAGAGATGTGTGTTAACCTACAACTCTGCTTCCTGGTCTGTACATTCCTGGGTACATCAGGGTTTTGGAGGACTATTAAATAAATGTGGCCAGATTCCTAGAAAGAAGAGCTGCACCATCCAAAGGGAGATGGATGCGTCGAATCCGGTCCGAACCAGGCTTTTCCCAAAAGGATTGCCAATTATTAATGTAGCCCACGTTGTTTTCAGGACACCACCTAGACAACCAGCGGTTGAATAATGGATCATGCGACTAAACATGTCATCACTGGTCAGATCAGGGGAGGGACCAGGAGAGAAAATTACGGAGTCCGACATTTTTTTGGCAAACTTACATACGAGAAGCAACACTAATTTTAGTGACCTCCGTCCCGTACGTAACGAGGGTGTCATTACCACAAGCGTGAATAACAATCTTACTGTATTTAACCTATAGTAGCATTATAATAGTAGCGTTTGGTTTATTTGGTTAACTTAAATGTTTTTTCTTAGCAAAACATAACACCAAGGTTCTATACTTAATCACAGGAGGATAGGTTAATGCCATGCAGATTAAGTGACTGGTAACAACTGTATAAAAGACGACAACCTCATCATTCTGCATGAAGTTTGCATGTTCCCCCTGAGCTTGAGAGTTCTCTCTGGGTACCTCCCACAGTCTTAAAACAGAACTGTTAGGTTAAATGGGTTCCCTACATTGTCCTTACGTGTGTGTGTGTGTGTGTGTGTGTGTGTGTGCAAGTGTTGTGTGTCTCTGTGTCGCCCTGCGACAGACTGGCGACCTGTCCAGGGTGGACCCCACCTCTCACCCATAGACTGCTGGAGATAGGCACCAGCCCCATCGTGACCCTGACAAGGACTAAGCGACAGAAGATCGGTGGATTTTTGGAATACAAATTGCATCTTTGTATTCCAAAACACAGAGGGTGTCCTCTTAAAGTTTTCCAAGTTTTTATGTTTTCAAGACATGCCTGTAGTCTACTGAACCGATTGGATGCATCGGCTAATCATGTTAACAGTTAACCTAATCAATAACCTAACATTTTTTTCATGCGATGCCATCTAAAAAGTAGTACTAATTAGAAACATTTCTCAGTGATTACACACTTCATATTTTGTAAATATTTATTTTTTCCTTTAAGGCAACAACTCTTAACATATAACACTTTGATACACCAATACTCCGATTAGGTTTTTGTAAGAATGCATTGATAAACCAGATAAACTTGACAAATTTCAAACCAAGATACTTTTGAATGTATTTATAATGGATATACCAAAAAAGAGAGGAAAAAATGTATCTTATTTCTTATTTACTTATTTCTAGATGCTGACACTGCCCTACTGTAGAAGTCCAGCTCCAGGCTGCCAGCAGAGCACAGTGCTGGGCAGGTCAAGTAGTAATGCCTACATTAGTAGAGGCTTAAATGGAACCAACTTTGAGGATGATAAAAACGGTAAAGCATTTTCAAACTCAAAGAGCCATTTAAACTTTACTGTTTATGTTCACTTTATATCAGTACATAAAAGAAAGACCAATGCTAATTAACAGATGATATGATCCTGACTGCTCACATCTAGATTAGGTTTACAATTTAAATATAAATACTCTTCTCATAAACCAAAACATTTCTCAGGATTATTAAATAAACTGTGCTTTCCAATATCTTCTGTGGGGGTGGCATCAGAGCAAAAATCCCCACATGAAATAAATATTTCTAATGATTCTTCAATGCAGCACATAGCTACAGTCTAGATCCGATATGACTGCATGTTTTTACCTATTTTTTTTCCAGTTCCTTATGCTATATCAGGGTTTTGCAAAATCTGTAATAGTTATACTATTTATAATGTTACTGAGTACCAGGGTATTTAATGTTGTAGGCCACAGGACCTTCCATTGTAAATCCAAGATAGAAAGATAGTTGTTCCCGGCTGCATCCACTGCGGATGTCTCCCAAATATGCTGGACGAAGAGGAATTTTTAGATTTCCTCCATAGTTGACATATATTTCTCCATTTTCAGAAATTCCTCTAACCCTTAACAGCTCTTTTTCCACCGCTGGTTCATTCCAAGCAGCTCCACTCTGCCAAAGCTGTGGCAGGGTGTGACCTTGGCCACTGCAGGACTCTTGCCTTTTTACAACATCAGTCAAGATTCGATCAAGCTTCACTTTAGAGACCATTCTCCTCAGTCCAGTGGATTTTCCAAGAAAGAAATGAGCTAAGGCTGTTCGGGCTGGAAACATGTGTGAAAAGCGTCGGTGAAATGATTTCTTGGCTGATGTGATGTATGTGCCGATATCTCTGTATTTTGAAGAGCTTTCCAGTTCTGTACCTTTAGTAGGCCACCTGAGAAGCATGGATAGGTAGTACAGCTCTGTCGAATTTGAGTGTGTGCCTTCTTTTTGTAGTTCTTCATCGAGAAGATCAACCAACTCTTCATATTTTTTCACTTCCTTAGAGGATGGCTTTATGCTGTACATCACTATGTTAGCTAAGATAAAGTTGACAGTGTCTGATACATATCTTTTAGGTGAGTTTTTGAAAATATATTTCCATTTTAAGAGGATACGCTCCATCTCTGCACCACTTTTGTCACTCAAACACTGTAAAAGTCCAGCAAATGAGTCTGCTCGTTTTGTTTCCAGATAAATCCTCTGTTCCTGTATCTCCTGGTGTAGACTCAGATTTGGGTTGCTGGCTTTCTCGGATGCTTTTTCTTGTTCTGAACTACTGAATATCTGCAAGTATTTTCTAAACTGCTCTGATAACTTCTTTTTGTGCCTATCATCAGCCATTTGTCTTTCCTGTGATCTAGGTCTCAGGTAAGTGAAGTAATTCTCAAAAAAGCTGAAAATCTCCTTCAGCCTTGGCTTCAAAGAGACCAAAAATCTCTCATGGTGGACCAGGACTTCCACCAACTGGGCAGTGGCAATGTTCCTGGGGTCAAAATGTAAGCTTTTCATGGAATGGTGGCCTTTGAGAATCTGTAGCAGTTGGTCTCTTTGATGTTTGTCTCTACTCTGTGAAAGAGGAAGTTCTCTGATGAGGTCCAGAAGGATCATCATAACCTCTGTCTCTCCAACATACCCTGCTGTGTTGTAGGACTTTGGCTTCTTTCTGCTGTAAAGATCAAATGGGTCTGCAAGTTCATCCTTCTTGGCAAGCTCCTGTGAATCTTGGAAGGCTTTTACAGCTTTAGAGCCCAGCTTCAAGCATTCATCAAGAACCTCAGCAGTGAGAGGCTTGGCTTCTTCAATCGCCTTCTTGAGTTGGCTCTTGTAAACCTGTCCTACTGTGTCTGCAATGTAAGAATTAGAGTTTTTACTTCGTGCATCTAAAGCCCAATGTAAGGCAGCAGAGAAGTCTCTTTCTATGAGATAGTAATATCTTGCTAGTGCCTGTGGGAGTGTTGCACTTCTGTCAAACCTCTCTATAGCTTTCTCTAAAATTTCTTTGACTTTTTCTGATCCTTCATCTTCATCTATTTTTTCAATTAAAGGAGAAAACAGTGTATCTTTGTCATCCCCTTGTTCTTTTCTATGCCGTGAAATGAGCATGCTTTGAATGTGCAGAAGTAAGAAATCCTTTCCCATGCAGGACATAAAGAGTTTGTCACAGTGTAAAATGTCGATAGTTATTTCAGCTAGGGAAATATTGTGTTTTTGTTCAAGGAGCTGAAGGCAGTTACTGGCAATCATTGGGTGTAGGAATCGAACTGCTTGGTAGGAGCCATGCTCTTCAACAGTGAATGTTATCAGCAGTGTGGAATATGGATTCATTTTGTCCTCAAGAGTCTCCCGTTTCCAGATGACATTCCTTAGACCAACTAACTCTTCACACAAAGAGAGTGACATATAGGATCCATTCACAAAGGTGTTCAACAAAGCCAGAAAGGAGAGGAGCCTGCCCTGCTGGGTGGTGGCATCAAGATCTTTAACAACATTGCTCACAATCTTTGCGATGTAATCCTCACTGAAATTATTTGTCATGATCATGAAAGAGTAAAAGGTTTCCGGCTTCTCATGGTCAGTTTTCAGCTGCTGAAGTTTAGCAGAAAATAGCTTCTGCTCTTTGGAGGACAGCTTGTTGGTTAAGAATATATTAGGAAAATTGCTGCTTCTTGAGCTCTCAACAGGAAACTGAGTTCTCTCACAGTTCAGTATAATGACCATGAGAGTGTTCTGCTGCCTCCTCTCACCAGCACAACTGAGGATACATTGCTTAAGGTCCTCAACATCCTCCCAGTTGTCCACCAAGAGGAGGACTGGTGTGTAGCCTGGCTGATCCTGCTTTCCATATATGAGCAGATTAATGACTTGAGTAGCAATGTCATTATTTCTTGCTCTGTTGTTTTTTACAACAGCACATCTGAATTTTCTCCTTAAGCTCCAAAGAACATGCATTGCGAGAGTTGTTCCTCCACATCCTGGGGCGTGGAAGAGGTTGATCATGACACATGAAGATGTGTAGCTGTCGACAGGTGTGATCAGGTTATACAACTCATCATATTTGTCTCGCTTGATGAATGGCAGACTGCCTCTCTGTTCAGAGAAGTGAAAGTTCCACCATCTTACTTGTCCTCCTCTATAAAAATCCTCTTCTGTTTTCTTATAAAACTCATCAAAGGAAGCTGTATTTTCAATATCTGTGTTTTCACATTCATTTTCACTCAAAATGTCCAACACTGTAAACAGTTCCTCATCTTTTATTGTCAGCAGCACTGAGCTTGAGCCTGTGGATGGGAGGTATCTCTGGGAAGGCTGTGTTTTGGGCTCTTTTAGTTTTTTTATTGTACTGGATATTTCATTGAGGCTCAGTTCATTTATTGGTAGATATCTTCCTTACAGCGTGCGTCCTATCAGCCGCTGCCACTGATTGGATACTTCTGAGTCTCTACAAATGCACAGTATGTTGTCAGTTCCCTCCAGTGTACGATAGATTGCACAGAACGTCTCCAAAATAGGACTTGATATTTCAGTTACAGCTGAATGAAGAACAAAAATGACCAGCAGTTTGTCTCTAGAAATTACATCTGGGCTGCAGAGCAAACCAATCATGTTGCTGATCTCCCCTGAACGCCTCCTAAACCATTCACTGGGTGTTAGTGGCTTATCTTTTTCACTCTCCTCATTCAGTCGTCCATTGCAGAAAATCCAACTTGTTTGCTTAAACAGGTTAAGCTTTCCAATAAGTGTAGGTAAGCTTTCCTGACTGGTGTACAAATGTGGGTAGTGAAGATTGGCGATACGGTCTCTTCTGTAGGAAAGGCATGTTCCTCTTAAATCTGACTCTGGGTCAAACTCCAGCACAGCAAACAGAGATATTTCCTTCATAAAATCCATGTGCTCCAGCTGGGCTGAATGACATTTGTCAGTAACTACAATAACCTGAATGGAACTCTCGAGAAAATCTCTTCCACGTGTTACTAGCTGCTTCAGCCTCTGTCCCTGGTTGCGTTGGGGGGAATGTTTTGCTCTGTTTTCCTCTGCCATCTTGCGGGCTGACACCAAGTTGTTGACACTTTCAGCAAACTTTTTCAGTTTTTCTTGACCAATTCTTGGATTGGTATCTGCTAAGATGTTGACTGACTGGGGGCCCTGTCTGATAAACAGACATTGAGTTTTGCACTGATGTCTATCCTTTGTTGATGTAATACCCAGGGAAGTGTAGAAAATAAAATCTTGTGTCTGTGAAGATGCTGGGACTACATCAACCTCTATCACAAATCTGTCTGAAGCTGTCCCATTTTGATGGTGAACTGGTATAAAGTTAGGGGGTCTGATACACAATCGAGCAACATCCACATGCTGTTCTTCAAAAAAATCCTTCAGAGATAATTCAAATGTCTTGTTGAACTTATTGACAGAGGTGATCCTATGGCCAACTACTTTCCCATGTTCTATCTCTGGTTGTCTTTTGACCCCAAAATGTATTGTTCCGTTGGTTCGTGAATTCATACAGCTGGCAGCAAAACTAAACACTTCCCTTGTAAATTCATACAGGATCTCTCTTTTGATTGTTTCATTCACATTTGGCAGGAGGCAGTACTCATGAACTGGGTCAATGAGATTACTTGGACCTGCCATTGGTGGAAGAATGTCATCTTCTACATAGAAGATTATGGAGTTGGGTTTATCAAAGGGCCGACTCTGACTGATTGCCTTTGGTAGTTGTAGATCTTCTAAGTTACCAGAAGTTGGGATAAAAATCAGTTTTTCATCTGTATTCTGATCCAGTACTGAAGAACTTAAACTTTGGATTCCTGAATCTGATGACACCGTCTCATTTTCTGCTGATTCATATATGTTTCCTGATGTTGCTGCACTGGCCCTTACATGGAGCTCACTCTGTGCTGCTGTAGTAGCTGGTAAATATGTCTCTGAACGGTTCCTAAACTTCTTGACCTGCCTTAAGATTTGTAAAGCCTGTGCTGGTGGAACACCTAAATCTAACAAGTCTTCCTTCTCAAAACAGTCCAGGCAAGCTCCTGTTAGCTCTTGGTCATAAAGCTTTTGTGCAAGTTCTTTTGATACTCTCAGTTTGGTAACCAGCCAGTCTTTAACTTGGTCCTTAGTCCAGTCTTTAATCAGTGGTGGGTGTGCAAAGTTGTATTCCTCCTAAGGAAGATGATATGTAAAAAATTACTTTAGGATGCTTTACATAGACTTTTCTGAACATACATTTTTGTTATGAAGAGAACACCTACTGTTTTTGTTTTCCGCCCGCCACCAGGGAGAAGGCTTGGAGATGGATTTACATTACTGTAAACAGATCACATAATAAATGTTATTAAAAAACACCAAATGCATTTGGTCAATCTACACACTTCCACACAGTTTGGAATGGCAAACATGCAACTTTTATAACAAACCCTTATAAAAAACACAATGTTTTCTTTACTGGTTTGATTTGAAACACAAAAAGCACAAAGAACAAGTTGACAACACCGCACTACACAAGAAGGTAGAAAACACAGCAGTTTACAACTTTATCAAAGCCTCTTCATGGCGTTTGAGAGCGACAGTAATTTCTTTCCTGGAGGAAAATAATTTTACAGGTTTAGCACCCCTAGTGGTTGGAGGAAACTTTAACTACATCCATAAGAATGCACTGCAGCTTTTACATAACAACACAGGTTAAAAAAGGCTGGTGCATTGTCCTGCCCTCAAAGGTTTTAATGGTTTCTACCATGATAAAGCCACACCTCCTGTTTCCACGTAAAACCTGGGATCAATGAGTTGGCTTTGTTGGTGTGTAATGTCATGAAGCCCAAAGCAGTAATCTTAAAAAAAAAATACATAAATGCAGAATGAAATATTTATCGGTCTTAAGCAGCAGTTGTGTTAATGCATTAGAAATGTATTACTTTGCCTCAGGACTAATTCTGGTACATGAGTTTCATTAGAGAATGAGATCTGGAGTGTTTTATTTTTTTAAGGAGGGCAGTTATGTTTGGGCTAGAAAATGTCACCCAACTCTGGCAAACAATTCCATTGTTGTGTTGAAATGTAATGGGATAAAAAAAAAGAAAGTAATTGTAATCCCTTCTCTGGGCTGCCACCTTATCGAAGTGGAGGGGTTTGGGTGTCCCATTGACTGCAGGAGCTATGCTGTCAGGGGCTTCATGCCCCTAGTAGGGTCACCCAAGGCAGATAGGTCCTAGGTGAGGAACCAGACAAAGAGCAGCTCAAAGATCTCTTATGATGAATGTAATAAATGGACATAGTGTTCCCTCGCCCAGATGCGAGGGATGGTCGGCTTAGCAAGATGGCTCTTGGAATGTCACCTCTCTGGTGGGGAATGAGCCTGAGCTAGTACGCGAGGTTGAGAGGTGCTGGCTAGAGAGAGTTAGACTTACCTCGATGTACGACTCTGGAACTAGTCTCCTTGAGAGAGGATGAATATTCTTCCAATCTGGATTTGCTCCTGGTGAGAGGCACCGAACAAGAGTGGGCATACAGTAATTGTTGCCTCTCATCTTTGTGCCTGTATGTTGGGGTTCACCGTGGTGAATGAGAGGGTTGCCTTCCTCTGCATACATGGTGGGGGACGGGTTTTGACTGACATTTGTTCTTATTTGCCAAACACCCAGCACCCGGACACCCTAGGCTGCAGATCAATGATCAACTTTGTTGTTGTTTCATCTGACCTGCAACCACTTGTCACCCTATTCTGCAGAATCTGTTAGTTCAATCTCTAACCTTCTGCTCTCTCTGCTTTTCCTCAGAGTAGCTTTGCCTCGTCTGTTCCTGTTTGGCTGTGACTCCATCCTGGAAAGAAACATCAGCTGTGCTGCTTCCATCAACACCCTTG
>JAGKQL010000001.1:48863508-48947755 GCA_018398635.1 Cyprinodon brontotheroides | reverse complement strand
AGGCATGAGGGGGGAGAATCAGCGTTATGAGACGAGGTCATTGGCGATCAGGGCTGTTTCAGAGCTATGGGAGGATTTAAAACCACACTGGAACCACTCATAGAAACTGCTGGAGGAGTTAGCACAAAACTGTTTTTAACAGATATTGGAGATAAATAGAAGATTTGATGTGTGGCAAAATTACTGAAATAACTGGGATCAGAACCAGAAATGATCGGACATGTTGGACCTGGAATTCTTAGACTCATTTAGGGAGACAGTTTGTTGACAGTCATGGGGAAGAAGGAGGCAGCAGACAGAAGATATCAGACGACTGATGCAGCATCAACAGTCAACAAAGCTGTGATGTTCAAAGTCATTAGTTATGTCATCTTATGCATGGATGAATGAAGTGAGCTCAGTGTCTGACCTTCATTCTTTTGACTTTTACTGCAGCCACAGAGCAGCCAATTATGCCCCCTAGTGGCTGTTGATGAAAACAACACATGAACCAAACCAGCATTCAGTCTGACATTTAAACGTCTTTCTCCTTACTTTTTTATCCAGTCAGGTTTTATGACTACATGTCACCATAATGTCGCCCTCTGACTCCAGCTGCAGCCTCCAGCAGGGAACCTCGGCCCACATATGGTTCATATGCAGAAAGCTGAGTTCCTCAGAGGACGGTCTAATTATAATTATTAATTAGTAATTATATGTCCACCTGTTACCCTGCATACACTGAGCAGAACATAACTGAAATAAATGAATCAAAACAAGCATCTTTTCATAATTATTGCTCTATTGCTTCTGTTGAAGGTCTCCTTTAGAGAAGCATCCGCATTCAGATATGATGGGGATACTGACTTCACTCCAGGATTTTTCTGTTTTACTTTTAAAGGAACCGGGTCCGGTTTCTGTTCCACACAGAATCACACTGCAATACTTTACGCTCAGAACCAGTACAAACCAGGACCACACGCCCAGCTCAGGCTCTAGCAGCTCTGGATTTATATCTATGCTTCTTTTTCTATGTCTTCTTCTGTCTCTTGAACCCCAGTCTGCCTCAGCAGATGGCCGCTCACACTGAGCCTGGGTTTACTGTTCAAAGGGAGTTTTTCCTTTCCACTGTCGCTACAAGCATGCTTAGTGTGAGGGATTGCTGAAGAGTCAATGAGTCAATGCCATCAACTGGTTTTCCTTTGATAGAAAGCCTCTGAATCAATCTGACTGGATGATCTGGTGAACTGGAAAGTGACCTGAGATGACATGATGTGAATTGAATTGCTATAGAAATAAACTGAATTTTAATTTAATTGAACTTGTTTGTTTTTTGCATTTCTCTGTGTTTTACTGTGTTCTCTGTGTTACTCCTGGTCTCTTACTGTGAGATTTCCTCTCATCTATGGATTTAATGTTTTATGTGTCAGAAAACTAAAACCAGCCAGAAACTCTGATGCTTTTACTCCTAAAACACCACAAGGCTGCTTTTCTGCTTTGATTAGATCCTTATTCTGTTTCCACAGCTGACCAAAGCTTCATTGGATGACTGTGATGCTGGTGTTTATTTATCTCTCTGCTCCAGTTAGAAAGCTGCATTTAGACCAACCTCCTCTTCCATCCAGGATCAGTGAACTTCCTCTTTATTTAATTTCCACACAGACTCTGACATGTTAGCTCCTGATTGTCTTTCGAAAAAATAAATCCAGACATTTGAGTCTCCTGGTTTCTGTTGGTCGTCAATAACAACTTTCTAGTGAAAGAGCTGCTCAGTTTTTAGGACTGGAAAGAATTCAGCTTAGTACTTGTTGGATCCATACTCATATGTTTCTGAAAATAGTGACGGGATTAAACTGATTGAGTCAAGTGGTAACAGTATTATAAGGCCTCCATATACAGGGATCAGTGATAACCAATGTTTCAGGGGTTGGTAATCAAGTCCTCCTTTTTAAGATCCCTAAAAAAGTTTTTTCCTTTTTTTTCCTTTTTGGACTCATAAAGCATGTTCAGTCAATAACAGTTACTTTTCCTTTACTTTTTTTTAATTTACCAATTTATTCAATTGACCAGTTTAATAATACATCCGAAAATATCTTAATATTTTAGTATAAAACTGTGACTAAATCAATTCTGCATTTTCCATCAGAGCACTGTGACTGATGTTGTTGGAGCTAAAAAAAAAACCATTTAGGATTAAATGCAGAGGTAAATTTCTCCGATCTGAGATCAATAAAGTTAATTTATTAAGAGTTTTCTCTTGACATAATGTTACAATCTGTCAGGTTCCAGTTCTTAGATATTTCCTTCAGTGTTTATTTTGTTTTGTTCATATTCTTAGTAAATCCTCTCAGATTAGATCCTGTGTTTCTCCTTGGTTGAATTGGTGGCTCTCCTCACCTGTTTGCATGCATATTGTCTGCACCTGCTTTAGGCTCCCACCATCCAGCAGTCATTCCTGGTTCTCAGCTTGTTCTGTCTCATTCCTTGAGTTCATTCCCTCATGTTCTGCCTTGTAATCTGCTGCTTTGTGTCTCAGCTTCCTCCCCTCCATAATCCTAATTTCTCTAAGGTGCTTTAACAAACTACCAGAGCTCTTAAGGTGTAAATACACCTGAGGCATTAATAGTAAGCACAGCATTGCCATGTCGCTCCTTCCTGGTTCTTTGCACTTTAAATTCACCACAACAAAAACACAAGGAACACAGGTACAGGTCCTTTATGCAGGTTTGTCAAGAGGCCTGATCTGTCTACAGATGCTCTGGAGGAGCAGCTGTGAGAAGATGGCCGACGCTGCAGATGCTAGATGTGACCCGCGGAACCTGCTGTTTCTACCGATAATAAACTGTGTTTCACATTTCTACAGGCACAGGAACCCAGAGCTGCTATTCACTCCATTTAGATCATTTTGGGCCGTGATTACTTCCTGGATCTGTTACCCACTGCCTTCATTCCTGTTCTTCCCTGCTTTCTGTTTTGGTTGGATTCTGGTTCCAGTGTTTGTCTTTCTTGGTTCAGGAAGTTTCTGCTGGTTTCAGTCATCAGTCTGTTCCCTGCAGCTGGTTCTTCTACCAGATTCACTTTCTTCCTTTCATCATTGTTTTCCTGTTGCATTTCCTCCCATTTTGAACGGTTTTGAGTTCTTTTTAGTAATAAAATCTCTTTTTGACATCCCAACCCGTCACTAATTTGGGTTCCTTCGTGTCCTCAGAACCTGATGTTGTGTGCAATTATTTTCCTCACCGTGACCTAAGTATGAAGTTTCCTTCTAGGTGATATGAACCTGTGGAAGAATTCCTCTATGAACTGTAGTTCAGACAAACTCTTTCAGATGTAAATTTCCAAATATTTCATTAGTTAAATCGCTGCTACATGCCTTTTTTTTACTTCCATCTCAGTCCTTTCTGAAACTTCACATTGTGAATCTGTCTCAGTCATAAGGTAGAATTTATCCAGGAGGTTAATGCTGATTACAGCAGCTTCATTAAAGACTGCTGTCATCAGACTGATCAGAGGCCATTGTTGTTGGCAGAGAAAAACCATCTAGAATTCAATCTTATCAGAGGTTTCTATGTTTAATGAGTCTCACCTAAACTCACCTTCATTTCCCGAACAGACTTGTGGATTTCTTCCACTTTCCTTTCTCTCTCAGAGATGAGCTCCTTTAACTCCACCTCATGGATCCCCAGCTGTGACTGCAGATAAACAGGATAAATCAAATCAAAAAGTTTGATCAGTAATAACAGCATCAGCCAGACAGACTGCAAACTGAGATTTTACAATTTGAACTCATATAGAGTGAACCTGGGGACAGTTTCACGAAAAAGGTTTACAGAAAACTCTAAGCTTTCTAAACCTTAAAACAAGGAAACTCTGAGTTTTCTGTTTCCCAAGAGCTAAGCTGGTCATCTGAGGGTTTTCTTTAGTCAACTCAAAGTGTCCTCTGTCTCTGCTCTCCTTACAGCCATAATTCACTAGGTCAGTTAGATACATTAGGATTTAAAAACAAACATTGCATGTCCGTTTGACAAGGGTCTTATTAAAGAATGTGTTAGGAATCCAGTTTGTGTGGGTTGTGTTTTTGTTTGTCTTCCCTCCACCACCAGGTGGCGCCTGGTTCTCGTTGGCCTTCTCGCACACCTGTGGAGGGTTACCTCATTACCGGAGGAGGATTCTTAAGCTGCTGACTGCCACTACTTACGACACCAGAGTGTTTTGCCAGTTTTGGGTACTCTAGCCATGCTGAGTTTTGTCACCTGAGTCTTAAGGAAGTCATCCTGCTAACTAGATGTTTTTAGACCTTCTCCCCCCTGGAAGGATAGTCCCTGACCACCAAATTGAGCTGAGAATTCAAGTTTGTGGTTTGGATCTCTGCCCTTTCCCCAAGGATTGTTTTGCCGTCTCTCTGAGCAGGGGATTCATCTCCACAAGAAAGCGTTCAAGTACCACAGGAAATCTAAGTGGCAGTCAGCTCATCAGTTCCTCAAGGAAAACACCTCAACCTGGTTAAACCCTGTCCACCCTCCAGCGAACAAGTCTATTACTGGAACAACCCACACCGACTGGATTCAACGAAACACACCTTTTTCTGGAAACGGGAGTCCTGTTGCCTTTATTCCTTCTTCAAATCAAAGACACAAATTTCCTCGGACTGTCCCTGAACTAACCGCAGAGGAACTTCCCCTTCACTTTTCAGTCCCGTTTCACAGTGTTCAGAGCAGCACTGGACTCATCTCAACCTACTCACAATAAAACCTGTTAAACTTTCCCCTGGTCTCTCTGTTTGGTTTTTCTGCATGTGGGTCAGATCTTTGAATAAATCATGACAGAATGATCGGCATTTTTTAACAGAGAATTAAATATTTAGAGGGAGAGGAAGCTACCACCCAGTGACAGGATGTGAGATTATTTGTTTTGGTTTTGTTTAATATGAGCGAGATGCAGATCTTTTTTATTTGGTTATATTTACAGTACATGAAGAACTACTGATATTATTTTCAGATTACACGTTAATAGAGTCTTTCATTCCACGGGGGGAAAGGAACTACCTTAGGTTAAGGATTAGGATTCACTCTATGATAACCACCTAGCGAGCCTACTGGCACAATCTTAAGCCATTCTATGGGTTATCATCCCAATAAATGGCTGTGATTAGTGGCCATTTATGGGGATGATAACCCATGATGATAACATCCGAAGCACGACTGCAAACAGCCATTTACTATTTACTGTGTAAAAGAGACTGAATCAACATGAGGAGGAACCCATGAGATGATGCACAGGTTCTATATATTAGAACAACATTTTTATTCTTCATCTTCAACTGCTAAATAGATACATTGATCTACTACCATTCAATAAATAATCCTGTAATGATATCACAGCATCAACGGCTATGCAAAGTCATTTTAATATGTAATAGTTTTAGTGAAAATGTATTCCTCATATCTGGAAAAAAATATATCTTTTCTTTGTCAAATGCCCATTTCCAACAAAATGACATTCTTCACAGCTAGAACACATATTCTGGATGTCTAGAAACTAAATTCAGATCTCCAAATATACGGTAGCTAATATTACTAGTCAGCATTGGTATTATTTTAACTATGTAGAAATGTTTTTCAGAAATCATAAATAAATTTTCAGTCAAGCTGATAAATGTCAGAACGGTTAGCTAAAATGTGTAAACATTTCTAGATTTAAAAATCTTCACTCTTACTAGTATAATTTTGTCTTCTTTCTAAAATTTTAAAAAGAATCTTATTTTAGTGATCTATAAATGGAACAACAGAGAGGAGAGTGCTTTTAATCAATGTAAAAATGACAAATGTAGTAAACGATAAACGTAGCTCCCTTCATATAAACGTACGCATTAACTCAAGAAACAATTTTCTCCTTCTGAATCTTCCTCTCCTTTGTAGCTGTAGCACTATTTATCTGTCCTTTAAGCACATTCTGCCTTTTTTTTGGTAATTTCTGCATTCAAATTTCTAGTTCCAGTGGGGTGAAACAGGCACTTCCTGTTGCCTGTTGTCATGGTGACTTGTCAAATCGGCGCTCCACTGATAGTGGCTTTTAATACTTGTTGCACATAGGTTTAACTGTGAGTGGACCAAGTTAAAATTGATTGAACTAATTGATAGCAGCCGTTATGAAACCTAAAACACAGAGTTCCTAAATTTAGGCTAGATTAATTTAGAGTTGAGGATCTGAATTTGTCAAAAATGCTGTGTGAAAAATATGTGATGCTGCCGCAGGGACGTGACACTATGGAACATCTCAGCCTGTTTTATTTGATGAGAAGTTTAAACCCCCACCTTCTTAATGTTCCACTCTCTCTGAGCAGGGATGACGCTGTGTCCTCGGTGCTCTGCTGTCTCTGCACACACACTGCAGACACACATGTTGTCCGTACGGCAGAACATGTCCAGGCCTCTCAGGTGGACGGGACACAGCGGCATGTTGGAGGGGAAGTCAGAGAAGGAGCCCCCACTGTAGCTGCATTAAAGATGAAGGCATTAATTTAGTAAACATGAGCCACAAATCCTTTAGAGATAAAACAATAGATAAAACAATAGATGTTTATTTTCCTGTTTTTGGTAAATGGTATCATTGCTGAGTTCACTAAAAGGTCAGAGAAGTTACACTTAAAGTCATTTAAATAGCATCCTCCAAAGTATTCATGACCGCGGCTGGGATCTCAGTAAGTGAAACAGGACTAAACACTGAAAAATAGACCAAACTCCAACATCAGTATATCTCTCTAGGGTGGAGTCACAGCCAGACAGGTTCAGACCAGATGAAGCTACTATGAGAAAAAGCAGAGAGAGCAGAATGTTTCCTGTTTAGCTGTGACTCCATCCTGGAGAGAAATATCAGCTGTGCTGCTGCCATCAACACCTTTTTTTCATAGAATGTGTGGAGATCAGCCTGTTTTCCAGTGTGGTCCTGTTTCTCTGACTGTGACTAACTGGATGTGCTCTCTTCATCCTCCTGACATGGGGAGCGGCCTTGGAGCTCGTCTGCCTGGCTGTGTGTCTCCTGGACAGGGCCAGGCTGTGTGGAGCTGGTTGACAGTTGCCTTTTGTATCTATGGCTTGGCACTTTTGTAATGCTTGCTTCTGTCTCCTTGAATCCCCAGTTGGCCTCAGCAGATGGCGCTCACACTGAGCCTGGTTCTGCTGGAGTTTTCTTCACTGTTCAGCTCCAAAAGTTATGAAAACCAGATCTAATTAGAGGCTGTGACGTATGGCAGGTCTAGTTTTTAATGAATGGAAGATAGTCATTTTCATTTTATAGAATCTGGCATTATGCTAATACAGCCGCATACAGTGTAACCGCTCACACTGAGCCGGTTTCTGCTGGAGGTTTCTTTTGTTCCAAGGGAGTTTTCCTCTCCACAATGTCGTTGCAAGCATGCTTAGTGTGAGGGATTGCTGAAGAGTCAATGAGTCGATGCAATCAACTGGTTCTCCTTAGATAGAAAACTTTTAATCAACCTGACTGGATGATCTGGTGAACTGGAAAGTGCCTTGAGATGACATGATGTGGTGGTGCTATAGGAATAAACTCAATTGAATTGAAATAACGTTAGAGAGTGAACTAACAGAGTCTGCAGAGTGGAGAATAGAGAGACAGAATGGAGCAAATCTGATGAAAAAAGGGGTCCCTATATCCCTCCAGCAGTCTAAGCCTATAGCAGCATAACTATAGAGATAGCCTGGCCAGATGAGCTCACGGATAAAAACTGGTAGTTGGTTCCCAGGAGAAAACTGATAAGTAAAAGATCTGCCTCCCATTCTGCTTTTAGAAATTCTAGGAACCATACCCAGGATGGTTCGGGAAATAGAAGGTAAAGTTAGTTGTAGTTAAAGTTCAACTGTTGCCTAATGTGACAGAGGAAACCACGAGACATCAGTCTGTCATCAAAACATGGCCTTTACATAACTGCAAAGAGATTGGTCTGGATAACCTGAACCACTCCTCCACAGGAGAGGCTAGTAACTAAAAGATCTGCCTCCCATTCTACTTTTAGAAATTCTAGGAACCACTAGTAAACCTGCAGCAGATTGAGCGAGAAGTGCTCTGTTAGGAACATAAGGAACAATCAGATCTCTGATATCCAGATGGAGCTTGGCCATTTAAGGCTTTATGTATATGTGAGAAGGGAGGGATTTTAGAATTTTATTCTGGATTTAACAGGAAGCCAATGAAGAAGCCAGGATAGGAGAGATATGATCTCTCTTTTCATTTTCATCAGAACTCTGGCTGCAGCATTTTGTAGGATCAGCTGAAGGCTTTTTAACTTCAGTCTGTGGACTTCCTGATAGTAAAAATTTACAATAGTCCAACCTTGAAGTAACAAATGCATGGACTAGTTTCTCAGCATCACCCCTGGACAGGAGATTTCTAATTTTTGCAATATTTCTCAGATATGAAAGAAGGAAATTCTAGAAACCTCTTTGATATGGGATTTAAATGACAGGTCCTGATCAAAAATAACACCAAGATTTTTACTTTATTATCATGAAATCAGTTTAATCCCATCCAAATGAAGTGACTGACTAATCAGTTTCTTTTTCAAAGACTCTGGTCCAAAGACTATAACTTCTGTTTTGTCTGCATTCAGAAGGAGAAAGTTAAGAGTCATCCAGGTTTTTTATGTCTTCAGACATACCTGTAATCTATGTAATGGGTTAGCTGCATCTGGATTATAGACAGATATAGCTGGGTATCATCAGCATAACAGTGAAAATTAATCCCATGCTGTATAATAACTCTACCAATTGGGAGCATGTATAAAGTAAAGAGAATTGGTCCTAGCACTGATCCCTGTGGTACTCCACCTGTAACACAGTTGTTACTTTCTCATGAAATTTAGATAAGAAAAGAAGATTGGATATAGGTCTATAGTGGACCAAGTTATCTGGGTTCTAGAGACTGTTTTTAAGTAACGTTTAATTACAGCTAACTTAAAAACCTTTGGTACATATGTAATGGCCCATTTTATTGTCCAACAATGGGTAAATTTGTTCTCTGCATTTTGACCCATCCCCGTGGGGAGCAATGAGCCGCCATTGTGTTTTGCCTGGGGAGCAATCAAGGGTTAAATGTTTTGCTCTTTGAGTGGAGGCTGTGGGGATCAAACAGATATTTGCAACCTTCTCAGAGTGCAAGAGCACCTTGTCAGTATTCAACACCAAATCAGATACGAACTCTGAAAACATGTCTAAAAATTCAGAGTAAGGACCTGGTGGTTAAAGAAAGAAGAGGTTTTGTTGCTTTCAATTTGGATGAGGGAAACTAAGGGTTAAATGTTGAAAAGGGTTGTAACTATTAACTGCCTTAGTCAGTAAGACCAACTGAAAGATTGTCTAGAATTTCTGGGTATGTAAAAACCCTCTTGCTGCAGCCAAGCTTCTTTAAGGCAACATAAATCAATATGAATATCAAAAATCTAGTCATAAACTGTCTTTTTGAAGAGAGAGATCTTATGTTAAATAAACAACATTTAGTAGTTTTATATTTCCCCCCATTTGGAGTTATTTTTATTTTTGTTAGATTGATCTAGTCCTTTAGGATTCTTTTCTAATTTATTTGATTTTAGTTGTTGGCAATACACTGTGTGCATGAAGTGGGAAGCAGTAAAAAAGCTGCAGAGAGGTGTGTTAAACTATGACTCTGCTTCCTGGTCTGGTCTGCACCCTGAGTAGTCAGGGTTTTGGAGGACTAATGCATTTGGTCAGATTCCTCCAAAGAAGAGATGCACCATCCATAGTGGGATGAATGCTGTTGGTTCTGAAATGTGCGGATGGTGTCTTGGTGCTGTTTTCAGCATCTGGTACTCGGACCTGTAGGACTCCATGTAAGAAGTGTGGATGCCTACCTGAGAGGAGGGGAGTATGGAGGCGGTGGGTCATGGCTGTCCTGTGTCTGGGAGGCCTGTAAAGGCTGAGGGAAGCGCTGATGGGGCGTCCCAGGAGATGTCAACCCCTGAAAACGGGCCACCATTTCTGCAAGCAGGACCTCTGGCATCTCCCCTGGTCTTACTGGTGGAGACATGGCTGGATGCTGGCCAGCCAAGCTGGGATGTTCCCCTCCGCCGGTCATCTGCTTGAAGTGTTCTGTGATTTCCTTTAAGGTTCGGTTAATGTGGAGCTCTGGCCGCTTGTTGAAGGAGTCTTTGCACATCGGGCACTGGTAAGTCTTGGCGCCACGCCCTCTTCCTCCACTGTTCCAGTAGGACGTCAGGCAGGACTGGCAGAAACTGTGTCCACATGGTGTTGAGACTGGATTGGTGAATATTTCCAGACAAATAGAGCAGGTGAACTGGTCTTCAGAGAGAAAGGCAGTGGGCAGAGACATGGTCCTCAGGGTCCAGCTGTGTGACAAACAAAGCAGCAGAAATGAGACAAACACTCATTGACTGTTTAAAGGCTGCAGTGATGAAAATTAATCCAGGGAGGGTTTAGAGATAATAAAAACGCTTCCTTGAAATATCTGAACCATTCTTTTATCTATTATACCTTTTTGTCTAAACTTAATGTTTCAGATTTTCACTGAAAAATATCCCCAGTCCCTCTGCCTCCCAGTCACACCCACACCTGAGCTCCTGCTGCACCAGCAGAGACTGGATTCTGTCCATCTAAAAGTGAACCTGTGTGTTTGTGAAAACACTCCCCCCTCCAACAGGAACTGACATTCTAACCAGTAAGACCAGCTGCTCTACAGGTAGCACCAGTTGGAAGCACAGCTAAGGCTTCAGGTATGAAGCTCACAGACTGATCTGGGATCAAAACTAAGATGTTCTTTGTTTTCCTTTATTCCTCTAACATGATTCAGCACTTTGAGCCAAAGACATGCGGTGGACAGACAGACATTTCCCTCACTGCAAAAACACGTTAGAGCTGATGGTTGAAGAAGTTAAGAAGACTTTTCTTCTGAAGGCTCTAACTCCGACCGTGTTTCAAATTGTCCCTGAGACCAGCCTTGAAAATCCATCTACCTCCTGATGTCCACCTGCAGCCGTGACTCCAACCAATAGAAAGTGTCGACATGAAGGCCCTCAGCTGCTATGAGCTACAGAAAACCATTTTAACAGTAAAAGATAAGTGAAGATATAAATGGAATAAATATGTTACTTCAAAAGAAAAAAAACTGGAGCATTAGTTACTACTGGATCAGTGTTTACTGGACCAAAGGAATAATAAACTGAAGGTCAGTGTTTAGAGGATGGTATGAAGATCTGCCGGGAAGAACACCTGATCACGTTTTCTGTTTCATGTCTTGATATCTGTTTAGTCAGAGCAGGGTGTTCAATCAGAGCAGGGTGTTCAATCAGAGCGGGGTGTTCAGTCAGAGCAGGGTGATCAGTCAGAGCGGGGTGTTCAATCAGAGCGGGGTGATCAGTCAGAGCAGGGTGTTCAGTCAGAGCAGGGTGTTCAATCAAAGGCAGGGTGTTCAATCAGAGCAGGGTGTTCAGTCAGAGCAGGGTGTTCAGTCAGTCAGAGCAGGGTGTTCAATCAGAGCAGAGCGGGGTGATCAGTCAGAGCAGTTTCAATCAGGCCGGGGTATTCAATCAGAGAGGGTGTTCAGTCAGAGCGGTGTGTTCAATCAGAGCAGGGTGTTCCAATCAGAGCAGGGGTGTTCAATCAGAGCAGGGTGTTCAGATCAGAGCAGGGTGTTCAGTCAGAGCAGGGTGTTCAGTCAGAGGTAGAGGGGTGCAACCAGAGGGGTGTTCAGTCAGAGAGGGTGTTCAAATCAGAGCAGGGTGTTCACAGTCAGAGCAGGGTGTTCAGTCAGAGCAGGGTATCAGTCAGAGCGGGGTGTTCCAGGGTGTTCAATCAGAATGGGGTGTTCAGAGCAGGGTTATCAAGTCAGAACATAGTACAGAGAGAAGGGTGTTCAATCAGAGCAGGGTGTTCAGTCAGACAGGGGTGACCAGTCAGGTGTGGTGTTCAATCCCAGGCAGGGTGTGTTCAGAGCAGGGTGTTCAATCAGAGCAGGGTAGATCAGTCAGTCAGTCAGAGCGGGGTGTTCAATCAGAGCAGGGTGTTCAGTCAGAGGAGGGTGTTCAATCAGAGCAGGGCAGGGTGTTCAATCAGAGCAGGGTGTTCAATCAGAGCAGGGTGTTCAGTCAGAGGAGGGTGTTCAATCAGAGCAGGGGTGTTCAGTCAGAGGAGGGTGTTCAATCAGAGCAGGGTGTTCCAATCAGAGCAGGGTGTTCAGTCAGAGCAGGGTGATCAGTCAGAGCGGGGTGTTCAATCAGAGCAGGGTGTTCAATCAGAAAGGGGTGTTCAATCAGAGCAGGGTGATCAGTCAGAGCGGGGTGTTCAATCAGAGCGGGGTGTTCAATCAGAGCAGGAGTGTTCAATCAGAGAGGGGTGTTCAATCAGAGCAGGGTGATCAGTCAGAGCGGGGTGTTCAATCAGAGCAGGGTGTTCAATCAGAGCAGGGTGTTCAATCAGAGCAGGGTGTTCAATCAGAGCAGGGTGATGGTCAGTGGGGTGTTCAATCAGAGAGGGGTGTTCAATCAGAGCAGGGTGTTCAATCAGAGCAGGGTGATCAGTCCAGTAGCAGGGTGTTCAGAGTCCAGAGCAGGTTGTTCAATCCCAGAGCAGGGTGTTCAATCAGGGTGTTCCAGTCAGAGCAGGGTGTTCAGAGGGGTGTTCAATCAGAGCAGGGTGTTCAATCAGAGCGGGGTGATTCAGTCAGAGCAGGGTGATCCAATGAGCAGGGTGTTCAATCAGAGCAGGGTGTTTGAGTCAGAGCAGGGTTATCAGTCAGGCAGGGTGTTCCAATCAGGCAGAGGTGATCAATCAAGGGCAGGGTGTTCAATCAGGCGAAGTGTTCAATCAGAGCGGGGTGTTCAATCAGGCAAGGTGTTCAGGGAGCAGGGTGTTCAATCAGAGCAGGGTGTTCAATCAGAGCAGGGTGTTCAATCGCAGAAGCAGAGGTTCAGTCAGGAGTGTTATGTTCCAATCAGAGCAGGAGGTGTTCAGTCAGAAGGAGGGGTGTTCAATCCAGAGCAGGGTGTTCAGTAAGAGCAGGGTGTTCAATCAGAGCGGGGTGTTCAATCAGGGCAGGGGTGTTCAATCAGAGCGGGGTGTTCAATCAGAGGGAGGAGTGTTCAATCAGAGCGGGGTGTTCAATCAGAGCGGGGTGTTCAATCAGAGCAGGGTTGATCAGTCAGAGCAGGGTGTTCAATCAGAGCAGGGTGCTCAATCAGAGCAGGGTGATCAGTCAGGCAGTGTGTTCAATCAGAGCAGGGTATTCAATCAGAGCAGGGTGATCAGTCAGAGCAGGATGTTCAATCAGAGGCGGGGTGTTTCAATCAGAGCAGGGTGATCAGTCAAAGCAGAGGTGTTCAGTCAGAGCAGAGGTGTTCAATCAGAGCGAGGGGTGTTAGTAAGAGCAGGGTTGTTCAATCAGAGCGGGAATTGTTCAATCAGAGCAGGGTGTTCAATCAGAGAGGGGTGTTCAATCAGAGCAGGGGTGTTCAGTCAGAGCAAGAATTGATCGAAGTCAAGCAGGAATGTTCAATCAGAGCAGGGTGTCCAAATCAGAGCAGGGTGTTCAATCAGAGAGGGGTATTCAATCAGAGCGAGGTGTGTTCAATCAGAGCAGGGTATTCAGTTCAGAGGAGGGTGTTCAGTCAAGAGGAGGTGGCTGCAGTCAGAGCAGGCTGTTCAATCAGAGAGGGGTGTTCAAGGCTCTGCAGGCCTGATGGAGCTCAGGAGGCAGGGTGTTCAGTCCCAGAGCAGGGGCCATTTCACTAAGAGCTTGGGCATTTGGTGAGAGGAGTGTGTTCAGTCAGAGGAGGAGGTGTTCCAATCCAGAGCAGGGTGTTCAATCAGAGCAGGGTGAATCCAGTCAGAGGAGGGTGTTCCAGTAGAGGAGGGTGGTCAGAGGAGGGGTGGCTGGTCAATGAGAGAGAATTGTTCAATCAGATGGAGGGTGAGCAAACCAGAGGAGGGTGTTCAGTCAAAGCAGGGTTATCAGTCAAAGGAGGGTGTTCAATCAAAGCAGGGTGTTCAATCAGAGCAGGGTGTTCAATCAGAGGAGGGTGTTCAGTCAGAGGAGGGTGTTCAGTCAGAGCAGGGTGTTCAGTCAGAGCAGTTCGCGCCAGCCTGCTATCAGTCTGCTGGGTCAGTCTGTTATCAGTCGGCTGTCAGTCAGCTGTCTGTCTGCTATCAGTCGGCTGTCAGTCTGCTATCGATCGGCTGTCAGTCAGCTGTCTGTCTGCTATCAGTCGGGCTGTCAGTCAGTCTGTTGTCGGTCTGGTGTCGGCCTGCTGTCTGTCGGCTATCAGTCCGCTGTCAGGGCCTGCTATCAGTCGGCTGTCAGTCAGCTGCCAGTCTGCTGTCGGTCTGCTGGTGTCAGTCTGGTGTCGGTCTGCTGTCTGTCGGCTATCAGTCTGCTATCAGTTTTGCTGTCAGTCTGCTGTGAGTCTGCTATCAGTCGGCTAGCAGTCTGCTGTCAGTCTGCTGTCAGTCGACTGTCAGTCTGCTGTCAGTCTGCTGTCAGTCTGCTATCAGTCTGCTGACAGTCTGCTGTCAGTCTGCTATCAGTCCGCTGTCAGTCCGCTGTCAGTCTGCTATCAGTCGGCTGTCAGTCTGCTGTCAGTCTGCTATCAATCTGCTGACAGTCTGCTGTCAGTCTGCTATCAGGCTACTGTCAGTCTGCAGTCAGTCTGCTTTTAGGCTGCTGTCAGTCTGCTGTCAGTCTGCTATCAGTCTGCTTTTAGGCTGCTGTCAGTCTGCTGTCAGCCTGCTTTTAGGCTGCTGTCAGTCTCCTCCCATGTCTAAATGTCAGACGTTTTGCTGCTCTGCTTGTTTTCTGTCACCCTCCTTCACTCTAACAGCTTAATCCGCACAGAGAGGCTCTGAGAAAGTGAATAAAATCTTTTTAATTTCTTACCTTTTCCTCAGGATTTAAAATATAATCTGGAGGAGATTCTTTCTCTGTATGTCCTGACTGTAAATGGAAACTTCACCTTGGTGACTGCCAGCCTTTATTAGTCCTCCTGTCGTTCTCCTCCAGCACGCCTCTAACCCCTCCCTGCCTACTTTCCCCAGGTGACTGTATCTGACCCAACCTGCTGGACAGGTGCGGCATCTTGCTGCAGGTCCGCCTTTTTCCAAACGCTCTCTTATCTGCCTTCATCATCTGCATGGGAGCAGGTGAAACTCACCGTTCAGAGCAACAGTCATGTGTCGGGGACGATCAACACAACCTGAACAGACCTCACAGGTTTGATGAGCCCCGGTTTGGACCTGCTGCTGGCCCACAGGCTGCAGAGATTACTAATCCCACTAAAGCCAACTGAACCAGTTCCACTGACAACTTAACAGCAACCATCAAATGAAAAGATGCTATTGTATTATTTATTATTATTATTTATTTATTTATTGAACTGAGTTAGAATGTTAAAGAGATGTTGTTATCTATCTGAACAAAGAAACATCCGGTTTGGACCGGATCAGATTAAACTTTATTAATGTGAAACAAACAGGTTTTGTTTTATGCTGAAAGTCAGTTGATCTGTAGTCTCTCCTCACCTCTACGTCAGCTTTGCATACCTCTGCTTGTTTTGTTTCTCTCCCTATACAGTAATGTGTTAGTTAATTGTTTGTGACGTAAACTGTATTTTGTCATCTCACATTTAAATCAGAATAGAATTTAAAATCCTCCCCTTCTCACATATAAAAAACCTTAAATGGCCAAGCTCCATCCTGATATCAGAGATCTGATTGTTCCTTATGTTCCTAACAGAGCACTTTTAATACTCAATCACTGCAAGGTTTACTAGTGGTTTTCTAGAATTTCCTAAAAGTAGGAATGGGGGGCAGATCTTTTTTAGTTATCAGAAGCTCCTCTCCTGGGGAGGGAAGTGGTTCAGGTTAATGAGACCAATCTCTGCACGGTTATGTAAAGGCATGTTTTGATGACAGACTGTTGTCTCGTGGTTTCCTCTGTCACATTAGGCAACAGTTGAACTTTTACTGAACTAACTTTACCTTTTATTTCTCCCTGTAAAATCATCCTGTGTATTTTAAGCCAGCAAACAGGACGGTTTCTGTCCTTGATAGAACTGGAGATTTCTGTTGCAGTTCACCATTTTTTACCACATTCCTCCCTCTCAACCAACCATTAATGACGACCGTTGGCTCAACTTCCTTGTGCAGAGTGTCAACAGACTTAGACAAAGTTTATTGTCATTCTTAGCAATGAAAAGAAGCATTTCCATTCATAAAGAGCAGCAGTGATCAAATGTAAACAGTGTGGGAGAAAAATATGGTGCAAAAGGCCTTGATATGGAAGGTTCAGAGCAGTGCAAAAATAAACAAATATACATGGTGCAAAAATGCAGTAGAAAAACATGAGTTGAGTTTCTATTAGGGTTGATGTCATCAGTGTGATGCAGAGTCTCGATTTGCAAAAGTGTCAAGTAACTATTTGTACTTCGTTACATGACACCTCTGCAAATTGTAAATCCCCGCGCCTACTTAAGTTCACTCTTTTTAGGTATCTCTACTTTACTCCATTACTTATTTTTCTTCCTACTTCTGACTTCTACTCATTACATTTTCACACAAGTATCTGTACTTTTTATTCCTTACATTTTTAAATCAAACGTTACTCGTTACTCTTGGCTTCGGTTTAATGTTTATAAATATTTATTTCCGTCATGTGCTCCATCCAATGCAGATCATTGGCTCCATCCACATCTAGTGAAAACTAGTGTGATTGGATGAGTCATAGAACGCTAAACACTCATTGGTTAGCTAAAGGAAACCATCAGAAGCAAGCAGGTGTTCTTCAAACTGCTAACGTGGTGTTGTCTATGCCATGCTACAATGATGGATTCAGAAAAAGATGTTGAAATGTCACGAAAGGGTGGACACAGGCCGAGAAGCGTGCTCCGAGGAAGGCGGGGAGACCAACCAGACCTCCTCATCCTTGGCTCTATCACTAGAGAAATTTTAGAATTAGTCGAGAAAAAGGGTGAGCTTTTATTTTAAAAGGTTACTTTATACTTTTATACTTTAAGTAGTTTTTGAGCACATACTTTTTTTCACTTTTACTTGAGTAAAGAGGTCAAGTTGATACTTCAACTTTTTTACCAGAGTGTTTTTAAACTGCAGTATCTATACATCTACTTAGGTAACAAATATGTGAACTTTTGACACCACTGTTGATTTGCTAATTGATATAGATTTTGTTTTTTCTTGACAGTTCAGCAGTGGGATGGCAGTGGGGGAAAAGCTGTTGCAGAACCTGCAGCTGCTCAATGTGTCGGCATTCTCTCTAATGAGTGTTTAGGAGGTTAATAAGCCACATTTCCCTCGCTGTGGCCAAATGGCCGATATAGACAAGGAGTTTGGTGGAAAAAATTATTTCCTATTAATTCCCATTTAGATATATATTTAATGCAATTCAGTTTATTTCTATAGCTTCAATTCACATCATGTCATCTCAGGTTACTTTCCAGTTCACCAGATCATCCAGTCAGATTGATTCAAGTTTTTCTATCTAAGGAAAACCAGCTGATTGCATCGACTCATTGACTCTTCAGCAATCCCTCACACTAAGCATGATGGTATACATTGTAATATATATTGGTTATGAGTGCTGAGTTTCATTCTTTCAGACCTCAGAGCTGCAAGGCTTCGACGAGGGGTTGTTTATTCTTTTAGGGAGTGTTTGGGATAAAAATATTGGTTCTCATAACAAGCTAGACTGTTTCTCATGGATTAGTTCACAACATTATGTGTTATTTCCAACTGTCTGACTTTGTTTGGGTTAGAAAATGTGGAGACCTTCACAGCCTTTCTGCAGGGTTTTAATTAGGGAGAGACGGACGGTGTGCAGATCAGAGCAGGGCTGAACATCACGCTGTGAGGGCTGTTGGTGTCTGCTTCTCTTTTTACTTGAAAAACTAAAATAAAGTGCAGACTGAGTGAAATTTGCGAATAGTAGAATATATTTTTCCCACGACAGGAGCGTCTCATGCTGTGCTCTGAGCTGCAGGCAGCTAATCTGTGAACCTCTGACTGTTAAAGGTAGCTGCAGAGGAAAGGTTACCAATCAGAATCGGATTCTGCCACAGTTTTAATGCACACTGGTTCGCCGTGTGCCCACATGACTAGAAGTACTGTTGATGTTTTTAATGTAAATACAGGTAAAACAGGGAGGTAGGGGAAATGCATGCTGTGCTTCACAGCAGTGGAGCTCATTCCTGAGGGTGAGACACTTGTTTGGCAATCAGACAAGGTTTGATGAAACATCTTCCTTTTTACAATAATTTTATTGATCATAATAGGCGAGCTGATGGCTCTGATGCTGCTAGGCTTTAATCCAGCTCAAATCTGAGCTTTGAACGCCTCCATTGGGACACATTTAAAAGTAGAGAATAACAGTAATAACATTAGAGATTAGGATTACTTTCCTAATTGGTTTGATGTGAAATCCTATTTTATTGCTTAGAAATGATTGTTCATGTTTATGTATTTAGCAGAAGCTTTTATCCAAAGTGACCCATAAAGTAGAAACAATGTTATAGTAATCATCAATGTGACAATAAGCTGGTGAAGATTCTCAGCCATCCAGGTCACAGTCATTCCAAAAAGTTCAAACCAATCCAATGGACTTGGTTTCCAAGTTTGAAGACATTTTGCTTCCCATCCAGGTCTACCAGTGAGGGAGGATTCAAACCTGGAGCGTGCTCTCCCTGTGATGCTCATGCTGGAGAGTTCAGACAGAAGGCTGTCGTGGTTGATTGTCGAATGCAGCTGATAGTCATGCAGGATAAGAACCGAGGACTTCCCTGTTGCTCTCGCCTGTTTTAAGGCTTCTGTCACAGATTCAGAGCCGTTTCAGTGGAGCTTGGTTTGGATCAAAGGGATTGTTTTGAGAGAGGTGTTAAGTGACCTGCTTAAATTCTGCCCTTTCAATGTAGACAGAGATGGTAGTAGAGACCAGCTGATAGCTTTCAGTGTTTCTTGACCTGTATTCTAACCAGAGCGTACTTGTGTGAGTTAGGTAATGTGGCTGATGTGAGGGATTGATGACATGTGTAACTGCTGCAGTTACCGTGGGAACTAAGGAATGGGGTAAATTTGGAGTAAATTTGACCAGTAATGATTTTATGGGATTCTTTCTAAATAAGATTGATCTTAATTAAAATAAGATCATAAGCACTCCTCTATCCGCCATTGTACCTGAGGTAGTCATGGAATCTGGGAATCTGAACCGGTTTAGACTGCTTTGATGCAGTTGAACTTTCTGAGTTAGCAAAAATTATTGTGGCCTTCATCCTAAGCCTTCAACTTGTATGTTGCGATCAAGTTCCAACCACGTTATTTAAGGAGGTATTCCCTTTGATCTCACTCCTCCATTTTAGATGTGAATTAATCCCATCTCTGTCACATTTACAGGGATATGTACCTAAAAGCTTTTAAGGTTGCTGTAATTAAACCTCTGCTTGAGAACCTGCCTCTTGACCCAGATGACTTGGTCAATTATAGACCCATATCCAATCTTCCTTTCTGATCTAAAATTCTTGAGAAAGTAGTTGCCAAACAAGTGTGCAACAACTTACATCTGCAGATCTTTAGTTATCAGGCTCCTCCTCCTGTGGGAACCAACTACCAGTTTTAGTCAAAATTGAGGCAGACACCCTTGTCTACTTTTAAGGCTAGGCTTAAAACTTTCCTTTTTGATAAAAGCTTATATAGTTAGAGTGGCTCAGGCTATCCTGAGCTATCTCTATATAATTATGCTGCTATAGGCTTAGACTGCTGGAGGACATAGGGACCCCTTTTTCATCACTCTGCTTCATTCTATCTCTATTCCTCCCACTCTGCAGAATCTGTTAGTTCAATCTCTAACGTTCTGCTCTCTCTCTGCTTTTCTCATAGTAGCTTCATACTGGTGGTCTGTTCCTGTTTGGCTGTGACTCATCCTGGAGAGAAATATCAGCTGTGCTGCTGCCATCAACACCTTTGTTTCTAGATGTTTGAGCTTGGCCTGTTTTCCAGTGTAGTCCTGTTTTCTCTGACTGTGACTAACTGATGTGCTCTCTTCATCCTCTGACATGGGAGCTGGCTCGGAGCTCGTCTGCCTGGCTGTGTGTTTCCTGGGCGGGGCCGCCTGTGGGAGCTGGTTGACAGTTGCGTTTTGTATCTATGCTTCTTTTCTATGTTTGATTCTGTCTCCTTGAACCCCAGTTGGCCTCAGCAGCAGATGGCCGCTCACACTGAGCCTGGTTCTGCTGGAGGTTTCTTCCTGTTCAGCTCTGAACGTTATGTAAAGCAGATCTAATTAGAGGCTGTGAGGTATGGCAGGTCTAGTTTTTAATGAATGGAAGATAGTCATTTTCATTTTCTAGAATCTGGCATTATGCTAATACAGCCAAAATAACACTGATCAGACCTGAAACAGAAGCAGCACACGAGTCAAGGTTCACTATTTGGAACTATATGAAAACATTTGATGACTCTAGAAATCTTTCAATTTTTTAAATTTTGGTTCCGTTACAAACTCTTTAAAAGATTAATTCAACCAGAGGGAAAAAACCAACACAAAGCTGTTTGATTTTTCATAATTTATTAATAAAAGCCTGTGGGATTTATAACACATTAATAAATTGCTAAAAAGATCACAAGAAAATATAAAAGACAAACAAAAAGGAACTGGAAATAAACCCTTTGTGCCTGTTAATAAAAACAACTTCAATCTGACTAATGGTTTGTAAAGATTAGTTTGGTTCAAGTTGGAGTTAAACTCTTTGCTGCCATCTGCTGGTCATTTGTAGGGGTAGAAAAATCTGTTTCTGCACCTGTTAGAAACCAGTCTGTGGTTCTGGACCTTTATCCGATCAGAACCAGAAGCACAAACAGAACAAATAATTGGCACCAACCCACTAACAGCTTATCAAACATAACAAAACTGTTAAATGATTTGGAGAACCCCAGACTAACAATGTTTCTAGTTCAGCAGCTAACTTAGCCTAAAAATAAAATAAACAATCAGCCGTTTGTTCCAGTAAAAACGGCGCTTAAAGCCAAACATGTAGTTCAGTCATGGTGGTTGATGTGTTGTGAACTGGAGCTACAGAACTAAAGTGAATCAGCTTTGCTGCAACATCTCTAGTTTAGAGTCTGTATCTTTTAGGGAACCTGATGATCAACCAAGGCTGTTAGCCGCCTTTGAAGGATCTGACCATGAAAGAACTGGAGGAGAAACAGGTTAGAAAACCAAACTATTTTATTATTGCAGCAGGTTTTGTTCCTTCCTCCTGGAAGCAACAAAACAATCAACAAAATCTGCCTTCAAAGAACAAAATGGAACTACGCCATGGAACCATGGAAATGTGGACCCTAAGAGTGAAATGAAAGCACACTGCATGACAAACGAGGAAAGTTCAGCTGGAGTTCTTCTTCACAGCTGTGTTTGAAGATTCTGGATTCTGCAGGAATTTCTGAAAAGAAGCAGAAGTTGAAATCAGTTGGTCTGGTTATGAAATGAACTCTGACCCTCATCTGGAGCTTCCACTGATGGATTCTTTAAAACATAACTGGATCTTTAAATCTTTGCTCCATTCAATAAAACTCTTGACAGGAAGCAGTGTTAGAGCTTTTTTGGGGCATTTTAGGTCCAGTTTAAAGTCGTAGGGAAGCGGCTGTTCCAACCGTTGCATTTCTGAATTCTCCCGAGTGGTGCCTGACTTTACACGAGTGAATAAAGTGAATGTGATTGGTCGCAGTTTATCAAGGAGGTGGGATTGTTGTGGCGGAGGTTTGCAAGCAAGTCTGATTGTGGCCGGTTTATTGGGAAGCATCTTGCTAACCATTAGCAACTTGGTGCTAACAGGTTCCCAATAGGAAGTTCCATTGGGACCAGTAACACTGAATTGGTGACTTAGAAACGACAGCATGCCAAGGAACGCTATGGACAGAGGAAAACATGCAAGAGGAGGAGGAGGTTTAGTGGGAAGTGTTGGATGAGTCTCCTCCGGCCATCCATTTTTTTATTTAGAGGAGGAAAGCGGGGACGAAGATGTTGTGGAAGAGGACGCCAGGGCGGCAGCTTTTGGTTTGGTGTAGAGGCTTCCAGCCATACATGTTTGAAACTCTGCCTCGCATAGCGCCAAGCCAAGTTCTGTTAACTCGCCTGCTGAAAGATCACAAGGCGTCCATCCCCGTGAACACTGGGGGCGGAACTCAATGGGAAAGGAAAGGATTCTGATTTCAACCGTTTAAAACTATATTAGTTGGAGTACATATGAATCAAGATGCTATGACTGGAAAAATTTGATTGACAGATGACCGTTGATATATGATTGGCTGAATTTGGGTGTTCAGGCTGGCGTAGAAACTAACTGGCCTGGATAATATAATGATCGAAAAAAATGTGATTTTAATACAGGATTTTAAATATAGAAGTTTTAAACATTTTGGGATAATATGTTCTGATAAAGAGTAGATTTCTATGCATGTTTGAGCAAGAATGATTTGACATTAAATATGATTTCCCTACGACTTTAGCTCAGTTAGTAGAAACCAGACAGGTTCTGGAAAGGTCCATTTCACTTTATAAATGTGGAATAAAACCGCATTAGTTTAACCCTGAAATAAAAATAAAGGATTGTTTCTGTTTCTACTCAGTCAGAAATAATGAAGCTTCTGGACATTAGAACCCTTTATGTTAATATAAATCAATCCAGAAACGGACTTTAAACGCTTCCATAAAGCGCATCCTTCCAATTAGTCCAACAGTCCACTCAGGGCTGTTCGTCTCTCTAAGACGAGGACTGGGATCTTCCCCGTGTTCCCCTGCTGGCAGTCGGCTCTGACCGACCCACAGACCGTCTCCACTCACCTGCAGGTTCTCATAGTGCTTCAGGGTTCTGCAGTGGTTGATCTCGGCCACCTTGGTTCCAGTGAAGAATCGGCTGCAGACCTTACAGAAGAAGCCCGTCTTAGGGACCAAATACTCCATACCTGCAGACAGACGGAGGGTCAAAGTTCAGCAGCAGCTGGAAACCTGTGAACAGGGTCAGGGTGAGGGTGTCGTACCAACAGCCGTCATGGGGTCGTAGGGAGGCAGGGCCGTCTTCACGCTCTCCTTTCTGGGGTCGTCTTTGGCAGTTTCAGGATTTTCTGTGTGAAAAATGACAAATAAACATGGAGGAGCAGAACCGACCCGACCCAGAGCTGATGAGAGGTTCTACCTGTCTGCAGGACGGCCGGCTGCTCCCCCACTGCTGGAGGCTCTGGATCTCCCTCCCTTTGCTCAGATTCCTCCATCGGCTCGCCGCCCTGAGCCTCGCCCTGCTTAACAGACCCGCCTCCATCCTCCGCTCCAGCTGGGCTGTTTGGGTCGGACTGAGCTGGAGCTGCAGGAGCAGAGCTGGAAGCGGGCTCAGCATGGAGGCTTGAGGCCGCCGTGGTTCCTAAGGAGCAGCAGCAGAGGTGAGGAAGGCCTACAGAGCTGAACACAGACGCCGCCTGCTGGACTCTGGCTGTACCTGGATCACCAGGGGGCCCTGGTTGGCCCTCGGTTTCACCGGGGGGAGGTTCTACAGTAGGCGGGTCCGAACCAGACTCCAGACTGTCAGCGGCTGATGGCTCGCTCACAGCTTGGGATTCTGGGAGTTTCTCATCAGGCTGTGCCTCCTGGGCCACGCTGGTCTCCATGGATACGGCCTGCAGGAAGAACAGGAAGGTTTATTTCTACAGCAGTAACATCATTCACTGTGCTGGATGTGAGAGAAAAGAAAAGAGACTCTGATCAAAGAATAAATGAGAATCATCAAAACAAGATAATGATCTAATGATGATGCTTAAAAGCTGAGGGTTTGGTTCCAGATTAAACTGGCTGCTGGTCTCCATGGAGACCAGCAGGGGGAGCTGTACCTCTTCAGGTGGAGCTTCATCCGCTCCCTCTAAGGTTTCTATGACAACAGTAGGGTCAGGGAGGTCAGTCACATCTCCCAGTTCATCCACTGTAACAAAGTCCGTCAGGTTGAAGGGGAACTCCTCCTCCTCCTCCTCCTCCTCCTTCTTCTCCTCCCGGTCCGGCTGGAACAGAGCAGACGGCCGTTAGCGATCAGACTGAGCTCTGAGCGTAGATCTGTGACTCCTCCTCACCTTCCTCCTCTCAGCCTCCTCCCTGTAGCGCTGCTCCCTCCACCTCTGCCTGCTGGTGGACCTGGACCCAGACGGCTTCTCCTCGTGGCTTCTCCTCCTCTCCCTCCTGTCCCGTTCTTTCCTCTCCCATTCCCTCCTATCAGAGTCCTTCCTGATCTTCTCCCCCCTCTCCCTGTCTCTGTCCCTCCTCTCCTTCTCCTTCCTCTCCCTCCTCTCCTTCTCCTTCCTCTCTCTCTCCCTCCTCTCCTTCTCTTTCTTCGCCTCCCTCTCTTTTCTCTCCAGGTCCGTTTTTTTCGCCTCCCCGTCTCTTTCCTCTGTCGTCTTCTTGGTCTGGTCTTTTGTGTCGTCCTTGTCCCGTTTTGCTGCCCCCTGGTCTCCAGTGGGGGGCGCTGCTTTCCTGTTGAGGGTGTTAGCGATTCTGTTTCTGCACTCCACCAGCAGGGCGTTAACCATGGCCTGAGTCATCTGTGTGAAACAAAGAGGAGCTCGTTAAAGCTCCTTTCCTCCAGCGGAGCAGCTGCAGCTTCAGGAAGGTCTTACCTTGGGCAGGTCAGGCATGGCCGTCTCCACGGAGACGGAAGGTGCATGGGCAGGAGGAGCTTCTTTGTCTACGACATCCAACTCTGATGCGCCTTTGTTAACGTTTCCATCGTCAGCGTCGCTTTTGTCCGGCTTAGATCCGGACTCAGACACAAGAACGCTCGACTCCGCCTCCTCGTCTCTACTCTCCTTCACCGTCGGATTTCCTTCCTCAGTTTTTGTCTCCTCAGCCCTCTCCTCGACCTTCTCCTCATGCTTCTCCTCACCCTTCTCCTCACCCTTCTCCTCGCCCTTCTCCTCATGCTTCTCCTCATGCTTTTCCTCGCCCTTCTCCTCGCCCTTCTCCTCAGCCCTCTCCTCGCCCTTCTCCTCATTCTTTTCCTCGCCCTTCTCCTCATGCTTCTCCTCATGCTTCTCCTCATGCTTCTCCTCATGCTTCTCCTCGCCCTTCTCCTCATGCTTCTCCTCGCCCTTCTTCTCATGCTTCTCCTCATGCTTCTCCTCGCCCTTCTCCTCATGCTTCTCCTCGCCCTTCTCCTCATGCTTCTCCTCGCCCCTCTCAGGTGGAGCTTCATCGTGCTCGCCCTCCTGTAGAGCTTCTGCTGCTGCTTGGCTGTTATCTGCAGGTTTCTCCTGCGACACACAGAGGAAACCACATCAAACAGCCGTTCCCACGTGTTCACCAGGAAGCGTTCCTCTCCTCCTGCGGCGGCTGACCTCAGGCGTGTCGCAGTAAGCGGGGATGACCTTGCTCTGAGCTTTGGGGTCCGGTTTGCGGTGGAAGATCAGGGGGTTGCTCTGGATGATGCAGGGGAACATCAGGAAGCGTTTGTAGACGGACAGCGCCATGGAGATGGTGGCGATCTCACAGATGATCTGATCGGAACAAAGCGGCTGTTATACGTGTGAAGAGATGAGGTCCAGCAGCACAGAGTCCAGGATCAGGACCTGAAGGCTGGGACCGTGGGTCCAAACCAGCGCCTCACCATGTTGCTGACAACCAGAGACTTGATGACCGTCCCAAAGCGCCGCATGAGCCTCAGAACCTCCCTGGATCCAGCAGGTGAGTCAGGAACATTTCTGATCGCCACCAGATGCTTCCAGCCAACCAGAGCCGGACTCTCCTGTGGGACAGAGAGCGGGTTCAGAACACCTCCTGACCCTGTAAAGCTGAGAATACCGGGCTCCCAGAACTCACCGACGGTTCTGATGATTGCATCAGAAGGTTGTAAAGAGCCACCTGCAGAGAGGAGGAGCTCGTTAGTTTGGCTTTGCTGCTGAACACAGATCTGCATCAAATCAACAAAGATCAGTACCGGAGTGGTGAGTCCGATGGGCTGTTTGACCACGCTCATCTTCACCTCTGTGTCCAGAAACACGGCAGGTTTAAAGCTGTGGACCTTCACCATCTCCTCAGCAACCTCCTGGTCAGGAAACGACACCAGAGCCTGATGGACAGAGACAAGATGGTGAACAGAGGAGCAGGGAACCAACGTCCTTTACCAGGGGGAGATTTACCACTAGGCCAGTTCCTGGGGGCCCCTTAAACTCTGTTTACATGTATGGTTAATTCAACTATTACCTATTTGTGCACATTAATGCTGTTTTTGATAAAAATCCTTTGGCTAAAAGCCATCAGAACGCTGATAATATTAAGTGTATATCTAAAAGCAGCGAACTCTGCTCTCCAGTAGATTGTAGTAACCCCGCCTCCTGCTCTCCCTCTATCTTGTCTGCTGTCATGATTCATGCAGCTATTATTTCATCCAAATGAAAAATGGAGAACAGAGAAGCAGATCATGGCTTTCTACAGTGAAAAGAAGGACTGGGTTATTTACTTTTGGCCTTTTGGAAACACAGGAAGGAGCAATCAGCTAAGTGAGCTTAGTGCTTGGAAAAAATCTTTCATTCCTTTAGAGACAGCATGAAAAGTCAGCTGAGTACAAAACATATAGAGAGAGTAAAACAAGAAAAAGGGACAAAAGAAGAGAGGACACAACCTAGAACAGATATGGATGTCTATTCCATTAACATTTCTACATCTGGATAATGGGGCTGTTTTATGTGTTGTCTCTTTATTTCAGAGGGCCCCCTGCCTGCCTTTGCCTAGGGCCCCAGATTTCCTAAATCCTCCCTGCCTTTCCATCAACAGACGCTGGAAACAGAAACTCGTCCCACAATCAGCTGGTTCAGGTTTAACATTCCAACCAAACCAACATTGATGTTAGCTTGAAGCAGCAGACAGAACGGCGTGTCTCTCATAGTAAAGGACTTTGGGAGGGAAAGAATCAATGTTGGAATCCATTCAGAGGATGAATCCAGACATTGATCAGACCCTAAATACCTTTACAGAGTTAAAACCCAGCGTGCTCACCTTTCCAACGTCCATCGCCAGGATGAGGTCAGAGGGCGTCCCAAAGGGCTGGACAAACTGAACGATGTCAGCCTTTGACCAGCCGCTGTGAGGAAGGCCGCTGATCAGCACCTTCCAGCCCTGCAGACAGAACCAGCACCGAGGTCAGATCAGGACTTCTGTTTAACATTAGACTCCAACAGTCAGCAAATCATCTGGACTCATGACCATCAAGAAACAGTGTCTGGCTAGGTCACCTGATCAGAAGCGGCATGGTCTGTTTCACCTGCAGACATGGAGGAGGGGAAACGGTCAGGCTGCTCTGAGCAGCAGATGGAAAGCAGTTCTGACTGAGGTTCCTACCTGAGACGTTCCCAGCAGACTCCTGCTCAGATGCTGCTTCAGGCTTACTGTGAGGAGAAGGAAGAGCTCAGTGGAGCAGCATGTTCAGGATCAGACATTCACACTAGGACCAGAACCCACCTGTTAGCCTCAGAGAGCAGACTGTCTGCAGGAACCTGGAAGGAGAGCTAAACATTAATCAGTGCCCTGCCCAGGAGCAGGGCTGGATTCAAACCCACAGCCTTCCAGCTAACAGAGGAGCATTCAATAGATAAATAAATCAAGGAAATTAAAATCTGGTGATAAAAAGAGGAAGAGCACACAGAGAACCACAGCAGAGGGGGCGGGGCCAACAGAACCAGAGCTGCAGCGTTATGAGCTAACAGCTAACACTCTCCAAGCAGAACATCTGCAGCCCCAAGCAAGGTCAAAGGTCAACATTATTAGCGGCACCCAACTGCCTGTTGGGACAGGAGGCCCTTCTGCACCAGGACCTCCTCCTACCCTTACAGCCATGGAGGCGGTGATCTCCTTCTCTCTGATGCAGAGCTTGGCAGCAGAGGCCAGAGCCTTGGCGTCCTCTGCCTTCATCATACAAACAGACGCCTGCAACAGACGGCAGCATCAGAATGATGTTCGGACTCAGAAACCAACCCTTCAGCTTTCTGGCTGCTGACCTTCTGCTCCTTCTCGGCGTCGTCCTCGAAGCACGGCAGGAGAATCACGTTATTGATCTTTCCAAAAGATCCAACCAGGTCCGTCACTTCCTGCTCTGTAGCATCGGCAGGAATGCCCGTCAGGTAAACCAAGCGATCTGCAAAGCTCAGGCCCTGGGAGAACGGAGCAGCCACCTTCTTCTTCTTCTTCACTGGTTGACTTTTAACAGCCTGGAGACAAAGAGTCCAGTCACATTTATTCCATCCTCACTAGCAGAGCTGGACGATTAACAGCGTTTGCAATTTAATCACAGTTTAACAAAGCAGACTTTTAAAAATCACAGATGCACTCATTATAAGTCATGTTACATTGAACATTAAGTAGCTACATTTCTCCCTCCCGCCCTGTAGGGGGCTTACAGTGGGTTAAGACCCACACAAAGGGAAGAGAGGTGCAGCTAGCATACAGAGCCATGCATGCAAGTAGAACTTAGCACAATGGACTCTGGAGTGGAGGTCATGAAAACAGAGAAATAATCTTTGAAGGCAGGATGGTAATCTGGATGAACTGACAGGAGGGGGACTTTCTCACTTCATAATATGTTAAAACTACTTTTTAACCACTGATCAGCAAAATCGCACTCTGCAGCAGAAGCATCAGATGCATCTGGACACACTTTACTGGACGTCTGACCTTAACGTGAACAAGCATAAAAAAATAAAGCAGCAGGAGCTTTTTTGCTGCTCAAATCGCAGTGTGAACGTAGCATTACACTCTCTGATTGTTTGGATTAACCTATCAGACATGCTGGTGAAGATCAGACCCTTATTTTGCTTGATGACCAGGGTCTAACTCATGTTTGCTGGACGCCTAAACAAGCTTCCCACTCCATGCAATTCCATTCTCTCTATCGTGCTTCTCTCCAAACACAAAGTTTCATTTCATTTATGACTTTCGGACTCGGACTGGTAATCTGATACCGGGCATTTGGGGTTGGACCTCCCGTCATGAGAGGGTAGGAGGCGGAGCCAGCCGCTATATTAGAAATCCCTCTGAATGGTTCTAGGAACGCCATGTTCTGAGGAAGGTCAAGTGTTTAATGTATGGACTGATGGCAGATTTCAAAGGCACAGCAACATCCACCAACTGTTTAATTTCCTCCATTATTTAGGTCTCAATCATTTCGATGCAGAGAAAGTGGAACAGAAACGTACCATCTTGGCTGCTTTGACTGCAGGTCTGGTGCTTTTAGCCGCAGACTTCGGGGCGCCATGCCTGGATCCGTGGCCCGCCTCAGCATAGCTTTTGGTTAGATCTTCATGAGGACGCTTCAGCCCGCGGTGAGAGCGGTCGCCTGGAGTTAACAGCCAAAGGAGCGGGTCAGTGATGGAATCAGAGAAGGAAAAGGTGGAGTCAATGCAAGCTGCTGGTTTCCTAGGAGACACCTGATCTGGACGGGTTTATATGAATGACAGCAGTGATGGAGACAAAGCTAACCTGATTTCATCTACTCCTTCTCTACATACACACAGTTCTGAGGGTTCCTTCTCCTGAGCCATAGGAGGATGTTATGCTTGTTTTTCATCAGTAAACCTGTTTACATCCAAGATGAACTTTACAAAAACAAAGTGCTTTTATTTTGGAATGCTACAGCTAGCTTAACAGCGAGTTTTTAAGGTTTTGTTGATTTGATTCTGAACCGAGCCAGAACAGCCTGCAGAACCATTCATGAAGTGAAACTGTGAGGCTACGGCTAACATGAGCAGGTGGTTAGATGTTCTGACCCAGACCTGAAGGCTCCCGCCGTCTCCTGTCAGACAAAGAGTCTCTGTAGGGGAAAGCTGTCCGCTGGGAATAATGAGGGCCAGAGAGGTGCCGTTCAAAGCGAAGGCTGTGTTCTGAGGGACAAGCAGACAGATGGATCAGACCACAACAGTCCGCTCCTTTGGTGGGTTCATACATGGCGAGCGGCAGCGGTACCTGAGTGGGAGGTGGGGCCGCGGAAGGCCGGGTCTGGAGAGCGCTACCGCCGCGGCGGCCGTGGACGTAGGGCCTCTTCTACCCGCCCTGAGAAGCTGGAGAGAGAGCCAGCGAGACAGAGAGCCATCCTTGGGATCCCACAGAGCACGGCTGCCGTATCGCCCGCTGCGACTGGAACGACAACAACCTTCAGATCGCTGAAAGCCTCAAAGCCCCAAGGCCACATTCATGGTCTGGGTTCAGATCCATTCATTCTGATTGAACACAGCAGAACTTTCCTATGCTGACAGAAACAGCCAGACAGTCATGGAGATTATCTGACTGCTTCAGGCATCATATGACCTCATCTTGGCTCAACCATATTCCAACAGTTCGCTCAAAACGCTAACTGGTCCTGCAGGAGTTCTGAAATGGAGGAACTGGTTTCCTCCTGGTTTTCCCAGCAGTCAAAAAGCTTCTATCAACCATCGGATATCCAATAACATCGGGGTGTCTTCCCATTTAACAGTTTGGTTTGCTAGTCTTAATAAAGTCGTCAGTAAATGATTCATATAAATAGCGATGGGGATTGTTAATATTTATTGATATCGATACCTTTATCGATACTCCTTATCGATCCGAGTCTTTATCGATACCACTATCGATACTTTTCTGTTATTTGGTGGAAAGACGATGCAACAAAATTTTTTTAACAGAACTGGTATTGCTTCTATTGCTTAACAAGTGAGCATAACAAAAACGTTTCTAGCCTTCAATAAACATGGCTAATGTAATAGGCCACTTCGAAATGACATAAAACTAACTAGAATATATTTTCACAATTGTTGGTTAATGTATTGTCTACTGTCACTTTTCATCATGTTTTTAGTGATTAGGAAAATATTTAACAAATAAATAATTGTATTTTAAATTAAATGTAATTTTTAATAAATGTTGGCATCAGTAGTTTAATTATATATAGAGCAATATACAACTGTATTACTCATGTTTCTCGCCAAAAACAAAATTTCCCGTTTTCTTTACGTTACACTTGAACGCATCATGATAACCTAATTGTCATTTTACTGAGCCAATCTGAACACATCATCACTCAGCACGTTTCCCTGGTTTTCCCCAGCAGTCAAAAAGCTTCTATCAACCATCGGATATCCAATAACATCGGGGTGTCTTCCCATTTAACAGTTTGGTTTGCTAGTCTTAATAAAGTCGTCAGTAAATGATTCATATAAATAGCGATGGGGATTGTTAATATTAAAAGGTCCCCATCCCTTCATATAAACACACTGCAAACATTTAAATCTAAAGGGTCGGGTCGTTTCTTAAAACAAGCATTATTTCCCTGAATTCAGGAGTTAAGTGAAACAATTTTAAGCCAATAGAACAAGACAATTTACAGATAAAAATAAGAAAAAAACAACTATTATTCCAAGTGCATATTATCCAATATCTTATTTTAAGAGTGAAAATACTCCTTCAATTGGCAGAGCTTCTTATTTTCCTGCTCAAATTAAGAGGAAATACACGTCCTGTTAAAAGGAGTTTTTCCCTTCCACTGTTGCTCACAGGCATGCTTAGTCTGGAGTGAATTGCCTTCTAAGTCAATGAGTCGCATGCAAATCAACTGGTTTTAAGTAGAAAACTTCTTTGAATCAATCTGACTGGATGATCTGGTGAACTGGAAAGTGCCTTTAGATGGCATGTTGTGAATTGAAGCTATAGAAATAAAACAGATTTTTTTTTGCAGTGAAAAAAGGCTTAGTCCTGTTTTTGTTCCAGAAGTGAAGAAGCTGTTATTCTGTGTAACCATGACTGTCTGCAGCCTTTAGCACCGTACAGGACGGTGACCCTAAGAGGCTGTGTGCTGTGGAGGATGAACTGACCTCGGCAGATTTGGTTTCCATTCAGGGTACCTTTGAACAAACAAACAGGCTCAGTTAGTTGGGATTTTGGAGCAAAGCTGAACCAAGGTGCAGAAGAAGAATGAAGGAATGCTAACAGATTAGCTAAACATTCAGCTGGTTCCCACTGTGAGCTCACCTGTTCCGCAGGTCCCTGCAGGCGGCCGTGTGATCGACTGTGTTAATGTGGGACACCCAGTCCTGGAGTCAGAAAACAAGGCAGAGAGGATGTGACCGACACAGACAGAGGAGGTAGCAACCACCGGTCGCAGACATGGACACACGACCTGACAGACACGGTCAGCGCGGCTCTGTCAGGGCCTGAGGGTGGATCCTGTCCAGACAGACTGTTAGGACGGGATTACTGTACTGGTCTCTTTACTCCCTGCAGTTAGCTCTGACATTCAGTCTGTTTTCACCTTCACTCCGATCTAATCGATACACAGAACACCGTCTCCATGGAACATAGCAGCTCTACCACCGACAGGAACCACTGGGGTCATCCTAATGGTCCAGTTCATATTTCAAACAGATAAAGGTCAGCTAGGCTGGGGCAAACGTGGAGCCCACTCACAGAGAGATGCTTGACTTTCTGAGCTAACAGTGCAACGGAGCTCTGCTCTACAGCCGAGCTTAACTGGATGTTCAGAAAATGATCAACAACCAAAACCACAGCCTTCTGCTTGATTTAAACTGTCCCTCTCTTCAAGCAGCTCAAACTGATGCAGAACTTCAGCAGGAGCGAACCTCGTTTAGAACAACAGGGCACAGCCGCCAGGAGCTGAGGCCCAGAGAAGCTTTGAGCTCATCGTCATGTGGAGGAAGCGAACCGGCATCCCAGTACCTCCACAACCTGATGAGGACTCTCTAGGAAGAAAGGATAGTCTTCCCTCAGCAGCCATGATGCTTTTCTGTTGCACTTTAATAACTGATGTCTGAGAAAATGTCAACTTTTAAACTTTGTTTTCATAATTGACCTTGTTGTGTCTTTTCTGAGTCATTTACAGTTGTTTTTTTCCAAAAAGTAAAGAAAAACCAATCCACTGGACTTTGTTTCCAAGTTTGAAGGCGTTTCTCTTCCATCCAGGAAGCTTTTTTCAATTCAAAATGTCAGGAATAGCGTTGAGTTCCAGGTTTTATTCAGTAGCCCAACAAAGCCTTGTTTTAGTTTAGAAAACATCCAAATTGGAACGGACCAATGGGTCCAACCCTTTGGAATGGAGGTCGTTTGGCTTGTTTATTAACCTGCAATGCCCCATACCTTTCTATGGGCGTATCTCAACTCACTAGAACATGAGTACAGACTCGTGTTCTCGCCAAGTATGTTCTTGAGAAGAACGCAGAAAAGTGTGGACTCTGGGAGAACGGGATAAATCTGGGTCAATTGGAACAAAAGCGTACTGATGACATCACCACATTTAAAGCTAGTCTAGAGCTGCATTTCACCTCCTGTTAGTAATAGTCTCTAGATAATAATAGATTATTACTTCTTTCATTTAGTGGGCTAATAATTAACAATACTATCTAGATAAAACAAATATCAAAGGAACACTTTTTCTAAATAAAACAAAAAAATGCCATCATAGCCAGCGTACTTCACACTAGAGCAGGGATGAATTGAACCCGACGGACCCTCGAGGTCCTGCCGGGTTCGGCTGTGCAATTTTTATTATTTCATTCCCGGCCGGGCTCGCTTTAAACCGCTATATGCTACGGCAAATAAATGATCATATGATAACGTTCGATCTATATACGCCATGAATGCAAAATGGATGTTACAGAAGTGAACGGAGATAGCCCTTAATGCTAATAAATTGAAAATGTCGGGCTGCAAACGGGTCGGGCTCTCCGAAGCTGTCAATCATAACGGGCCGGGCCGGGCACGGCCTGGTTCTTTCGACTCGCTGGTTTCGGCTGACTTTCAAGGCCCTCGCTTCATGCCTCTACTTCACACATGGCTAAGTGCAGAAAGAGGGTCGGCTGCAGACGGGGCTAACAGTAGCCCTGGCCCCTGCAGATGCGGCTAGCTAACGTTAGCCTCTGGCCGCTGCAGACGGGCTAACGGCGCCCTCGGCCGCTGCAGACGGGCTGCTAACGTAGTAGCCCCTGGCCGCTGCAGAATCGGGTTAACGGTAGCCCTGGTCTGCTGCAGACGGGCTTAACGCTAGGCCCTGGCCGCTGCAGACGGAAGCTAACGGTAGCTCCTGGCCGCTGCAGACGCGGGCTAACGGTAGCCCTGGTCGCTGCAGACGGGCTAAAGTTAGCCCCTGGCCGCTGCAGACGGCCAACGCTAGCCCTGGCCGCTGCAGACGTAGACTGCCAAAGTTAAGGCCGATTTATACTTCAAAACTAGGTCGTCGCATAAAAAGCATAATGTTCCTGGCCCAGATCTTAGAATGGAACTCGAAACAGCAGGAACAGAAAGTGAACTTATAGCTTAATACTCTGAGCTCTGGGAGTACTTAACCTGGAAGCTGCTGCCGAGTATGCCGTATTGTGCCGTCAATCTCAAAATGGACGTCTGCACTACGCATGCTGGGTAAAGAGGGAGGGGCGAGAACAACATGCAGGGACTTTGTGTTTCTTACTGTTCTTGTGAATTGGAACAGTACTAGGAATGAGGTTGATGAAGTTTCACAACGACCGGGTCTAGACTGGTTCTGATGTTATTTGAGGCTGATGTTGGTTTTGTTTTGGACCTTTTAATGATCCAGACTTAGGTCTTCTGTTCCCCTGTAAAGAGGTTGCAATTATAGGATAACAGGAAGGAATCAACTCAATGGCTGAATTGTAGGTCTTTGAAAACTTGGAAACAAGGTCAAGTGGATTGTTCTTTTTTTAAAGTTTTTTGGAATGACTCTGACCTGGATGGCTTCACCAGCATATTTACTGTTTTTTATTTCCTCCTGTTTCTGTTGTTTGTTATACATAAAAAAAAGATCAGGAAAGAACCCCTATTAATGGAGTTTAGATTGTATTGTTAGCAGTGGAGCTAAGGTTATCTTGAGTATGTATGAGTAGTTGTTTCACCTGCAGTCAGAGGAATGTCCTGTTTCTCAGGACAAAGAGCAGCGGCTCAGAGGTGGACCTATTAGCCTTTCACAATAAAGACCCCTGGACATGAATTCTGCACTACTCCATAATCTAAAAACGCCTCGTTGATCCGATGAGTGAAAACACAACCTGGCCTGTGAAGCTAACTTGGTTTCCCTCCCCTTATGTTTTGGAACAAACCATCAGGGCCTCCAGGCCAGTAATCAGGTAGCAATGGGAAAATCAACAAATACATTTTAGGAAATAAGAGGGAAAAAAAATGCTTCTTGCAAATTAATCCAAAGTAGAAATACCCCTAAACCTGTAAAGTCGTGGTTTTAGTTTCTTCAGTGGAGCTAGTGAAATATTACCAGTAGACTTACTGCACCAGCAGGAATTTCCCCATGATTCCTCTCACTGAGGTCTACTAGAATCCAGCTTTATCTAATATTCTGAATAAACTAGAGAAGTTCATCAGATTCCCACATTTCATTTTCCACAGAGCAGACAATATTTCTGCTAAATCCTGACATGTGAGTCTTTCACCATTGAACGACCCTTAAAAACACATCTGAACATGTTTATACGATTATATAACCATTTAACCAAATGTAAAGTGTGTAGTTGACTTAACTACACACTGCTTCCCTGTTAATCTAATCTGCAAACATACCTTTTTTTAATGTTTTCATTGATTACAGCTAGGTCTGTGTTGCTGCCTGTTTTTTAACACGTTACAAAAATAACGGCGAAAAGTCCTTGAAACGGCGAATTAAAACACCAAAAACGGAAAGAGGCCCGGTTAAATGCTGTTATCCTGTTAGGCTGATAGACGTCTCCACAGAGCTGCATAATTAGTACTGATCCTGAGGAAACCCCATTTACACCAACCCTGAAGGAACCGACGGCAAGCAGAAAGAAAGTTGTGGATAAAAGTGCAACAGTGTGCAAGCATTGTGCAACACGCTTTGTTTATGCTAACAGCAATACGCACCAACATGTCATCCTAATCCCGAAATCCTCATACTCCATCACGCCTCGCTCTCACTTCGCTAAGCGCCCAGGCCGCCTCTTGATCAAAGCAAAAGCCTACAGCCTTCTTACTGTGGTTCCGCCAGCCCGCCTGAGTTCTTTTGAGATGGTAGAGGGCATGCGCCAGATGATTAAATTCAAAGAAGGAAATGAAACATGGTTTCCCGCAGATCATTAAAAATAATTACAATTCATTAATTTTTTGGATTTTTCATTAATTCCATAAATTTTATGTGGGATTTGCGGGGTAACAATAAACATATACCCCAACCGAAAACCATGACCAGAAACCGCTGAACCAAACCGTGGATTTTGTAGAACTGTTCCACCCATAGTTTTAGCGACTTTTCAGTCCCATCCAGACTCTTTTTAAAAGCACGACTAGCACGACAAATCTGCTTGACTTTTCTGGTGTCACTTTTGACTTTTGGAGACTCTTGGGTGAAAGCACATATCGTTCCTACTCTTGTCCTGCAGCAGCATGTGCTGCCGTGGGGCGCCTCTCCCTCCCAACCCCGTTCTCCCTCTCAGCGCTGCAATCAGAGCCTCACATGGTTACCGTCACGGTAAACATGCTGCATGCACTCTCTTTACCTGGAAATAATAAATGTAAATGTTATTTGGTCTAAAATAAATAACTGAAATGAAATGTTTTATCTTAAATAGCGGCAACAGTCACTTAATCCAACTTGTCCATTGTGCTTTCCTTGCTAAGATAATGATTTTGTAGGCTCATGAGTGGACCACAAAGGGAAAAAAGCGTAAAAAATTTTTTTTTACATTGGGCCCTGATTTTAAGTTATTCCATCATGTTCTACTTGCCCATATGAGTTTTTGTGTCATTTGGAGCCGTTCTGAAGATATTCCGTTAGCTTATATCCAAGTAGCGTCTTCCCTAGCGACTTGAAGGCACAAACTAAACTGTTCATCATTTATTCTTTAATATGCGCATGGCATTCAGAACATGTAGGTAATCACTGTCCCCAGACATTCACGGTTATATTTTTTATATTTTTATCTTTTTAAAAACAAAGCAGCGCATTGTATGACATCATCCGTTGGACCATTTACTGTTCATTCATCCTGTCCGCTGAACTGCTGCCGACTGGGAGTCGTAACAATCAGCTCCGGGTTACAGGCGGCTACGCTCTACCCCTTCTATTCATTCTAGCTAATCTGAATCGTTCAATTCCATTTGGAGAGCGAAGATCATCTGTGGTAGTAGCATGTGAATAAAACTTCTTTGACTTTATCAGAGTATAAAAATAAACAGCATTTAAAAAGTAGGACGCGGTTATGCAGTTGGAATCACCCAATCTTAACAGCAAAAATGAACAGAAAAAAAACCCATAAAATAAGATCTAGTAGAAACCGCAGGCAGCTAACCGTTTTAGAGTGAAACTTTACTGTGATTTTTGTACAGTGTATGCAAAACAAAATTTCGATCCATTGAACGTTTCAACTGAGAATGAACCCAGGTTAGCAGTTAGCAAGGATTAAATACTCTCAGACCCAAACATGTGGCCAGAAATGACGTCACCCTTGCAACATAATGAAGCTGGAATCTTACGCAGTAAAGTGAGCAGATTCTTCTCAATAAATGAAGCCTTTCCAGATAACTTCACTGTGTGGATTTAAGGTAAAACTTTTAATTAGAAGGAGATTCTACAGAAAAACATTGCATTCCTCATCCAGAGGGCTTCTACAGATCATTCAATTAACAGATTTAGAAGTTGTACCCAGAAGAACTACACTAATGAAGAAGCCAAGTTCCTTCAATGGGCGGATAAGGTCAAACCTTTAAGGTCAGGGCTGCCCAGAGTCAGGCTGTTTCTCAATTCCCTAGACCGTGAGTGGAATCGCCAAGTACGCTCTGGACAAAAACACAGGAAAATACGACTCAGAACGGGAGCAAGTAGCATAAATCTGGGTCAATCGGAACAGACTGATGACATCACCAGATTCAAAGCTAGTCTAGAGCTGCATTTCACCTCCTGTTATTAATACTCTCTAGATAATAATAAATTCTGACTTTTTTCAATTAGTGAGGGAATAATAATGAACACAGTCAGATAAACACAAATCAAACCATCAGAGCCAACGGTACGCACAGTGCTATGCTGCAGATGGGCTGACGTTAGCCTTGGCCGACGCAGACGGGCCAGCGTCAGCCCTGGCTGCCGACACCCTCGGATCGTCCTTTTATAGAACAACAGAAAATACAACTTTTACCTTGATACTCTGAGTTTTGAGTGCTAAACTGGATCTACTGCTGCCGCAGTGCATGCTGGGACAGCTGTCAGTCTGCGCAAGTCTGCTCTGATGCATGCTGGGTAAAGAGGGAGGGGCGAGAACACCATCCGGAGACTTTGTTTGTTCTCGTGCTGGGTGTGAGGCTGATGGCATTTCACGTAGAAGTTCACATATTGAGAAACGGCCTCGGTGTCCCTGCCTCAGCACAGCTGGTTCCCATTGATGGCTGATTAACAGGCTGCTGCTGAAGCAGGGAAAACGCTGAAAACCTGCAGCACAGCAGTGCTGGAAGCTGACTCTGGGCAGGCCTGACTGAGGTCATTGAATGTGGGTGTTAAGGTAAAAACACATAAATGTGGCCAATATAAGGAGGTAGTAAATCTATAATGGATTATCTTAAATGAATACTGTGGAGATAAGAATGACGACATGGCAACACTCACCTTTTCCTGGTCACACTGAATGTGACACAGGGAGCAGGTATGGGGATACACCTTTGGAGACATCGCTGCGAAATCACTTATCATGGTAGGGGTGGGTAACTTCTTGCTACCGCCATGCTGCCTTGAAGCAGAAGACGACGACGGAGAGCGTCTGGAGGACGCTTCGCTCCTGGTTTCCGACGACGACCTTCGCCTAGACTCCACTCGCCGATAGTCTCTGTCTAAGTTGTGAGATTTAGGCAAAGGTGCGAAATCTCTTGCCGGCGATCGGCTACTCTTGCGTTTCTCGCAGTTTGCCCTGCGATAGTCCTGGTCTCCGTGTTTGCTTGGCTCTTTGGGGTCTAAACAGATTTGACGTCTTTCTGTTTTATCCACTTTAGAGAGTTGCTCTCTTTTAAAAGTCTCTCTAGTGCTGCCTTCCTCTGTACCACGGCTGGCATGTCCATAGTCAATAACTTTGCCCGCCGTCTGCGTAACAGTGAGGAGGCTGGGTACTTCAGCGGACTGTGAGGTATGAGGAGGAGGCATGTTGGGAGGATATAATGAGGACGAAGCTGAAGATGACTTCTTGCCGGACTTGTTGAGTTGGATGTCACGGAGTATGAACGGTAATGTATCGGGGGTTAACTGATCGTCTGGGTAATGACTCAGCACTTCCAAGTCGTCATTAGAGAGTCCAAAGCTAGCCAAGATGCTCCCTGCGCTCTCCGGTGTGTACATCCCCTGACCTTCCGCCCTGCCTCCATCACCAAGCAACTGTCGAGGTTGAGGAGACTGGGAGTCGCCGATGGGAGGATTCCAGTTGGGTAGTCTGGTTCCCTCTTGGCTGCTCTGAGGCGGTGCGAACAGCGCGGATGGAGGTGGGTAGTTTGACCAGTCGACTCCTTGCTGGTGGCCAGGCTGATTATCAGCAGGACGCAACATCGGTTGGGAACCATAGCCTCCGTGTTGACCCATCCCTGCGGCTGAACCTTGATTCTGGTTTGACTGGTTCATGTGATCCATTTGGCGATGATCCACATCTCTGCTGCCCCTGATAGCAAGGGCAGACTCCAGCTCATCTGGGAGTTGGTTTGGACGAGGAAACTGGAACCCCATTCCCTGCATGTTGGGGTGGTTTGGATGCTGACCTGCATTTGGCTGATGATGAGGAGGTCTAGATGGGTTTGGAAACTGCTGAGGGCCCTGCTGCTGGTGAAACATGGCAGCAGACAGACGTGGCTGTGCGATGGCAGAAATCTGTCCGTTCGTCGTGACTTCTAGCCCCAACGTCGACACCTGCTGTCGAGTAGAAAGACCCAGCAGGGCCAGGTTAAGAGGTACTACTGCCGCAAGATCACTCTGATGGCCACAAACGATGGAAGCTAGCAGAGCAATCTGCCGGAGAGCAATCTGTGTTTGAGTCTCAATCTGAGCCAATCTGAGAGCAGCAAGCACAGGTCCAAAAATGAAATGGTTCCCTCTGGCTGGGCCGCTGGTGGAGAGTGTGGCTCTGTGCTCCCAACACAGGGCGGGAGCAAGGAGTAAACCGTTACTGTCTTTGTGCACAGAGAGGCTGAGGTGGAAAGCAGAAATATACTATTATAATTATTCATATCAAGAGCAGCCATCATGCAAAGTCTTTGTTTTTCCTCATTAAACCTTCTGAACAGTTAAGTTGGTTTGAGGTGATCTAGATACATCCTGACTTATTTTAGTGACACTAAAATCAAGAACCCCCCCAGCCATGTCTGCACACTGTTAGCCTAATCTATAAACTGACTCAACTTTATTTTATTCACCAATCTTTCCCTGTGCTTTGAAAAATCAGACAACAAATAGAAATCAACTTGTTTTTTTTACATCATCTAAAGACAACAGAGCAAATATGAAGTAATATCAAACATGCAAAGCCATACATGTTTACACTAACATACATGGCTGTCTGCTGTTTGAAACTAAAAGAAATATTAAATATCTAGAACTAAGATCAGACCTGGAAAGAAAACAGATGGGTTTTATATTTCAGTTTGCTTGGACACGTCTAGTGCCAAAAAGCACGCTTACATCCAGATAATAAAGTGATCCATGACATCACCATCAAGAGTCCTGTACATTCTGAGAAAGGTTTCCTCCACAAAATGATGTGCCTCTGCAAACACACGTATATAAACTACAACATCATAAAACACTGTACCACATATCCAGCCTTTCCAATCCCAAACTCTGAGTAGATATGCATCCACCACCAGCCGTGTTCCCAGGAGGGATGAGACCATGAGCCACTTTAAACTAATTCATTAACAAATGCTTCTACAGCACAGGTGTAAAACAATCATCTAGACTCATCTATTTTTACACCATTTCATTAGTGATATACGATCTGTTTTAGGTGAAATTCCATTAGCAGAGTCTCAGCAGGAAGATCTAGTATCTGAAGAGGAAACTGGGTTTGAATGTTTGTCCTTGAGGCCTGCTGTCCTGAATGCTTTAGATTTCACTGGCTCCACACACCTCACAGAGCCTGATAACATGCCGTTATGGAGGCGATGCAGTGCAGGAGCAGCGACCAAGCGTTGCATTCAGGACAGCCTGCTCCTAACTCTTTATATCTCTATAATACACAGATTGACATTTAAAGTTTATTATTCTAACATATAACAGTTTTTTTGCTCTCCAGGATCTTTCCATATGTATATTTTTTTTCAGCCAGAAGAAACAGTGGGGTTCTGCTCCATCTGAGTATCATGATGACAGCATTCATTCTTATAAACACTAATGAGAACCTTCCAGTAAACGTTCAAAGTTGATTTTTCTTTTCTGAAAAACATTTCAATCGGTTTTTCTTGTTCAATTGCAAAGCAAAAATACTTAGACCTGCTAACAAACAACAACTGATAAAATTAGATTTTCTTTTATCAAAATTAACTGAATAGTCTGTTTGATGCCCATCGATGATGCCCGTGTGTCAGAATAAACAATGAACCAGCCAGAAATCGCAGACATCCAAGTCCTGGTTTCTGACATCATTGAGCTACGATACAGCGGTCAACGCTCATGATTACCCCGAAACCCCACGTCCTCCCCACCGCCCCGCTCCAGACCTCCTGCGCAGAGCAAAGCCTACAGCCTCAGCTGTTCCTCCCGTATTGCTTCGCTCCAACTTCCTCTGAGCTCATTGAGAGAATGTGTGATATTATTAAATTCATTGGAACATGTGGAAATAAACACTTAATTTTATAACATATTTAAAAAAATCCCCATCAGCATCCAGCATATGTTCAGTTTCTGCCCAAATATTTTCTTTTTGTTGTTGATTTCTTGCTCTGATCTGTTGCTAGTATATTCTAATTTGGCAAACCAGATCTTCTCGCCGTTCTTTTTTGTGTTTGGTGCAATTGCAATGGAGAATCTTGACCTGGCGGAGCTAAAAATAGCTCAGCTCCGTATTTCTGGGAGTTAGTTGGAACAAATGCAGAAGTAGGAGAGAGTTAGCAGAAATTAATATTTCAACACATTATTAAGAAACACTAAAGTGTTTATTATTTAGGGAGGGAATCAAGGTAGGTAGCCTAGAGAAACAAACGTATAGAGAGGGGACCACCATAAATAATGGAGAAACTCAGTATAGAGATGAAAATGAGAGTGCAGCAATAAGCAGATGAATGTATGTTTTATCTTCCAGGAACAGTTAGCGGTCCAATTCACTCCCGCTACGATCAGGTTGCTAACCACTGAGTCTTCAGTGCAGGTTTTCCTGATAGTGAGCGAGTTCACAGGTGAAACATGACATTCACCATCAGAACAAAAGCCCCTTTGTTGCCACTCCCTGTGTGAATACATGCTCAGCAGTCCACCGATATCTGCAGAGCAGCCAGCGCTACACACAGACATAATATAAGAGTAGACCCCACATTGACTGATGCCAGCAGGATTTATGGGCGCCATGTGGGGGAGGTTGACCTGCTATCCTAACCAGCAGAAGGAGAGTACCTCAGCACTGTTTTTGTTTGAATCGTACCACAGCTCAAGGGATAACTTTATGTACTAGCCAGTGCTTTGTAAGACATTACCGATACTAATACTGTGCATCTGAAGAATAAATAATAGATACAGCTTTGGACATTTTTGCAGTATATTTATACAGGTATATATATACCTGTATAAATATCATTATTTATATAGTAATAAAAGAATATACGAAAATGTAACAGTGGCTGTGCTTTGCAGCATGCATACCTCCCATCAAAATATTCTATTACTTTTAACCCCAAAAGGGATATTTAAATGATTAAATATTTGTTTTCAGAAAAACAAAACAAAAAAAATCTTGAAATTTAGTTCAAAATAAAGAGTTAAAGTTGATTAAAATTGATTCTGTGCCTGCTCAACACATTACACTGAGGGGAGCTGTTGACCGCTCCAAGATGGCGACTACAAATCACGTCAGGGCTCATAGCAGAAAACTGTCGATGCGGGGTCTACTGTTTTAAGGGGCAGAGGCTGGTTCAGCAGTAGCTAGATGAAAGCTCGCGAGAGCAGGGACTGGTTCACCAGCACCTAACCTGTAAGCTCGCGAGAGCAGGAACTTGTTCGCCAGCAGCTAGCGGTTAGACACTGTAATGTGTGGTGCATTGACTTTAATCTGTGTACACTGCAAAACACGTCCAGTACTTCGATGAAAGCAATTAATATACGAGCGTCGCTTGCTGAAAATAACCCCCTCCACTGGGCCTACATGCATTAAACACAACCCAACAGCCATTTTCGAGGCAGCTCCGACAGCTAGTTGGCTAACGTTAGCCTCCAAATAATTCGATACGAATTAATGGACTATTGTTCATGAGTGCATGGTCTTAGTTCTGAATAAATACCTTCCCCAATGCGTTTGCTTGAATCTTTGTTAATACAGGAACCTGTTGAAGACTTTTAAGGCTGTAGTCATAGCTGCTGTGCTTCCGTGCTCCGCCATTAACGCCCACCGGGTTCTTCTACAGATGTTTTGGTAAACACGCTATGGTGTTGCAATACTGCCACTTAGTGGACTGGAGTGTGAACAGGAGAGCAAAAGAAAAAAAAAACAGTACATAGATGCTGTTCAGGTTTTTATCTTAAAAAAAAAAAAGTAACTTGATGATTTAATTATACCAATTCTAAAAATATATTCAGTTGTAAAGTTCATTCTAATTTTACATACATGGCTTCTTACAGCTGTTATCTTTCTGGTTCAAAGACATGCACTCAATGACAACATGCTGTACTGATTCAGGTAAAAATCATTAATCACATTAACCTATTAGATATTTCCAATTATTTTGCAAATCGATTCATCTGTCGATTATTTTTTCGATTAATTGATTTATGATCGGATGGCCAAAGGTTCCTTTAAGAAGGCGTTTTACAAAATGAAACCTGTTTAAACTACAAATTTTCAACTAGAAGAGTTCTGGATAGAGCAGATTGACAGACAAATGTGTTTTCTAATGTTAAATGAAAATGTTTATATATATTTTTACAACCTTGGTCTAATTCCTGCTCTAAGTGGGCCACTCTGTCAGCTAAAGGGTGTTTTAGAGTCAATATACTCCAGTTAATTATTAATCAATTACTAAATTAGTTCATGATTATTTCAATAATCGATTAATTAGCATTAATCCGATTAATTGCCTCAGCCCTACATTTATGTAATACACTATGTGATGTATGGATGGATGAATTGTAAACTGGGGCTATACATTAGAGAATAGCCCCAGTTCACAACAAAGGTTTCCCTTTCCAAGGAGAACCATAGCAGAATCAATGACACCTGGATAAATTATCTATCTGGCTAAGCTTAAAACTTTTTGGATAAAGCTGATAGTTAGAGATAGTTCAGGTTATCCTGATTCTCTAGAAGCCATAGTGATGTGTGGTTCCTCTAGAAGCCATAGTGATCTGTGGTTCCTGGTGAAAGTGGTGGTTCCTCTGAAAGTTTTAGTGATGTGTAATCTCTGTAGCCTTTCAGTGATGTGCACTGGTTCCTCAGAAAGCCATAGTGATGTGTGGTTCCTCTAGAAGCCATAGTGATGTGTGGTCCTCTAGAAGCCATAGTGATGTGTGGTTCCTCTGAAAGCCATAGTGATGTGTGGTTCCTCTAGAAGCCATAGTGATGTGTGGTTCCTCTAGAAGCCATAGTGATGTGTGGTTCCTCTGAGAAGCCATAGTGATGTGTGGTTCCTCTGAAAGCCATAGTGATGTGTGGTTCCTCTAGAAGCCATAGTGATGTGTGGTTCCTCTAGAAGCCATAGTGATGTGTGGTTCCTCTGAAAGCCATAGTGATGTGTGGTTCCTCTAGAAGCCATAGTGATGTGTGGTTCTGAAAGCCAAATGTGCCATAGTGATGTGTGGTTGATGCTCTAGAAGCCATAGTGATGTGTGGTTCCTCTAGAAGCCATAGTGATGTGTGGTTCCATAGTGATGTGTGGTTCCTCTGAAGCCATAGTGATGTGTGGTTCCTCTAGAAAGCCATAGTGATGTGTGGTTCCTCTAGAAGCCATAGTGATGTGTGGTTCCTCTAGAAGCCATAGTGATGTGTGGTTCCTAGTGATGTGTGGTTCCTCTAGAAGCCATAGTGATGTGTGGTTCCTCTAGAAGCCATAGTGATCGGTTCCTCTAGAAGCCATAGTGATGTGTGAAGCCATAATGATTCCTCTAGAAGCCATAGTGATGTGTGGTTCCTCTAGAAGCCATAGTGATGTGTGGTTCCTCTAGAGCCATAGTGATCATTCCTTTAGAAGCCATGTGTGGTGGTCCTCTAGAAGCCATAGTGATGTGTGGTTCCTCTAGTGATCAGCCATAGTGAGCCATGTGGATGTGTGGTCTAGAAGCCATAGTGATGTGTGGTTCCTCTAGAAGCCATAGTGATGGTTCCTGGTTCCTCTAGAAGCCATAGTGATGTGTGGTTCCTCTGAAAGCCATAGTGATGTGTGGTTCCTCTAGAAGCCATAGTGATGTGTGGTTCCTCTAGAAGCCATAGTGATGTTCATAGTGATGTGTGGTTCCTCTAGAAGCCATAGTGATGTGTGGTTCCTCTAGAAGCCATAGTGATGTGTGGTTCCTCTGAGAGCCATAGTGATGTGTGGTTCCTCTAAAGCCATAGTGATGTGTGGTTCCTCTAGAAGCCATAGTGATGTGTGGTTCCTCTAAAAGCCATAGTGATGTGTGGTTCCTCTGAGAGCCATAGTGATGTGTGGTTCCTCTAGAAGCCATAGTGATGTGTGGTTCCTCTGAAAGCCATAGTGATGTTCGGTTCCTCTAGAAGCCATAGTGATGTGTGGTTCCTCTAGAAGCCATAGTGATGTGTGGTTCCTCTAGAAGCCATAGTGATGTGTGGTTCCTCTGAAAGCCATAGTGATGTGTGGTTCCTCTAGAAGCCATAGTGATGTGTGGTTCCTCTAGAAGCCATAGTGATGTGTGGTTCCTCTGAAAGCCATAGTGATGTGTGGTTCCTCTAGAAGCCATAGTGATGTGTGGTTCCTCTAGAAGCCATAGTGATGTGTGGTTCCTCTAGAAGCCATAGTGATGTGTGGTTCCTCTGAAAGCCATAGTGATGTGTGGTTCCTCTAGAAGCCATAGTGATGTGTGGTTCCTCTTCCTCTAGAAGCCATAGTGATGTGTGGTTCCTCTGAGAGCCATAGTGATGTGTGGTTCCTCTAGAAGCCATAGTGATGTGTGGTTCCTCTAGAAGCCATAGTGATGTGTGGTTCCTCTAGAAGCCATAGTGATGTGTGGTTCCTCTAGAAGCCATAGTGATGTGTGGTTCCTCTAGAAGCCATAGTGATGTGTGGTTCCTCTAGAAGCCATAGTGATGTGTGGTTCCTCTAGAAGCCATAGTGATGTGTGGTTCCTCTGAGAAGCCATAGTGATGTGTGGTTCCTCTAGAAGCCATAGATGTGTGGTTCCTCTGAAAGCCATAGTGATGTGTGGTTCCTCTGAAAGCCATAGTGATGTGTGGTTCCTCTAGAAGCCATAGTGATGTGTGGTTCCTCTGAAAGCCATAGTGATGTGTGGTTCCTCTGAAAGCCATAGTGATGTGTGGTTCCTCTAGAAGCCATAGTGATGTGTGGTTCCTCTAGAAGCCATAGTGATGTGTGTTCCTCTGAAAGCCATAGTGATGTGTGGTTCCTCTAGAAGCATAGTGATGTGTGGTTCCTCTGATAGCCATAGTGATGTGTGGTTCCTCTAGAAGTGTGGTTCCTCTGAAAGCCATAGTGATGTGTGGTTCCTCTTAGGAAGCCATAGTGACGTAAGCCCACAGTGATCGGTGGTTCCAGCCTGCGTGACGTGGTTCCTCTAGAAGCCATAGTGATGTGTAGTACCTCTAGAAGCCATAGTGACGTTCGGTTCCACTGAAAGCCGCTGTGAGCCTCGTTGTCTAGTGTTTGCCTACTCTAATGGTGGCTAAGGGACATTTTGTACATCCAGATAAGACATGTGGTAACTATTTATTCCTGTTTAAAATTTGTCCCAGTTCCCAAGTCAAAAAAATGAGACGGTCTGTCACAACAACTTTTAATATCATAGACAGTAAAACAAATGCTTGCGAGCTCCAGATGCCAAAATTATGGCCATCTGCTTGAAATAGATTCTTCCAGCAGTAAAGGTCACATTGTTTCTGGGCCTGTTCTCCGTGTCTTCAGACTTACTGTACTAAACATTTTACTGCTGGTATGTCTCTTAAGGGCAGATTAATCATTGGTTCTGGATGCTGTTCGCCTCTGAGGTCAATTTCTTTTAGGTCAAAATAATCAGAAAGAGCGAATCCCAACTTTTAGTAATTCCTTGTTTTGTAGCTGTTTTGTTCTTAGAGATGTGAAATGATGAGAATGCTGTTTAAAGGGTCTGGTTCCTCTACTCTATTTTGATTTTACCTACATCTGATGGAAAACGTGTAAAGCTGGATTGGCTGACCAACTCTTCCCTCTAAATTTCCTCGGAGCTTGATGTTAAAGATCAGATCTGTCTCTCATGAAAAGTTAACATCTGTATTTTATTTCTCGCTTATAATAGGCTGTTGTTACATCACACCCAGCACATATATCTCTTTTAAAGAAGAAAAACATTTTCTATATTTAAAATATGTAGAAGGGAGAAACAAAACAGATGAGCTGGCAGTAACACCATGGATGGAAGAGAAACACCAAACTCAGTCATCTAAGTGAACCTGGCATAAAGAATCCTCTGATGTTTATATTTCATTTATTCACTCATCCATTAATAGCACTGGAGGAACAACAATTGTCAGAAGGTGACAGCAGTCAGACTGGGTAAAATCTGAGTACTCTACTGTATTGCAGTGGTGGCTGGCCAATAGAGGGCGCCGCCCCACCCAGCTAATGACCTTCATTTAGACATAAAATAAACAAATCAAAATTAAATTATAAAATTAAAATATTTCAATTTTTATTTAAAATATATATATATATATTAGATATGCAAAATAAATATTTAATCTTTAATGACAAGTAAAGCATCATTTGATTTTTTGTGGCATCGGTGATCAGTATTTCGGTGAGGTATTCTCAGTCTTGAAGCAATGGGATGTTATAGTTTATTTTTGTTACATTTAGCCTGTGTGTTTTCTGTCATTTTACTGTATCAGTATGTTAGGTTTATTCTTTATACATCATGTGCATTGTTATTCTGTTAGCCAGATTAAGACAGAGTAGAAGGCCTTCCTTCACATTGTGATGTCACTATGTGTACAGAGGTCATCTAATCAGGGCAGCCTTAGCAGCCTTTAGAAATACACAGGATATATGGGAACATCTTGGAGCCGTCCAGATGGAGGATAGCCCTATCTCTGTAACCCTGAAGCATAGGAGCAAGCTGCATGAAGTTCAAGACATGTGGATGGCGCGGTCAGTTTCTGATCTGAGACCGCTAAACATCAACATGATGCAAACACATAGACCCATGAGCTATAAGACGCAGGAGATGACCTTGTTAGGGGCTCCAAACTTTGCGGCGCTGTGGGACGTGATTTTTGAGCTCACAGCTGTGCAAGCTCTAAGCGCATTTTCTCTGTCCTGTAACGACCTTGATCTGGAATAAACTCTGTCATTTTTTACTCCTGTTTTTATAGTTCTTTTTATATGGTTTTACCCAGTTTGAGTTAAGATTAGTAAAAATAACTTGCTCCCCATGTAAAGAACCGGTGAGGAGGCCCCGAGCTTGGCCAGCCTTTTGTCAGAACCAAAGGGGACAAATCCTGCCTTCATCTTTAACACAAGAATTTTCCGGGATCGTCCCCGACTTTCAGCCCGATCGGTGCATGTCGTGTAGTGTACAGGGGTAACAAGGGGTGATCAGCCTCTCACGTCCACATCCCCATCAGGAATGCGTGAGAATCGGGGAGAAAATCCAAGCGTTTTATTTTCAGTCGACTGTGGTAAGGTGGTCATGGGTAGATGTAAACACAGACACATGGCCGGGGTTGCAATGAGTGAAATGGAGTTCTTTCTGTAAAACTTGAACAAATTGCCAAGGCAGCACATTTCACTCTAGTGAGCTTCATATTCCTCTTCTACTGGTTTAGCTTCCGGATAGAAGACAGAGCAGCGCCATCTCACTGTGGAGCTGAGTCCCACGCGTGGTTTTAGACGTACAGTGTGAGCAGGTAGATCGCATCAGAGCGTCGTGCTGCACATACATCATGAGCTGTGAACTCACACTGTACGGCGAAATCCAGCTGTAGACTGCGTGCAATGACTGAAAAATCACACAGTGTACGCCCGGCTTTAGATGACAGGAACTATCATCACAATCGTAGTGCGGATGATTGAAAGGTCGAGTCACGGAAGTGAAACCCCTTAAAGCAACCTTACCGAGAGAAGCTGAAACTGTTTGGACCTGATCAGCCAAACATCAAAATTAATCAGCAGTCCAAAGACAGATGGAGCCGCTTCAATCGCTCTTTTTCCAGGACCTGGTTTAGCTACAAGGCTTGGATAACTGCATGCAGCGAGGTTAAGGCTTTATCCTACTTTCCCTGCCTCCTTTTTTAAATGTCAGGATCTGACCCAGCATGGATAAAGACAGCTAGGACTGAGTTAAAGCACCTTTTAGAAAAGGCAAAGAAGAATTAACAATCTGGGATTCACATGGAAAACAATATAATATAGTCTACTTTTTTTAGATGTCTGTTCATTTGCATAGTTGATCTTAAATAAACACATTCTCAGAAAATAAGTAGTTTGTATATATTCAAAAAATACAAAGCTGACTAATAGACTGTCCATTATTAAACTGGTACATTATTTTTTTTAGGTTTGTGACACAATATTGGACCATGGAAATCACAGATTTACCTTCACAAAGCCTCAGAAGGGCAACATTTATGTACAGAAAGTAAACCTGGAGTCTCTTTCACAAATTCAGATTCAAATCCCCAACTTTAAATTAATCTAGCCTAAACAAGGTTCACTCAGTTAAACACGTGAGCAACCAGTATGTGTTTGTAGCATGGTTAAGCTTGTAAATACTCACTCGGTTCATCGTGAAAATGTTGGCTTTGTAAGGCTACTTGAAGCTTGTTTTATTTAGTCGGGGAAATGTTGGTGTAACTTTTTTTCAGTAATTTGTTTGGTGTTGTGGTTGAAACGGTCCAACTTAATGTGTTTGTGACACTTTTGCACAGAGCAATTTGTGCATCTTTCTTCCTGCGTGTGATTAAAACAGACTTTGAGTATTCCACTACTAAAATGAAACTTCATAGGTTGTGTTATGCATATTTAACACGTGCTAAAAATCACTGACTGGTTATTTACTATTACTATTTAGGAATTCATGTAATCTATGGGGTTCAATAACCGGCATTAATACACTTCTGTTGTTAAAATGCTTTATTATTTTTTTATTAATTTTTATGATAATTAAAAACTAAATTGTCTTAACTTAAAGGTAAAAAAATAGTCTATTTTCATAAATATATTTAGTGATACATTTCTCAGAACTGACTATTACAAGTGCAATATGGTAAATGCTTTGTTTGGTTTGGTATTTTTAAGGTTTTTTTACCTGCTTGATTAATGATTTACTGTAAACAACACAAGAAGAAAAATAAAAAAGCAAAAGATGAAACAACAGTTTGGTGATTGAGTGGAACCCAGTTTAATGTTCAGCTTGATACAAGCCTTCAAGTGTGGGAATAGCACGGCAAAGATTTAATCACTTGACATTAATACCTAAAGTATTTATAAGGACCTTATTTCTACCTATAGGTAAGGCTCATCCAGCAAGGTATGTTTTACATCTTTTTTTGTTGTTGAGTTTTTACGGCACTAGTGGCTTGTTTTTCTGAAAGTAGGCAGACAGGAAAGGGGGTGAAACATGCAGCAAAGCAGCACAGGCCAGATTTTAACCCGGGTCGCTCACGTCGAGGACTACAGTAAGGCCTCCGTACATGGTACATGCTCATGCACAGTATGTCTTACATAATTTTTGTGTCATTTTATTCTCAGCACTCATTGAAGTTTATGTTGTATTTTAGTTTGACGATGGTGTAATATCGTCAACAATGGAACTGTAACAATAACAGCTTAAACAATCCACATTAAAGCTGATTTCCTAGCACCAGTAAAATAACTCTTTATTGACGCCAAGAAGAGGTGGAAATGAAAACAGTTTTCCAGTAGAAAAAGATTATCTGTTCTTCTCCTCCACCGGTATTTAATGCTACTTCGTTTTTTTTATTTTTTTTATTGATGCATTCTTGGTTTCTCTATCTTTGTCAATTCCTTCAGTAAATTAGCATTTTCTGACCTTCAAAGAAATCCTTAAGCTTAACAGTCTGATCCTTTCTACATGTGAGGTCAGGCTCCCGCTGTGATTTGTGTCTTATGACATCTAAGAACGCTGGAGCAGGACACCCCTCAGTGGCCGCTCATCATAAAGCTGTCTGTGATTTATGGCGCCTGCTTCGTTTGCAGCAGCTTCTCTGGACATGATATACCACCATCATTCCTCTGGAGCCGATGATTATTTGACTTGAGACGTTATCCAGCTGCCATTGAGGGCTGTGGAAATGCCACAGGGCCTGGTGCTGCCAGAAAGCCATGTGGAAGGAGTTGGGAGCTGCTGCTGTGTTTATTAATGTTCCCAGAATATGCCAGGACACTCATGCTGGGGTATTACCTCATTGCTGCAGAAGCACATCCATCTGAACTTTTTTAGGGATTTCAGTTACAGTATTGTAACCTTTCTATCTGAAAAGTATGCACAGACATAGCTTGCTGGGATCCACCATTGTATGTCCCCTCTAAAATGAAAAGTTAAAGCAATCTGATCAAATGCATAGAAAGACGTCTCTAGGTGTGAAACAATCTATAATAGATCTGCAAAAGATTGGTCTGATTGATCAAGCTTCAGTAAAGACCAATGGGGCCTGAGACTCGCTAAAGCCACTTTCCACACACAGGTTGTGATCCTTCAAAATCAAACTTATGGTGGAAAGATGAATGAGACAACAGCGAGCTTACAGGCCAGAACTATGACAGAAATGTGTTCTGAGCGGGACATTTCAGGCTTTTGGGTGTACATGCACCTTCAGCATAGAACCCACCCTTTGATAAATAAGAACCTTGGACTCCATATGTACAGAAACATTTATGGCATTTATGACAATAACGTGGAGGAATTTTGTAAAGGTCTTTAAGCCAGGTTCTCAGGACGCAGCGTTCTGCACGTGTTAAGTTGTGTCTCACCTGATGTAAATAAGCGGGGGGATTAACAGGCCTAGCAGTAATCTCATTCCGGTCTAAAACATGCAGGACAGTGGCTCCTGAGGATGACTAAGACCTCTGGTCTAGCCATCCACATAAAAAAAAAAAAAAGAATTTCCTTCTTCGTTTAGCTGGAATCCAAGTTCTCCTCTTAGACCTTGTCAGTGGATAGTTATGTTAAACTGAATGAAATCCCTGGAGGACTAAAGCTCGTCACACCTTGACAATTTAGACCAGCGTTTCCCTGACAAAAATCTGGCCAAAACACATAAGTTTAGTAGAAGTTGCATGAGAGGCCGATAGTTTTAGGTATGCCATTTTGGCGATGATACCACTGGCACTGTGCAGTATGTGGCCAAGACCATCTGTTTGAAATCATTAATGCGTTTATATGAAAGAACTGCATACTACTGTGATGTAAAATAATTACCATCATGGCTTTGTCAAGCTGCTGCCTACCTTTGTGAAGCAGGAAAAATACTTACTAAAACAAAGTAGATCCAGTAGAACTTTTTGTGCTCTACACTGGAATGGGTGACAATAGCTGAATAAACCCGACGTCTCAAAATGGTATCGGCCCTCTTTGTTTGCTATTGACAGCGATAGCACCATTTTAGTGCTGGATGCGGGCCACCCAATAATGGTATCGGCCTGTCGGTTTTGCAGCACTAGTTATGAGCTACACACTGAAGAATGCTTTTGCCCTGCGTTGGCTGCAGAAGTGCGATCAGAATTTTCAGTATGCTAAAAATGTCCTGGCAATGTCAGCGTGTATGCACATGCATTGGGACATAAGTTACAGGAATAGCACCATTTTAAGTCACTAAATCAGGTGCCAGATCCTGATACTAGTGACTTAATCGGTGCAACACTAGATCTATGAGCACACTGTGCAGAACGCTGGTGATGAACGTCGGCACAGATATTCGATGGCAGAAAGACATAAGTATGCTGCAGTATTGGACAAACGCTCTGGACTCCTTATGAATACTCTTTGTATACAACCAAACTTTAAAAAATACATAGAAAGTTCAGTGAATACCAGCAGGATTCTGTGACGTCAGGCATACGCTGGATAAATCATCAAGGTGAGGCAAGGCCCTAAGCTTTAAAAAGCTGGGTCCTGGTATGTAACTAGAGATTCTAACTTTCTCTTAAATAAACTCAAACCAGAAAAAATGAACATGCACCACCCTTTTAATCAATGGAGAAATCTTTATTGCATCGCAGCACTGAAATAATTTTTTATTGCTAAGCAGCTGTTTGCTTGCATCCTTTGGTTTGGTAAGCCTGAACGGTTTGGAGTTGGAACGCCTCTTGCCATCACCCTAATCTTTAGTTTTTAGAGTGTTTTTCAAGTCAGGACTGTGGCTAGGCCGCTGCATAACATTAATAGATATTCCCTTCAGAAGCAGCATATCAATAACATTAAGATACATTTAATCATGAATGCTCAGTAATTTTATAACTTTGATTTGACTGAATTCAAGCTCTGTAAAGAAATAAGAATGGGGCTAAAACTTTTCATTCCTTTTCTGTTTATCTGCAGAAATCACACACACAAATACTATGAGAATAGAAATGATGACATAGAAGTAGGACAGTGAGGGTAGATCGTGTCATGGCCCAGAGCCACTTAGGGTGATAGATCACACACAGTGCTTCACACATGTCTGCCTATAATTAGGTGGGCTTGGGGCAGTTAGCCATGAGTATCTTTAGAGATGATCTTTTTATTAAATCGTCAACACAAAACTTTTCAAAAACAGCATCCGGTGCTGCATTTATATTCAGAAACCGCTGAGTGGAAATCATGTCAGAGAAGGCTGCTGTAAAGGTCCTGCAGCAGCTCAGCTTTCCATTCCTTCTCAAACATGCATAGATCAGCTATGGGGTATTCCCACTCAGAGGCAGAGGGGCTCGTGGCGTTATCACTTCCCGCTGCAAAAACCGCTACTGACCAAACACCTTCACAACATACACAGACATCTGATTTTAACTGTGAAAATGTAGAATCAGAACCAGAGACGGACTAAGATTTTAAACTCAGCAGTTTTAGGCTTTATTTGATCGTCGTCCTCCCAGCAGGTTCTGATCACTACTGGGCTCTCAGAGGTCATTAAAGTGCATCCAAAGCATTTGCCAGCAACAATAACTTTCTGTCACTGTGCTGAGATTAAGAAGTTGTCTTAGGATAACAGCTTCCTAAGGTGACAAATGCCTCAACGAACTGTTGACAGTCTCTACTGAGGTGAGTTTTGCAGAAACTTTTGGGATCAACTGCAGTGATAAGCTCTCTATGTTTAATGAATTAAATAAAAAACTGTTTCTGCTTCATTCTATCTCTATTCTCCCACTCAGTAGAATCTGTTAGTTCTATCTCTAATCTTATGCTCTCTTTGCTTTTTCTTATAGTAGCTTCATCTGGTGGTTTCCTGTTTGGTTTCCTATTTCTATAGTTATGCTGCTATAGGCGTAGACTGCTGGAGAACACAGGGACCACTTTTCATCATTCTCTTTAATTCTACTTCTTATTTCCAATTCTACTTTATGCATGAGTTCAAATTTTTACTTTGTTTTCTCTGCTTTTTTTTGGCGTAGTACATCTGGCCTGTTACCCTATTTAGCTGCGCCACTGTCGCAGAGGGAGGCAGGAGTTGGTCAGCTGCTGTCAACAAGTACGAGTTATAGATGAGACAGGTGCGTTTATCTTTCAGTGTTTAGTCTCTCCTAGACATTGATATCGGCTCAGCTTTTACTGTGATCAACTGTTTGTGTTCTCTTTCATCCTTTTGTCACAATAAAACGGCTCAGAGCTCATCTGATCAGCTCTTTCTTTCCTAGACAGAGCCACCTGTGGAGAACGTCTACCATTACCCTCTCTAACATAGAAAGTGCCTCTGGACCATAGCCTGTATGGTTCATCTGTATTCTAAAATCCCCAATCAGTCACAGTAGAAGGCTGCTCCCCTGGGCTTGGCTCTGCCGGAGGTTTCATCCTGTCCGTATGTGCATTCTTGGTGTGGGAGATTGCTGCAAAGTCAGTAAAACAAAACAAGTGGCTATCTACTGTCACTAGATGCTCATCCAGGGGAGAAAATCATTTAAAGTAAATGACTCGTTGCAATCAGTTGGGTTTAATTTAGATGGAAAACTTTTAAACCAAGCTGTCTAAATGATTTAATGATTGAATCATCTCTGTAAAAGTGCCTTGAGATTAAATTGATTTGTTCCTGAGACCCATGGAGAGACTTTTAAGGCAAGGCCTATAACTTTCCCTTTTTGATAAAGCTTCTAGTTAGGAGTGGCTCAGGTTATCCTGAGCTATCTCTATAGTTATGCTGCTATAGGCTTAGACTGCTGGAGGACATAGGGACCCCTTTTCCACGATCCTCTTTTATTCTACTTCTAATCTGCAATTCTACCTTATGTATTAGTTCAATTGTTTTGTTTATGCTCTCTCTCACAGCAAACTCCTCAGCTCCAGAGGTTCCTTGGTTTTATCTTGGTGTTTCTCTCCCACAAAGCTGCAGGATTTCCCTGGATGATGAAGTTGAGCAATGTGCTCCTTCACACCAGCTTCTGATCAAGCTCAGCTGATTAGCTGGAGCTTAAAAGGAGCTGGCTTCCAGTCCTTCAACATCAGAGAGTCTAACATGTGGAAGCACAACTTATTCTCCAAGTTCATCTCTCCCCATCTCTCAGAAATGGTTCCTGATGTTTCTGATCAAACCATCCTCGTGCCTTGAAGCAGCAACATCAGGTCTCCTCTCTCCTTCAGAACCTCCAGACCCGCCTGTCCAGTTTCTGATGCACCACCTTCTACTTTCTGATCAGACTCACCACCTGTGACCCTGGATTCTGCCAACTCCTCCTCGGCCCCAAGCATCAATTACAGACACATATGTCAAGCTCTGTTTATCCCAATATTCATCCCAACTATTCCCTCTGCCCGTCACACCTATTCTCTCATAGTGATCCGTCTCCCCATAAAGGAACCAGGCATCACAATAAAACATTTAGGATTTAGTGTTGCCTCCTTTTCTGAATGTGGGTTAGAGGCTTACAACCATGGTTGGGTCACTTGAGGTCATTCCTCCTTATTTTGCAGATCCTTTCCTTTAAGCCCCCGTCACACCTTGCTGATTTAGCCAGCGTATGCCAGACGTCCCAGAATCTCCTGGCATACACTGAACTTTCTATGAACTTTTTTTCAATTTTGGCTGTATGCATAGAGTATTCATAACGAGTCCAGAACTTCTGTCCAACGCAACAGCCTAACTTTCTGTGCATAATGAACAGCAGCTGCATGCCTATGAAATGATGCACTGCCCTGTGTCCTGAGGGGGGGCAGTGATGCACCTGGAGGTGTCCTTGTCCGCATAAAAAGATTTCTTTGATTGCAGAGGTATTAACCTAGCTGCTAAAGGCATAATTACCCCAACCCCCAGATTGGAATGAAGTCTGGAGGAGAGCTGACGCTTTCCTCCTTTTTACCCGCCAGCACGCTGCCAATACGCCATTATACAGTAGCTGGACACAACATATTGTGGGGAAACCTCAATACAAACTTCACGAGGAACATTTTTAATGCCACTTTCTATCTAAAATAATCTGATCTGAAACACATTTTAAGATGCGTCCATTACTCACCGATGAGTTGCTCTTTTGAGATCAGTTCTTGTCCCTAGAGACGGCTTCTTTTGCTTATTCTTCACCATCTCTAGATCCCTGTGGAAACCAGAATCCTCTACAGACGCACCGTTTAGGTTTTATGGCACCGTCTGACGGGCCGAGCGTCGATGTAACAAGAGTCAAACAGGTGGAAACAAGGATCGAACAGCCCTGACTTCATCACATGGAGGTTCTCCTCTGTGTACACTCGGCTCCGTGTGAAATGATGTGACCCTCTTGGCTCCGTTTTCTCCCCTCTCCCTCCCCACTCTGGCATTCCACATATTCTCACTTTTAGCCTTTCTGACTTTATGACAGAAGTTTTTATGACCGTCTAAAGGGGGAGAAATGAATACCAAAGGGATTGTTTTACCTCATGTCAGTCTGGGATGATTTTACTCTTTAGGAATGAAAGGTTTTGGCAGATAAGTTGAATGTTTTACCTGTTCAGCTAACAAGGCAACTTCAGGTAACAACACAGGCTTTATGACACCCTGCACTTTGTTTATTAGAGACTTGGAATAGCAGTTTACCTTTAGAATCCTCTGTTTTAGGCTGGACACATCCAGGCGTAGTTCCTGCTTCACAGCAGTAGGAACGGAGTCCCTGGTTCAGGGTATCCAATTATAGCAGAGCGCTGATTCAGGCGGCAAATGGTGGGTCTAAACAGAGGCACATGATAGGGACGGTGGCTTGGAATGATGTAAGGTGATAGAAGCGACACGCGGGAGGACCAGTTCAGGGGGAGATGTTCTTCTGTGGATAATGTAATTACAAGGAGTCATGCTTCTATGATAGATGGCAACGACAAGATCAGAACCCAACACAGTCCCACAAATAACAGATCCTGTCATTTTCCACAGCTCACAAAAACCCCCAACAGACTGAATAAAGCAGCGCTGCTCCAGGCCCAGGTTCTGGGACAGATGGACTGTCAATCAGGACCCAGTCTATGGTGGAGAAAACATAATCAGATGCATGGAGGTGGAGAAAATCATGGAGTTTTTCTCACTAGATTGAACAAATTTTCAAAGGTGTCACATGTAGAGCATTTATATACTGTATGAAAAGGCAGTAAAAAGGGTTTCAACCACACTGCAAAAAGGATCTAGAATTAGTAAAAATGTCTTAAATGATGTGTATTTACCCTTCATTTGAGAAGGTAAATAAGATGATTTACCAATGGAATTAATAATAATAACTCTTAAGATACGATAATTACATCCAATATGCACTGGAAATAAGAAAATGTAATTTTCTTTTTGTCTTATTTTAAATGTTATTTTTCTTGTTCCTGTAGTGGGAAAAAAAGTATTGACCTATTCTCCCTAGTTAAATAAACAGAGATTGATGGATTTCACTCAGTCTGCTATTTTCATATCTATGCAGAGACAGAGCTTCATCATACAGCCCTTACTGCTCTGGATTCCGTCCCATTCTGCTGCCTGGCCAAGAGTGTGCTTTATATCTTGTCTCTCTGCTTCTGTCTCCTTGTGACCCCCAGTCGGACTCTGCTGGATGTTTCTTCCTGTTCAAAGAGAGTTTTTCCTCTCCACTGTCGCTACAAGCATGCTTAGTGTGAGGGATTGCTGAAGAGTCAATAAGTCGATGTAATCAACAGGTTTTCCTTAGATAGAAAACTTTTAATCAATCTCACTGGATGATCTGGTGAACTGGAAAGTGACCCTAGATGACATGATGTGAATTGGCGCTATAAAATAAGCTGAATTGAACTGAATTGTGTTCCCCTTTATTTACAACAATGGAAAGTAGTCAGAGTGAAAATTACAGACACTTTGGTTAACAGTTACATGTTATGAATAAACCATGAGAAAGAATCTGGCTTGTTTTGGGAAGGAGCTATGTCTGGTCCACTAACACCCTCACACAGGAGAATTGTTTGGCCTTGCAGGTGAAACAGACTGAGTGAAAACGTTTATAGGGAGAAAATAGGATAAATTCATTTATGAAATAAGGTAAACCTAAATTTTCCGACCAGATTCCAAAGTGTCTCACTACCTCCTCAGTCCCAGAAACAAAGCACTGATTTCAAGAAAAATTGACATATTTAGATGTTTATTGTTTTGCAGTGCACCATCAAAACATCTCATTAATCATGTTAAATTTTAGCAATCACACAATGAAACCCTTTCTAGCAATAAGTTGATTACCGACTTTAAAGGACTGGTCATGTTTACTGTAAAAGACAGAGAATTTGGAAAACAAAATTAAAGTAAAAAGCCTTCATCATCATCATCATCATCATCATCATCATCTCCTTAGGCTTATGTTTGCGGTCTGCTTGGAGCCGATGAATGTTGGAGCAGAAACCATCCAGGACTCTGCTGTTATGGCCTGAGGTTGTGAACGAGGAACATGCTTAAACTGTGCCTTACAGCATCCCAGCGGCTCGCTGGGGAGCACGTCTGGGGCTGGGGGAGGGAAAGTGTTAATTTGAAAACTTCAGAACCAGTATTTGGTTTCAGCTCCACTCATGTTCACAGTTTCAATTCCCCACTGCTGGTAGCGATCTGTGTTTTACAAACATGCATTGAAATATCTGCTTTTCTTTACTGGTTCCTAGCAAAGACAGGAGTGAAGCCCTGAATGCTTCTCACTGATTCAGCAGCTATTTGCTGAATAAAGCCTGTCAGGGTGCAGCATGTGGAGGTAACATCATCCCCTGATAAAGGCCCACCACTAACCCTGTGAGGGATAATGTTGATCTTTAATTCTGGATATTATCTTTACACTGCAAAAATATTGAAATCTAAATCAGTATTTCTTTCTTAAAATCAGTGCATTTTTCTTGAAATGAGGTTAATGATCCACTTTGCCAATGGAACAAGCGGATATTATCGAATTATCCTATGAAATGAGTAAAAAAATTCATTCAATTGGTAAAACACCTCTTTTATCTACTCAAATTAAGCATAGATACAGTTAAGAAATGTTTACTTATTTTTGATATGTATATTAAAACGGTAACGGTGCCAGAGGGTGGGGTGGGGGGGTCTACAGGAGGGCCGGTAATATAAAGGAGGAGCTGGCTCCGCTCCAGCATTGCTGACATGACTGCAGTAATGGTGTCAGAGGCAGCTGTCCAAGTGTCCCACCTTCAGTCATGGTGAGGGAGGGTCAGCAGACACAGAGGCAGCTTATGCAACTCTGCTGGTTAAAATGGCCTCACACCCTGGGTGTAACTGAGCTTTATGTACATAGCGTGCAAATTGGCTGCTGGGTGAGGTGTTTGCTTTACATCACGGCGTAGGACAACATGATGCATTCAGGGGTCACTGTGTTCCTGTTGGTTTGGCCTCGTGAGAAATTCCTGTCTGAAGCCACAGTCTGTGAGCTTCCTTTCTGCTGAAGCATCTTTTGGTAAAAACAGCCCTCCTCTCAGGACCATGCACTGGAAAAAATCTAAATAAAATATTTTTTTTCATTAAAATGACTGCATTTGTTCAGGAATTGAGGAGGTAAGAACCTTTGCCAATGCAAAAAGACAATTTACATTTAAAATGAGAAAAAACAATTTCAGTTCATTTGAGTTTATTTCCATAGCGCCAATCCACAACATGTCACCTCAAGGCTCTTTACAGAGATCAACCAGATCATCAGTCAGATTGATTCAGAGTTTTCTATCTAAAGCTTGGCATATGCTGGACGATTCACTCGACCGTTGTGGGCAAATTGCTCAGCGGGCAAACAAGGACTCTTCTTTATGTAAAACTGTCAGACTGCAGTAGCCACTTTTACTCAGCCATGTCTTTGTCTGAATATCTCATCGCCTTTTCTTTTTAGGGCTTTCAGCCCAAATTAGCAAGGCAGAACGTTTCACTCTAGTGAGCTTCATATTCCTCTTCTACTGGTTTGGCTTCAGGGTAGAGGAGTCCGAGTAGCTCCATCTCACTGCGGAGCTCAGTCCCACGTGGTTTTTAGACATACAGTGTGAGCAGGTAGATTGCATTAGAGTGTCGGCCTGCACAGTGTGAGCTTTGAACTGACGTGAGCAGTGAACTCACACAGTACGACAAAATCCTGTGGTTTTTCATATAGTGTGAGCTGTAGCTGCAACTGTTGAAAAAACTGGAACAGTGTATTTAAGGAAAACCAGCTGATTAAATCGAGTCATTGACTTTTAGCAATCCCTCACACTAAGCATGCTTGTAGCGACAGTGGAGAGGAAAAACTCCCTTTGAACTGGAGGAAACCCCCAGCAGAATTTCTGACATGGGAGCTGGCTCGGAGCTTGTCTGCCTGGCTGTGTGTTTCCTGGACGGGGCCGCCTGTGGAGCTGGTTGACAGTCGCCTTTTGTATCTATGCTTCTTTTTCTACACTGCTCAAAAAATTTAAAGGAACACTTTGAAAACCCATCAGATCTCAATGGGTAAAAGAAATCATGCTGTTTATTTTTACTGATATGGACTGGGTGATGTGTTAGGAGCATAAGGATGCCACATCATTTGATGGAAATGAAAATTATCAACCTACAGAGGGCTGATTTTAAAGAAACCCCAAAAATTACAGTGAAAAAATGATGCAGCAGGCTAGTCCATTTTGCTGAAATTTCATTGCAGCAACTCAAAATAGTATTCAGTAATTTGTATGGCCCCCACATGCGTGTATGCATCCCTGACAACGTCGGGGCATCTCCTCCCAGATCTGGACCAGGGCATCACTGAGCTGAGGTGCAACCTGGCGGCGTCGCATGGATGGAAACATAATATCCCAGAGGTGTTCTATAGGATTTAGGTCAGGCGAGCGTGGGGGGGGGGGGGTTAGGGGGCAATCAATGGTATCAAGTAATTCATCCTCCAGGAACCTCCTGCATACTCTCGCCACATGAGGCGGGGCATTGTCGTGCACCAGGAGGAACCAAGGACCCACTGCACCAGCATAGGGGCTGACAATGGGTCCAAGGATTTCATCCTGATCCCTAATTGCAGTCAGGGTGCCGTTCTCTAGCCTGTATAGGTTTGTGCGTCCCTCCATGGATGTGCCTCCCCAGACCATCACTGACCCACCACCAAACCGGTCATGCTGAACCATGTTACAGGCTTCTCCAGACCCTGAACCTGGTCTCATCTGTGAAAAGCACAGGGCGCCAGTGGCCGACTTGCCAATACCAGTTTTCTGTGGCAAATGCCAATCGAGCTCCACGGTGCCGGGCGGTGAGCTCAGGGCCCACTAGAGGACGTTTGGCCCTGAGGCCACCCTCATGAAGTCTGTTTCTGATTGTTTGGTCAGAGACATTCACACCAATGGCCTGCTGGAGGTCATTTTGTAGGGCTCTGGCAGTGCTCCTCCTGCTCCTCCTTGCACAAAGGAGCAGATAACGGTCCTGCTGATGGGTTGCAGACCTTCTACGGCCCTGTCCAGCTCTCCTGGAGTAACTGCCTGTCTCCTAGAATCTCCTCCATGCTATTGAGATTGTGCTGGGAGACACAGCAAACCTGGCAATGGAACGTATTGATGTGCCATCCTGGAGGAGCTGGACTGCCTGTGCAACCTCTGCAGGGTTCTGGTAGCGCCTCATGCTAACAGTAGTGACAGTGAACCTAGCCAAATGCAAAACTGGTGGAAAAGAGTCAGCTATCTCTATAGTTATGCTGCTATAGGCTTAGACTGCTGGAGGACATAGGGACCCCCATTTCATCATTCTGCTTCATTCTCTCTCTGTTCTCCTATTCTGCAGAATCTGTTAGTTCAATCTCTAACGTTCTGCTCTCTCTGCTTTTCCTCAGAGTAGCTTTGCCTCGTCTGTTCCTGTTTGGCTGTGATGTCATCCTGGAAAGAAACATCAGCTGTGCTGCTTCCATCAACACCTTTGTTTCTAGATGTTGGAGATCGGCCTGTTTTCCAGTGTAGTCCTGTTTCTCTGACTGTGACTAACTGGATGTGCTCTCTTCATCCTCTGACATGGGAGCTGCCTTGGAGCTTGTCTGCCTGGCTGTATGTTTCCTGGACGGGGCCGCCTTTTACAGCTGCTTTTTCTATCTCTGCTTCTGTCTCCTTGAATCCCAGTCGGCCTCAGCAGATGGCCGCTCACACTGAGCCTGGTTCTGCTGGAGGTTTCTTCCTGTTCAGTTTTCAGGTTTCTTCCTGTTCAAATGGAGTTTTTCCTCTCCACTGTCGCTACAAGCATGCTTAGTGTGAGGGATTGCTGAAGAGTCAATGAGTCGATGCAATCAACTGGTTTTCCTTAGATAGAAAACTTTGTATCAATTTGACTGTTTGATCTGGTGAACTGGAAAATGCCTTGAGATGACGTGTGTTGTGAATTGGTGCTATAGAAATAAAATGAATTGCATTGAATTGAAAAGATGAGGAGAGGAAAAATGTCAGTGGCCTCCACCTGTACAACCATTCCTGTTTTGATGGTCGTCTCGTTGTTGCCCCTCTATTGCACCTGTTGTTAATTTCACTAACACCAAAGCAGCTGAAACTGATTAACATCCCCCTCTGCTACTTACCTGACCAAATCAATATCCTAGAAGTTTAATTATCTTAATGCTACACTCTGATTACAAAGCGTTCATTTATTTTTTATGAGTAGGCATCTCTGCTTTTTTCTCCTTGAACCCCAGTGGGCCTCAGCAGATGGCCGCTCACACTGAGCCTGGTTCTGCTGGAGGTTTCTTCTTGTTCAAAGGGAGTTTTTCCTCTCCACTGTCGCTACAAGCATGCTTAGTGTGAGGGATTGCTGAAGAGTCAATGAGTCGATGCAATTAACAAATTTACTTAGACAGAAAACTTTGCATCAATCTGACAGGATGATCTGGTGAACTGGAAAGTGACTTGAGATGACATGTCGTGAATTGGCGCTATAGAAATAAACTGAATTGAATTAATTTAAGAAGTGACTTTTTTCTGGATCGTGTTGGAACAATCGATAACAAATGATTCTTGCATGGAATCTCTGAACACATGACTAGAAGATGTTGATTGGCAAAAGATAAAGAATTGAAGATAAATGTAATCATTTCAATCGACAGAAATCTCAAAGTGATCCACAGATTATTAGCTCTGACATATGTGGGAAAGGAAACAAAGAAAAAAACTGAGTATTGAACAAAAGATCTTCATTTAAACATCTTCAGGCAGATTTTAGACAAGATTCTTTAGACTTTGAAGCTGAGGGACTTCTTCAAGTCGAGAAGCAGCTGATCTGGATCTAAAGCTGGACCTGAGAACTTTAATGGTGCTCCAGCTTTAAGAGTTCTCCTGCTCTCTCTGTACTTCCCTCCATCTCTTTGCTGTCACCACTGATTCTCACTAGAATCTTTCCTCAAGTGAACATATTGTCCTGTTGATGATAACTGTAACATTGTTCCTACTTTTTAAGTCGCTTTGGATAAAAGCTTCTGCTAAATGCATTAATATTATTCCAGCCTAGAGCTTAACCCCTCAGGGTCTGAAGGTTTCTAATGGATTTGGTGAGACCAGGAATAATTTGGATTTCTAAGTTTGGCTTTAGGTTCTAGAGACGGTGAACTAATCCAGCTGGGAGACAGTGGCTCCTCACAGGGAGGAAACTAAGAGACTCACTAAATATTACTCAGCAAATTTTAAATAAATTCTCTCTAATTCACGGTGAAATAAAGGACACAGATCAGACTCACCATCATTTCCTGCCTGCCTGATGTTCAGTTATGGCTCTCTGAGTTATTCTATTCACTAGTGTTTCATCTTTCTCCTCACCAAAACACGTTTACCCTTGAAACAGTGAAACTAACACGATAAAAACTAAAGGGATTTAGGCTGATATTGATGTAATGGCTTCTTCTCCTCCAAGTGGCCCTCTAGGACAGGAGCCATTCCTCTGCCAGCAGTGATGTCACGGTGCGGTAAGCCTAGCGCCATTCTCCCCGCTTTACAAGCTAAATCAATGGGAACTACTAGACACATCTGCAATCAACAACAATTATTGAAGATTTCCAGAGGACTTCACCATTGAAATTCACCAGAGCTATACTGAAACTGACAATGCCCACGTGCATGGCAGCTGGATGCTGGAATACATCGGGTAAAAGTGAAAAAGAAAAGAGTTATTCCACCTTTCTGATTCCTGATCCTCCACGGACGGGTTGGTCGTTGGATCGCCAACTTGAAGAGGGAGGATTTGCCATCGAACTTCTGGCCAGAGAAAAAACCCGTAATATGTAGCCAACATTTGGAAGAAGAATGTTTTCAAGATGACTTGGATAATAGCGCGTTGTGACAAACACCAGATACAGCACTGGGACTTGATCAACAGCCGATACCGCACCGTGACAATGTCACTAACCAGTAGGTGGCAGTAGTGTTCTTTGACAAACATGGATGCCTCCAGTAAAGCACATTCACATGAAAATTACTCTGAATTAAAAACACTGATCATTTATTGAACAGGATGGAATAATTTCATATTTAAAGAACTTTCAGAGGTTTGAATTCTGAACATAACCTGACTTTTCCTTTAAGAGATATACATCTATAGATTTGCGTGTTTATATAAGACAACATGCTGCAACCAAGTGCATTACTTATTGATTTTATGAGAATCTTCCTTTCATATCTAACAGTGCATATTTGCTCTGTCAGAAACACGGTTTAGCTGGGCTGCTGGCTGTGGAGGCTTTATGATGAATTAATGTCAAAAGGATGTTTTTCTGCATCATTGATGCTTATTCACTGTCTTTGCAGCATTAGTATGTCATGAATAATAGATTTATATCTAATCTGTCTTTTTGCTTTGCTGTTTAACATTATCATGAATGCATGTATTTAGTTTAAGGAAAACTATACAGAATTCCAGGAACATCAAACATGTCAGTTATTGAACAGGATGTCATTAGTTCATATTTAAAGTACTTTCAGAAGATTGAATTCTGAAGATGACCGGACTTTTCCTTTAATAGTTGAGTTTAAATGTTTAAAACGAGGCAGTTTGGCTAAACCAGGCTTTCCTTCCCGTTTATCTTTATTTTCCATTTCCTCACAGAAAGCAGCAGTTTGTTTAAAGCCTTAACCTGCATCCACAGCGTCATCTAAAAAGCACACATTTTTTTAAAATTTAGAGCTTTTGTCTTTATTTGAGCATCAGAGAAATGAGTCAGTGGAACGAGGATAAAATAAAAATGATGTGCGTGAGCTGCATGGGAAATGTTTTATTCTCTAATTTTAACCCATTAGCAGAGCACTTTCAGAAACAAAGGTTTCCCTTTTAGAATCTCATGAGATTAAATGCTGGATTTTCTCCATTAGGTAGATTATTTTTTATTTTCTTGAGGTGGAGTAAAGTTTTTGATTTAATGTCACATTAAAACTATGAGATGTCCAACAAACTGCAGCAAGTCCAGCCTGTTGGATTTAAAAGATTAAATCTAGCATCTGAGGACTTTAGCTTATTTATGGTGTGCAGCCTCATTGATCCTCTCTAGATTCATCAAACAAACATTTTAAAAGAAATAATCCAACAGAGAATAGAAAACAGAGACTTTTATTCCTCCCAGTTAACCAAACTGGAACAAATCCAAAGCAAAACTATATCCTCCCAGTTCCATTTCAGATCACAACCAACAGAACTTATTTCACACGGATTAAACATGTAGAGTCTCTGACTGCAGCTGCATCCAGCAGGTTCTTCATGCAGCAGCTGCACAGGATGTGGCTCCAAGTTTTTAACCCAAATTCACAGAAAAGCAACAACAGAAACACTGGGATCAATAAAATAAGGTCGTTTCCAAAATGAACACGATGCTCTTCTTAAAGAGACAAAAACAAAACATCTCCTGAGCTCAGAGGTTCTCAAACATGTGGAATGAGAGGAAATTATTTCCTGTTGAGGTCCATGAAAACGTCCATGAAACCAGTCTACTCTGGTTTCTAAAAGCTTCCCAGTCCTGGTTCTGATCCAATCAGCTTCCTGAAGGTGAGAAAACTTCAGCCCATCAGAGGAACTAAGATCACCGTGTGGTTCACAGCAGGTCCACGGGCCTGCAGGCAGTCACCCTGGTTCTGTTTGGACCCAGACGGATCTAAACCATGCCTGGAACGCTTCACAGCGGTGGGATTGTTAACAGCCGGTTTAAAAGGTTCTCCTAACTCTATGACCCGACATCATTAGGGCTCGATCAGGAAAAGCAGGGAAACATGAGCGAATTATCAGCAGATCATTTACAATTTAAACACAGATCAATAATGATCTTTCTCTGCAGGTGGAGGAGCTGATAAGCAGCCGGCAGAGCAGGTTCCACTGCAGGCCCGGGTCCAAACAGAGAAAAGGTTTGTTCCATTTCAGACGCCATCTTTACTGTGAAAATATACTAGGAAAGCAGCAGAGAACCAGAGCAGAAGAGGAGCAGAAGGAGCATCTCTCCCTGCATCCTCCCCGCCTACAGTCCCTTCATCAGCAGGACCAAAGGGGGCCGATTGACCTGAAGCTTTGGGGGACACGTGTTAGTGAGGGGCTGAGGGGGGAGGTGGGGGAGGAGGAGGAGGGGGGAAATCAACGTAGGGAAGAGAGTTTGGAGGCCAGAAAGAAGGAGAGAAGGAAGGGTTGAAAAAAGCTGGAGGAGGGAGAGGAGGAGGGGGGTAGAGAGGGAAGCCTTGGGGGGAGAAGGGGTAATGAGGGGGAGGCAGGTATGAAGGGGGGGGCTCTGTGTGTCCAGGTGGATGGTGGTGATGTGCGTAGGGGGGCGGGGCGTTTCTTGGCTGCTGATGGCGATGGCGATTGCCTGGTGGTCTAGGCTGGAAGCTGCGGCGGTCCGATCCCTGATGCTGAGCGCCTTTATCTGGACAGAAAGAAACATGGAGGCCCAAAGGTCAGTCTAAAGGTCAGCCTGAAGGTGGGCCTAAAGGTCACTCTGAAGGTGGGCCCAAAGGTCGGCCCAAAGGTCAGCCTGAAGGTCAGCCTAAAGGTCAGCCTGAAGTTGGTCCTAAAGGTCAGCCTGAAGGTGGGCCCAAAGGTCGGCCTAAAGGTCAGCCTGAAGTTGGTCCTAAAGGTCAGCCTGGAGGTGAGCCTAAAGGTCAGTCTGGAGGTGAGCCTAAAGGTCAGCCTAAAGGTCAGCCTAAAGGTCAGCCTGAAGTTGTCTGTCATCCTGCAGAGAGCAGAGGCAGTCCTCCTCACTCACCCACGCTGCCAGTGTCCTTCTTCCTGTGGGTCCTTAGTTTCCTTTTGGCTTCCTGCTCCTTTTCGTCATCGCTGTAATCTAAAGCCTGGGGGCAGAAAGAGGATGATGAAGGCTCTTACATTCTGATGTCATCCCTTTAAACAAACAGACATCCTGTTTATGCACCAGGCCTTCCTTACCACATCCACTGGATGAGAGGACTGCTGGTCTGATTCCAGCTGCCTCATCTCACTGTACCCCTGAGCAAGGCAGTAAACCCCCAGCTCAGCTGTGTGAATGTGGCATTCTGAACCAACTCCTGGCTACTTCTCAGCAGTCCCCCCTTCCAGTACAGCGAAGACTGGTCTGGATTTGCTGCACCAAACCAGCAGGGCTCTGAGTGTTAAAACCTCCAGCTGCCGTCATGGGGTCCCACCTAATGACATCATGAAGCGCTTCCACACAAAGGCAAACTGTCACTGAATACTGACACCTGCTGGACATTTAATATCACTACAGGCAGCCTCAAACACGGCCTCAAACAGCCTGGTACCACTTTTTTAAATCTCCCATCTGATTTTCTTCCATGTGCTATACACAATATTAAAACTTTCCCATATTTGACTGAACAGATTATGAAGAAAGTTATTTTTTAAAAAAAAGAGGAAAACCAACGGCGCACGTTACAAGACAAAGCCCAGCTAGACCAGTCTGTCAACATCATCACAGCAAATATAGCAAAGCCGCTCTCTGCAGCAGAAGCATCAGGACGCGATATGGACACACTTTACTGGACGTCTGAGCTTAATGTGAACAATCATCGTGAACTGGAAGCAGCAGCAGCACAGCACGCTGGTGAGAACATAATATGATCTAAGGGGTGCAGGGGCTCACCAATTAAAAATTCACCGGAGTCCGAATAAAAGAAAATCATCAATTAGTAAAAACTCCAGAGACATTTTTTAATTATAATCTGTTACTTTCAACAGGTGTCTAAGTAACGAAGTACTTCATTACTGTACTTAAGTTCACTTTTTAGGTATCTCTACTTTACTCCATTACTTATTTTCTTTTTTCTTTTCCTTACTTCTGACTTCCACTCATTACATTTTTCACACAAGTATCTGTACTTTTTCTATTCCTTACATATTTTAAAAACAAACCTGTTACTCTTGGCTGCGGTTATCAAAAGTTTCTAACATCATTTATTTCCGTCCATGTGCTCCATCCCAATGCAGATCATTGGCTCCATCCAATATCTAGTGAAAAAACTAGTGTGGATTGGATGGGTGAGTCATATAACGCTAAACACTCATTGGTTAGCTAAAGGAAATCATCAGAAACAAGCAGGTGTGTTCCTTCTCAAACCGCAAACATGAATTGTCTATGCCATGCTGCTACAATGTGGTAGGATTCAGAAAAAGATGCTGAAATGTCTGAAAGGTCGGACACAGGCGAGAGTGTATCGGGAGAGGTGGAGACCAACAAGACCTCCCTCATCCTTGGCCCTATCTCAGAGAATTTATAGAAATAGTTGAAATATTGAGCTTTTCAGTTCATATAGTGGCATCTGGCTGTTTTTTAAAAGGCTACACTTTATACTTTTAAGTAGTTTTTGCAGCAATATTTCCTTTTTCACTTTTACTTGAGGGGTAAAGAGTGTCAAGTTGATACTTCAACTTTTACCAGAGTATTTTTAAACTGCAGTATCTATAATACTTCTACTTAAGTAACAAATGTGTAGAACTTTTTGACACCACTGGTTACTTTTAAAAGAGTTTAACACGGAAATAAAAATTAGGTTTTTCTTGCAGCCATGTTATACATTGAATTTTTAAATACAAAATAGTTTTCCATATTAAGATCTAAAGTGTTTTCATGAAGTAGAGAACAACAATCGTTCAGTTTGGTATATAGACAATTTGCTGATTCTGCTTTGTTTTTCTGTCTTAATGTTGGCAGTGGGCTTTTGTGGGCTGCCCTGCAAGGCTTTAAACCTGGGTTTGAATGGAGACTAAGCCATTCTCAAGCTCATATCAAGGGAGTGTTCATTTGAGCCCGGATCCAGATTTATTTTGGATTCTGTTGATGGTGGAGAAATCCTGCTTCACAGCAGCAGGTTGAGCCAAACATCCTCTAGATGTTCAGGCTCCCGGCCAGGTTAAGATCCTCCTATTGCAATTGAACCAAACAGGAGAAAGAGCCGTACAGAAGATCCGTTTTGTCAATTTAAAAATATAGTAGACAACAGATCGGGTAACTACTAATTAGAGCCTAATTCTTATATATTTCATAAAAACAAACACAGTTTATTTAAAAGATTGGATGTAAACTATTGGTTACTTCAACAGAGCAGGAAGCAGATTTCTCATCTCAATCAGAAACTGCACATATTAATGGACGCTGATGGGGATTTTTTAATACATGTCATTAAATTAAGCGTTAATTTCTGCAAGTTTTGCCCCCTACGGATTTAATGTGATAATATCACACATGCTCTCCTAAAAAGCTCAGAGGAAGTCAGAGCAGCAATACAGGAGGAAATGGAAGCGGAGGGGTTGGAGGCTTTGCTTTGTGAGGTCTGGGCGCCAGCTTATGGAGCAGAGGGATGTGTGGGATTTCAAGGGGAACAGGAGAAGCGGCAGTTTCTATGTTTAGAGCACCTGTTATCAGAGCAACATGCATTAATTTATAAATGCCTTAAATAAATTCGGGTCCCGATTAGCCAACAGGTGGGTCAGGATCTGGACCGTGAGCCGCTAATCTGTGACCTTTGATCTGAGCCATTGTTTGCTATAATGTATCATTTCATCTTCCTTTTATATTACTTTTTGCTCTTAATGGGCGAATTCTCCAGTCAAGCTTTTTTTGGATTTGAATCGGCCCGACTTTCATCCTGATGGTGCGTGGTGTAGTGAACATGGGGTGACGAGGGGGATCAGCCTCTAACCACCACCTCCCCATCCCAGGAATCGTGAGGTCAGGAGAAAATCAAACATCGTTTGACATTCAGTGGGCCGATGTGCGAGGGGATTACCGTGATGGTAGGGCTGGGTACCGAACTTTGGTTCTTTTATGGTACCGACCGAAATGCTTCGGTTCTACAGAGTATCGAAACATGCCTCGTCTTTCGGTACCAAGTTTCGGTGATTGGCTGTAACACTTAACGTGATTGCGTCATCCAGGGAAAAATACACAGGTGGTCACGCCTACAGCCAGGGTTCATGTGTATTTATCTGTTGTGAACTGGTTGCGAGCGTCGTGGAACCCCTTTAAAAATACCCCCCAGGTCAAAAGTGCGGCTTCACGTTATTGGGACTGATGCCAATAGTGCGCCAATACAATACATCGGTGCGGAAACAACTTAAGAGCAGAAAGTTGCTCGGTTGTTTGACTGCAAGAAGCGCGAACCGCAGCCAGCGCGACCATCCACTCCTCTCAGAGCCCGCGGGGCGAACAAAAAGCCAGAGCGGAGTGAATCATGCTGCTTTCAAACTGGACGCAGCAGGAGCAGCAAAATCATGTCTGCTGCCTTCATGCTTCTTGTTCCAGCTTCTGACGCATAGCTGAAGCAGCTTTGCTGCCTCTGGCTGCCTTGATTGCAAAAGTGGCTCTGACGCGCGTTGACGGAGCTTCTCTATCCTTTCTCTGCCTTGCAGCTATATTTGCCAGATCAGTGGGAATAAAGTAGTTTTATTATGTTTTTAAGTGGGGAAAATCCACCTGAAAACTTAATCAGTGCAGTCAGTTCATCCTGCCTTCCCCAATAAATATTTCTGTGGGAGCCGCTTCCCAGACCCCACATACCAGCGGTGCACTGTCAGTAGGATCCCATTCAACGGCCTTGTTTGCTCGTTTGACAGATGGTCATTTTTCTAAAGGAAAACTGCTCAGTAAAAGGTCCTCACAATGTAACAGTGAATATTAGACACTGAATTTTTTTTATGTAAGAGGAAAAATGTAAATGGAAAAATCAGAGCTTAAAATAAAACTCAAGATTTGTACTTTTTATGTTGTGTCATTTTCTTTTTCTTGAATTTCTGATATTATAAAACTGGTATCGAAAAAAGTATCGTTCAGGAACCGGTATCGAAGTGAAGGTATCGGTATTGGTACCGGACCTGAACATTTTTGAACAATACCCAGCCCTTTTCGAGTGGGTAAATCTGGATTTACCAGAACCTCTGCTCGCTGCACATGTACAAACAGGGAGTTCTTCTTCTTCTTCTTTCTCCAAAATGACACGTCAGAGCAGCGCCATCTCTGTGCTGAGTCTGACCTGTGGTTTTTAGACGTACAGTGAGTCGGTAGATGGCATCAGGGCGTCACAGTGTGAGAACAAACATGGTGAGCTGTAAACTTTTAAACCCTGCGGTTTTATCGTACAGTGTGAGCTGTAGCTGTGTACAATGATTGAAAATATGGCACAATGTTCCGGCTTTACTGGAGCCATCGCTATCCCCACCCACGCTGATCCCAAGGCGAGCTGGGTTACCTCCTCCGGCGGCTCCTCGTCGTTCTTCCAGGAAGCATCGGATCCCTTCAGGCTGTGGAAACATCAGGGATGTTAGAACCGTTACACAGACCGGCGTGGTTGAGCTGTAAAGCGACCTGACGGCGTCCTCACAGTTTGAGCTGCTGGGTGAGGATGTAGTCTGTGTACTCCTTGAGTGAAGGAGCAAAATAAACGGTGCATCCCTCTGAGAGGCCTTTGTTGCTGATCTGGTCTGAAGAGTTAAAGCGGAGGACGTACAAAGGGCTGCAGACGGGGCCGAACACCTCGAACACCTGGAACAACAGCAGCAGCAGGTTTCAGCGCTGAAAGCATCCAGAGAGCGTGAGCTCAGGACAGGCCTCACCTTTCCCACTGCCACCCGGTCGGAGCGGAACAGGATGCTGTCCTCGTTCAGCGGGGGGGTGTTTTTCAGGGACTGGACGATCACTGAAAGGACACAAAGAGGTGAGGGGCTGAGGAGGGACCCTGAAGCCGGGGTCGGCGTAGCGTTTCTACCCACCGAGCTGCTGGACGATGCTGGAGACCGTCCCCGCCGGCTGCAGCTCCGCTTCCTCAGGTAAGCTCACAGAGACCTCCTCCACGGCTGGAAGCTCCTGCTCACAAACAGGACGCTCATCACACCCTCTGATCTAACCCGCAGGATGAATTTATCCCTGAATGCTTCCAGGAGGCACTGAAGCTCCGCCCACTCAGCTGACTGACCTTGCTGTGATAACACATCAGCTGATGTGACAGCGACACGTTAAAGGAAAAGTCCGCTGCAGCTACCAGGTCTGCTCTGGTCCTGCTTCCTGCCACTGATGTTACGCTACATGATTGGCTGAACGTTGCCATGTGATGTAAAACATAGTGGTTGCCCAGACAACGATAATAACATCAAGCAGCGTCCGTTAGCGTGACTAATGACGAGTTTAACTTGATCGATAACAAAACTGAAAAAATCTGTTTATGGTGAATAAAGTAACTGTTAGGCTATGATGTAAAGAGCTGGGTAGCGCTGCGGCTAGCCGTGCTCAGTAGCTAACAGGTTAGCCTCTATTAGCTCACTCCAGTTAGCCACATTAAGCTACAATACTTTTAACTTTTGGTCAACAACAATTGTTAATTTTCTACAAGTAGAATAACTGCTCTATTTGTCTAAAATCTTTACGAATGTAATTTTTAAGATATTTTATTTTGTCCTCCTCTGTCCTCAGATCTTAATAAAAAGGATTAAAATAAAAGAGACTTTTTTAGTCACCTTGTTAAATGTCAGAGCTCAGTCTGTCTTAGAGGGCAGCACTTTCCTTCAACACTGAGAATGATTGTTTTCTACTTTCAGCTAATTTAGATCGCTAATGAAATGTAAAATAATATAGGTAATAATATATTGAAACTCCAAAAGAGATTAATTTGTTAAGAGTGGAGTTGTAATTCAGTTTGCCAGAGTGGCGTTGCCATATAGTAACGTCATCAGAAGGGGCGGGGCCCCGAGCAGATCTGCTACCTGCACTGGTCAGCAAGGAATAATCAATGGATCATTATCTACACCTAAAACTAATACGTTAGCAGCGATTTCATGAATTTTTGCGTTACTCAGTAAATGTCAGGAATAGCGTTGAGCTATTGGGATTTTATACAGTAGGCAAACAAAGCCTTGTTTTTTGCCTAGAACTACAATTAGAATGTTTTCTAAACAAAAACAAGGCTTTGTTGGGCTACTGTATAAAACCTGGAACTCAACGCTTTTCCTGACATTTTGAATTGAAAAAAGCTTCCTGGATGGAAGAGAAACGTCTTCAAATTTGGAAGCAAAGTCCAGTGGACCGCAGGGATTGAAGCAAAAAAATATCCTGGGCCTGAACTTTTTCAACACAGGCAAGAAAATCATACAAAAAAATAATAAAAAAATCCTATATATATGTGTGTGTGTGTTAACAATCCCTGCCATGGGGGTGTGGGGGAATGGGATCAGAGATTGCATGAATTATTGAGACTAAATTACTACCAAAAACAGCCAGAAGATGGCAGAAGTGCATCCATGTCTAGTGTGAATCAGAGGTCGTGTTTGGTGAGGAGAGCACAAACCCTTGTTTTTAACTCTCATACATGGTCAGTTATTGAGGCTGGTGCATCAGCTGTTGCCGTAGCTCCCGGCTAACGTGTAGCGTGCGGGATCACAGAACAGCAGCTTGATGACCAGGATCTAACCCATGTTTGCGTAGCAGCTTTTTGCCGCTGGAAGCAGCGCCTGGCTCAGCTAACTTCCTGTTCCAGCTGCTAAATATCTCGCCATCTCGCCCTGTCTCCTCCAGCCATGCCCAGTGCCATTTATTTTTGAGAATTTTATCTATGGTCGTGACATCTTCCCCGGAGTTCATAAATTGCATTGTACCCACTCCATGCAAGTCCGTTCTCTCTATCGTCCTTCCTTTGTTTATTTTTTTTTACACCTCTCTCCGTTGATCATGTAGAACTTCAGCACTGTACCAAAATCTACCTGAGCGACTTGAGCAAGATCATGTTTGCGTAGCACTTTTTTGCCTCTTCATGCATAAATTAGCTTCCTGGAGCACAGCGTGCTGGAGTTCATTAACTGCATTGTGCCCACTCCATGCAATCCCGTTCTCTCTATCGTCTTCCTCTCCAAACAAAGTTTCATTTATAAATTTTTTTACTTTTAACACGTCTCTCCGTTAAATGGAGCCATAAACGGTGAAGATGATTTTCTGTGTATAGACATCCAAAGTTCCAAAAACTGATTGGCTAATACGTTTCCTGTTAGCGCTCCTTTGCTACCATTGGCTGGCAAACGCAAGAGAGATTTTTTTTTGTCTTTTTTAATTTGTTTATCATCAATTTATTTTTGAGTGATTTTTTTGTTAAAGGCCGGAAATCTGGCCTAGAGTTGGAATACTTTAATCCCTGGGATTATTTTTTTTTACTTTATTGGAATTAGGCAAAGTAGCACCTTAAAATAACAGCTGCCTCCATTTTAAGGTGTTATGTGTTTAAATGCATAATGAATTCATAATGACCTAGATTAAAGGGAGCACTTTTACATTGGCTCCTTGATTTTCTCCGCTATTACATCATGTTCTACTCTCCCATATTAGTTTAGTGTCATTTGGGAGCCGTCGAAGATATCTCGCTAGGGTTATCCAGTAACGCCTTCTATGGGCAAATCTACTCTGAAGGCACAAACTAAACTGTTCATCATTTATCCTTTATTATTTATTTCATTTATATTTTTTTAAAAACAAAGCAACGCTGGATGATGTCAACCCGCGACGGGCGACTGGAGAAGTGACGGGCAGCCCGGCCGCAGGCGGCTAATACGCCTATCCTCCTTCTATTCATTCTAGCTAATCTGAATGGTTCAATTCCATTTGGAGAGGCGAGATCATCTGTGGTAGCAGCACTGGGCATCTTCCAGGCATGTGAGAAAACTAGGCAGCAGTTCAGCCCGGACTGGAAGAGAATGAGCGTTAGCTGGCGGCGTGTGGATGACATCATACACACGCTGCTTTGTTTTAAAAAATATTAATATAAAAATATAATCCATGGATGTCTGGGGGACAGTGATTGGCCTCCCATGTTCTGAATGCTGGCGTACCGTAAAGAGAATAAATGATGAACAGTTTAGTTTGTGCCTTCAACTCGTTGCCCATAGGAAGACGTTACTGGATATAACCTAACAATAATATCTACAGAACGGCTCCAAATGACACTAAACTGCTATAGGGAAGTAGGAACATGATGGAATAACGGAAAATCCAAGGAGCCAATGTAAAGTAGCCTCCCCTTTAAGGTCAAACTTCTTCTTCTTCAAAACAAACTGACCTCAAGTAAGACTTCACCACGAACTTTAATAGGCGCTGGTTGGCTGAAACCTTCATCATCGTCCTCCATGACCGGAGCGGGAGACGAAGACGAGGATGAGGAGGAAGACGAGGATGAGGATGACGAGGAAGAGCTGTCACTGGGAGAGACAAAGGTCAGAGTCAGTCCTACAGTGTGTGACGGTGTGACCAGTGAGCAGGTGTGAACAGGAGTGAGCAGTGAACAGGTGCGAACAGTGAGCAGGTGTGAACAGATCTGAATAGTGAGAAGGTGTGAATAGTGAGCAGGGGTGAACAGGGAGAAGGTGTAAACAGGTGTGAACAGTGAGCAGGGCAGTGAGCAGGTGTGAATAGTGAGCAGGTGTGAACAGTGAGCAGATGTGAACGGTGAGCAGGTGTGGGCTGTGGAGAAGGAGTGTAAACAGGTGTGAACAGTGAGCAGGGGTGAACAGATGTGAACAGTGAGCAGGTGTGAGCAGTGAGAAGGTGTAAACAGGTGTGAATAAGTGAGCAGGTGAGGCCAAGTGAGCAGGGGTGAAGCATTGAAAGGTGTAAACAGGTGTGAACAGTGAGCAGGTGTGAACAGTGAGCACAGTGAGCAGGTGTGAAACAGGTGTGAACAGTGAGCAGGTGTGAACAGTGAGCAGGGGGTGAACAGATGTGAATAGTGAGCAGGGGTGAGGCAGTGAGGTGTAAACAGGTGTGTGAGTAGTGAGCAGTGTAAACAGGTGTGAATAGTGAGCAGGGGTAGCAGACAATTGCTTGAAGGCGATTTTACAGAGCGGTAGAAGGTGCAAAGCAAGGTGCGATACAGTGAGCAGGTGGTAAACGAGGGTGTGAACAGTGAGCAGGGGTGAACAGATGTGAACAGTGAAGCAGGGGTGACAATTTGAGCAGGTCTGAGCAGTGAGAAGGTGTAAACAGGTGTGAATGTAGTGAGCAGGGAGTGAACAGGTGAGCAGTGAGCGAGTGTGAGCAGATATGAATAGGTGAGAAAGGTGAACAGAGTGTGAACAGTGAGCAGAGTGTGAACAGGTGTGAACAGTGTAAACGGGAGTGTGGGCTGGGTGTGAGTGAATAGTGAGCAGGGGTGAACAGTGAGCAGGTCTGAGCAGTGAGAAGGTGTAAACAGGTGTGAATAGTGAGCAGGGGTGAACAGGTGTGAACAGTGAGCAGGTGTGTGAGAACAGTGTGAATAGTGAGCAGGGGTGAATAGTGAGCAGGGGGTGACAGTGGCAGGGTGAACAGGTGGCCAGATAGTGAACAGGTGTGAATAGTAGGCAGGTGTGAAGCAGTGATGAAGCAGGTGTGAGCAGTGAGGAAAGGTGTTAACAGGTGTAGCCAGGCAGTGCGGTGAAGTGTGAACACCTGTCCAGAATCATCAGAGTCCGGATCCAAGGGGACGGCCTCAGGAGTCTCCCCCTGCTGCTGCTGCCATGCCCTCTGCCCGGGTTCCACTGTTCGCTGCTGTGGCATCATCCTGCGTCACCGCGGTGACCTCCATCTCCTCCTTTATGGACGCCACGCCATGGTGATCCATCTGTGGTGGATGTGCCGTGTTTGCCTCCTCGGTGAGACAGCTGGTTTCCTCAGGCTGAGGTGGTGTTTCAGGGACGGTCACCTCCATCACCTCTGGAGGAGGCGCAGAGCTGCGTTTCTCATCCTCCTGTGGTGATGAGCTGCTGTCCATCTGAGGAGGGTTCCAGATAGATGACGTCACTCTGAATCACAGAAAGAGGCATTTAGAGGCTCATGAACGCATCATATTATACAAATAAACTGAGAATTTGATGCAGACAAGCTCCCGATCTGAAGCATGTGAATAACTTTAACTGTTAGCAGCCAGAGAGCAGCTAACCTAACAGAGGGTAAACAGAAAACCAACCTGTTTCTATACCAGCATCCAAACTTAGCTCCAGCAGCTAACAGGCTAACGGCGCGGTTTGAAACTCACGCGGCGGAGTGTTTAAAGAAGCACGAGCCCCCAGGATACACCGAGATATCACGGTCACTATGGCAACACTGGCCCTGATTAAAAGAATAAGTTTAAAAGTATTGCTGCCTGAGGAGAAGTTCAGTCCACGAGGAATACATCCGGCTGTGATAGCGGTCAACCACGCGACTTCCTGTTCGCACTTTCAGAATAAAAGAAGAATTATTAACGCTGCTAAAGGCATAAGATCCTAACAACAAAACACAGTGATAACATAAGCACTGTTATAACTAAAACCTTTAACAAAATACTGCTCTTATTATACACGTATATATGAAACTCTGGAACCATTAACGTATTAGACTTACGGGCAGCACCGAGTCCGACCACTGATAAATGCATTTTCTGGATTAAACAAATTATTTTTATATTTGCTTGTTTGTTTTTTAAAAATACCAACAGCCCGTAACGAAAATGAGCTCAAATTAAACAAAACTAATAAGTCTATTTTTAAAATTTAAGGAGTAGAAGTAAAAAGTTGTTTAAAAAAATGACTGCACTGAAGTATAGATAGCCAATATTTCTACTTAAGTAATTGAATGCTTAAATAGAAATTATTAAATTATATTATCATTATCAGTTCAAAAGTAAATGCTTTTAACCCATTTGGACTCTACCACCAGTTTTATTTTGAAGGTTTTAATGTGGTTTCCTTCACGGCTGTTTGGGTGAACTTGTTCATGCAGAACAGAGAGGCACATTTTTTTTTTTTTTTTTTTTTCAATGAACTTTATTTAAATGAAATTAGTATACAACAAACAGCATAAAGAACAATACAACATTCAAACAATACAACCAGGGGTGATTAGATAAGAACATGCAAAGACGTACATATCGAGATTGTCCTTTGAGCTTTTTGATTTGTAGAGTCTGTTATTGATTTGACATATAGAGCCATATCTTTAATGAAAAAAGAAAAACAAGGTGTCCTATTAGCAAACTTGCATTTATGAATATAATATTTAGCAGAGAGTATTAGTAAGTTTATTATAAAGAAATGATTAGCAACCTTTCTATGAAATCTATAGAAACAAAATAAAACATTTTCCCAGCATAAAGAAAAATTTTTTAAAATATGGTCAATAATAAACCTGCTAAATTCAGACCAAAACCTTTGAATAACAGGGCAGAGCCAAAAAAGATGTGTCACAGTTTCTGGATGGCCCTCACAGAAAGTGCAATTAGTGTTTATGTCGCGTTTATATTTTAACATATAATGTTTAGCAGGGTAAATTTTATGGAGAATTTTAAATGACACTTTATGCCTTGTTAATAATTAAATATTTATGAGGATCCCAAACAGAACAGTGAATATCTGGATATAACGGCTCCAATAAAATGTTATAGTTGGACCCGAAACAGTAAGTTCTTGGAACAATCTTAGTATTCTCTCATTTATTTCTAAACTTCGATTGAAAAACAGCTTTTTCCACAGATGATTCGGTTAGAGCAGGGATAAGGTGGAACGAATGAAATAATTAGTGTTTTAAGCAACATTAAGGTGCCCAAGTACAGCATTAACCACCATGGAGGAATTCCTGGATACTAACTGAAATTATATATGTGAGCAGAATTCATTGTAATTGAAGTTAATGGGTCTTCTTTATTAATCAGCTGAGCCATTCAAGATAGAGTGACCTGTTTTTAAATAGAATATCTCTGTTGTTCCAGATAACAGAGAGGCACATGTGCTCAAACCAATAGCAGATAGACCTCTTCCTTTCCGGTGTGCAGAACTTCAATCCCTGAATCGGATTAGAGCGCCCCCCTGTGGTGAGCATGGTGATTGCACTGTGCAGGCTGGCAGAGCGCTTTACTTTGGCATTATTATTTAAAAAAAGAAAAACCCATTGAACAGCAGCTTTGAAAGGAAATGTGTGCCACAAACTGCGGCGCCAATCTGTTAACGTCCTGCACAGGTAAATGTGGCTGCCATCTGCCGGTTGGTGGGTTTTCAATGTGTGAAGAAAGTCCAACGGACCTCTAACATCTTGGTGACACTGAAAAGGCTGAGCAATCTTTCTCCAGATCCTCAAAAGGCGAAACCTGAGGTGGGAGCTGTGTAACACCTTCCTGGAGACTAAAGGCCTCCTGTATGGTTGACAGGCTGGCAGACGGGATTCTGCAGGACTCTGTCAGATGAGCATACCTGGTCAGACCAGCATACCCATAGTCAATACCCGTTTATCTCTTTAAGCCGGTCATACAAGATTTTTTTCCCCTTTTTGGACCAATTTTCCAGTGATGCGATTCAGATCTCTGATATATTTTAAGGATTTTAAATTCTATTCTGGATTTAACAGGAAGCCAATGAAGAGAAGCCAGGATAGGAGGAGATATGATCTCTTTTTTTCATTTTCATCAGAACTCTGGCTGCAGCATTTCGGATCAGCTGAAGGCTTTTACTACAGTTTGTGGACTTCCTGATAGTAAAGAATTTATTTACCTGACTAAGGTTTCTATCATTACATTTGCTTTAATTTGTTCATGCTCCCCGATGGTTGGCACAAATTCCACTCTGAATTCTCATGAGTGTAGTGTTTGTTCATTTTACAATAAGAAAATATGAAAAAAGAAAATCTTTAAAAAAAGTTTTGAAAAGTTCGGTATTCATTCTTTTTCCTGCTTTGTTTGTCAACTGGCACAGTTGCTAGGCAACAAGCCGCCAAAGGATGGACCTATTTGAATCCACAGCCAAAACAACAGAACGGACAAAACAGGATCCAGATCAGGCACAATCAGACAGGTGGCAGAATCCAGACTTCCAGGCATCCACAGGCTCCCAGGCAGGTTCAGAGTCTAACAGGGTCCAGAAGCGTGACCAGGCGGTCACACGACAGGAGCAGACAGGATCAGGTGCAGACGGGCAGGCTCAGTGGCAGAGGGTAGCAGAGACAGGACGCGTGGAACCAGAACTTTATGCAGGACCTTTAAACTGGTCTCCTCCTCGGGGAGCCAGGCTTACTTGGATAAAAAAAACTGAACCTCCCTGCATATAGAGCCAAAACCCAGAGGGACTCAGCGGGGGAGGAACAGTGGACAGGCAGGAGACGAGACAAACACAAAAACCCTCTTTTCCACTGGCTGCTAGGATCCAGGACATGAACCGCGTGGCATCAAATGAACAGAAGTGGACAGACTAACAGAAAAACAAATAATGATCTGGCCCCGAATGCTCAGGCTGAACAGAATATAAACCAAAGGAAACAGGTTCAGAGGAATAAATGATAATTGAGGAAGGGAGGGAAAACGACAGGTGAAAGAAATAACCAATAAAGGGAGAGTAAACAGGCCAGATCATGACGATAACGGAATGATCTATCTATCAATAATGTATAGCCACTGTTTCAGAGGGATGGGTTAAATGCAGAAGCAAAATCCTTCCTATATTATATTACAGTGGCATTGGATGTAGGAGTTTGGGTTCTGTAATCGAAGGGTTGACTAGTTCAAGCCCCTACTCTGGACTTTCATTGTCGTGTATGTGTCCTTGGGCAAGACACTTCACCTGCATTGCTCTACTGATGGTGGTCAGAGGGCCCGGTAGCGCCAGTGTACGGCAGTTCCCGCTTCTGTCAGTGAGCCCCAAGGGCGCTGTGGCTACAATGTAGCTTAACCACCATAGCATCAGTGTGTGTGAATGGGTGAATGAATGTAGTGTAAAAGTGCTTTGGTCAAGGCCTCCTAACCTGAATAAAGGCGCTATATAAGTACATGCCATTTACCATTTTTACCTGTGACAGTGCAATGACAATAACAGCTGGCAGAAGAAAAAAAACATTTCTTCCTTTCTCTTCAGACTCTCTAAATCTCTAAATAGCATCAATCGAACTCTTCACCTAAAGAGTGTGATTTGATGTCACGTAAATTCCCCCAAAAAGCGTAGTTTTTAGCACAGATTATGAAAACATTTCTCCTCTGCAGGCGGGGGGTACTCCACATACTGATGGATGTTTGGATATGGAATGTGCGCATAACTCCCTGAATGGCTGACAAGGCGTTACGATCCAAGAAATGTGTTAAAACTGTTTTTGTTTTATTAGTTATCTGCTGCAGGACGGCCAAACAGCTGTCAGCCGCTGCTTCACTTTCTCACTTCCCTGCAGATCCGTTCTTTGGCTACACGTCCGCCGTACTACGCCTGTTGTAGGATGTTAGGAATACCGAGGATAGGACATTCCTGATTACAGTCACTTGTTTTTCTTCAGAGAAATCCAAACTGTTTAAACTCTACAGTAAAAACTACACCCTGTCTCTAATGTATGGGCATCTTAGTGTCTGCAGCTAAGAGGAATGAAATAAAAGTTACCTCAATCATAGGAGATTGTGACTGCTTTCCATTCTGCATTGGTAAGGCTCTGAAGGGAAATCATGTCTGTAACTCTGTAATGCAGGAATCTCCTGCACCAGTAAGGCTGCTTTAGAGGTCAGAATGACATATATGGGCCTGTCAGAGCTTTACGTCATCTGTAAGAATAGCCACTCTAGAAACTTAGCTGGAATCATATTTGTGTTCCCCCAAGGAGTTGAGAAATATGTTATTGTTGTCCGTCTGTATGACTGACACCTCTCCAGAATGCTGGAATTGTGCTGGTGTTACAATCCAAGCCGAATTCCAACAAATCTCCAACATTTGTGTCTTTGATAAAACAAATTCTTTACTCCCAAACTGAATAGAGGAAGGCGGCAGAAAACAGATGCTATCTTTGACAATTCAATATTAAAGTGGAAGGTTACATAATCTATACAATAGAAGGAGAATGAGGATAACTTCAGCTTTTCCATAAGTGTTTTGAAAAAGGAAAGTTTAAGGGGGTCTTTGTCATGGGGAGCTGTTTCCAAAGGATGAGAAGCTAAAAAAATATTTGGCTTCAGTTCTTCTCCTAAAAGCTCACAGAAGGAAACCAGAGCCTAAGAAGTTCTTTGTAGAAAACATGTGGAGAGCATCACTAAATATTAGAAAAAGAACTTGAAATTCTATTTTGGATTCCGGAACACAGACACATTTGAAGATATGAGCCTCTTAAGGGAGAGGCGGCCCAGTGGTTAGGGCATAGAGCTTGGAATACTGAGGTTGTGAGTTCCAAACCCACTCCCACAGACTGCAACTCTGGCTCTATGAGCAAGACCCTTAACCTCTGATTTTCTCCCCAGGGGCCGCACAATGGCAGCCCACTGCTCCCCAGGGGATGGGTTAAATGCAGAGGTACATTTCTCCAATGTGAGATCAATAAAGTTCAATTATTATTCCTCCATGTAGATCAGGGGAATGTTGTAAAAAGGGCAGGCAGAAATAAATTAGCGGCAAAGAAATAACTAGGGTAAAAAAATACAAAAAAAGAATAAAACAGACAAAATTATTATAACATGCACATAAATAAGTATTTAAAAATTTAAGTAATTAAAAAATAAAGTTGAAGATTATAAAGGACAAAAAAATAAATAAGGTAAATATTACAAACCCAAATAAATAAAGAAGCTAATTAAAAGAGTTATATACATTTATGTCTCACTGTATAATTTAATTTCTACTGACATTTATTTGTTTATTGTATTTTTGGTGGCAATTAATTGTATACTTATTGATTTATTGAGCATTTATTTATTTCTGTATTTATTTTAAATATGGCAGAGTTGGTCCTCCATACAAGGATAGCCAATTAAAAATCAGTGGGGTCCAAATAAAGAAAATCCTCAACCAGTAAAGGTCCTGAGACATTTTAATTACAATTCTTTTACTTCAAA
>JAGKQL010000001.1:48851008-48858508 GCA_018398635.1 Cyprinodon brontotheroides | reverse complement strand
AGTGCGCCAGATGACGCAGTCAGATTGATTCCAAGTCTTCTGTCTAAGGCAAACCAGTTGATTGCATCGACTCATTGACTCTTCAGCAATCCCGTCACACCAAGCATGCTTGAAAGCAATCAGGTTTAGAGAAAATCCCCTGAACAGGAAGAAACCTCCAAAGAACCCCTAAGCTCTCGCCACCGCGGGAGTTTTTTGACCACCTCGGTGACTCTCAGTATGGAGGATGAATCCAATCCAGCCCCAAGCGTACCCCTGCCTTTCTTCCACTAAAACCAGCTACAAAAACTAAACAATTTACATGAAATTTCACTCCTCCTCACTTCCATCTAAAAACACATTTTTTAAATCAAAATATATACACATATTATTTTAACATTATTTTTATAAGAAGATTTTCTGATTTAAACTTACACCCAAACATAGAACCATAGAAATCCCACAAACTATGTGCACACACTTCCCCAACAGACTTTACACCTAACATTTGCTAAAAATTTCTACAGTAACCCTTGCTTGCTCTAAACATCACCCCTTTTCCACATAACCCCACCCCAATTGTACAATGGAGATGAGAGCTGCCGGAGAGCCTGGACCAAAAGGCAACTATTAGAATACACAATAAGTATTCTCAATAAATATTTTAAAAAACCTTGTGTGCAATTGTTCTTTATGTTCAAATCTATGCTTAAAGTGTGTAGTGCTAAATAAAAGTGTCCTAGTGCAAAGGCCCCCTTTATAGTGCTAGAAGCTACTTACAAAAATCTATTCGCTTATGCAACAATAGTCCCAGTAATGAAAACCTCTTCAGTATTGGTAAATGACTGGTGCCAATATATAGTAAAAAATTTCACACATTCGTAGTGATAAACATGGTATGGGGGTGGGGGTCATTTAGGAAGGGGGAGGATTTTTTAAGATTTTTTTAAAGTAGGGGATACCAAGCAGCCCCCCTCAACTCAAGTACTCGCGTAGTAAAAGTAAAAGTTAGAAGAGCAAACAGGTTTAAGAAAATACCAAATTAAAAAAAAGATGTGTTTCAGTGCCATTGTTTAAAGAAATCTCCTTTGTTGACAGGGATTGCTACAAGTAGTCAGGGAATTGAACTTTATTTCTAGACTTGTTTGTTAGTCATAAAGTTGGCAGATGTTGTTTTGTTTGTACCTATTGTCCTTCTACAGAGTCAGACAAAACACAAAGCAGGTGCTGTTTTCAGTTTTAAAATGGCCCTAATATCACTCATTGTGTCACATTTACTTTACAAAGTTAAGTCAACAGAATTCTCACCCCCACCCCCCACATATTCTATTGTGGAAAAAGCCACCACCTCCGCTGCCAAGCCCCACCTCTCATGCCCCCTCACAGATTCTAACTTCAGATCTTAGAATAGAAATGTCCTTCTATTAGCTTCTAAATATACTTAAGGTTTTATAAATTCAGATATTCTCTTCATTCTCTTCTTTATTCTTCATTCTAAAAACTTCTTTTTAAATTTACATTTCATCACTGACATTTATATCAGCTTTAAGCTTTTAATGTTTTAATGTTCCTGGAATTCTGTATGAATTATTTTCCTTAAACTAAATACATGCATTCATGATAAGGGCTATAATAATAATAGCTATAAATCTATTATTCATAGCTGACTAATTGGGGGAAAAAATTCAAAGACACAGTGAATAAGCATCAATAATGCAGAAAAACGGCCAGAAAAACATCTTTTTGACATTAATACACCATAAAGCCTCCACAGCCAGGAACAGTGTTTCTGATAGAGAGCAAATATGCACTGTTAGATATTAAAGGAAGATTCTCATCAAATCAATAAGCAATGCACTTGGTTGCAGACAGTGGTGTGTCATGCAGACTCACTGTGCAAGACTGCAGAAGAAAAAGCATGTTAGCTCTATATAAACACGCACATCTATAGATATATATCTCTTAAAGTAAAAGTCCGGTCATAAAGTACTGAAAATATGAAATTATTAAATATTGTTTTAGTAGATCAGTGTTTTTAATTCAGATTAATTTTTATTTGAATGTGCTTTTACTGGAGGCATCCATGTTTGTCATGGAGACATCAGGGAAAACAAGCACACAAGAGCCAGGGAAAGACGAGGAACCAGCACTCGAGGAACTGCAGAGGGGAGAGTAGATATGGCTGACTCAACAAAGGCAGGAGTAACGAGCTGATTGGGGAGCAGGTGTGAACAGAAGCTTCTAGAAAGGAGGATAGGAAAAAGGAGACCAACACAAGAGAGGGCAACAGAGGGCAACAAAGAAAAATCTAAGGAACTAAAATATGTCCAGAAAACTAAATAGGAATTAAACCAATAAACTAGAAAAACATGGATCAAGGTAAAACTGAATACTAAAAAGAAAAAACTTAACAGCTTAACAATTCACAACACATGTCATCTCAAGGCACTTTACATAGTGTTCTCACCAGATCATCCAGTCAGATTGATTCAAAGTTTTTCTATCTAAGGAACATCAACTCATTGACTGGAACCAGGCTCAAGCATGCTTGAAGCGTACAGTGGAGAGGAAAAACTCCCTTTGAACAGGAAGAAACCTCCAGCAGAACCAGGCTCAGTGTGAAGCTGGCCATCTGCTGAGGCCCACTGGGGTTCTAAGGAGACAGAAGCAGACATAGAAAAAGAAGCATAGATACAAAAAGGCAACTCCGTCAACCAGCTCCACCATCCAGGAAATACACAGCCAGGCAGACAAAACTCAGAGAAACAGGACTACACTGACCTCACAGGCCAAGGTCCCAGCATCTATAAAACAAAGGTGTTGATGGCAGCAGCACAGCTGATATTTCTCTCCAGGATGGAGTCACAGCCAAACAGGAACAGACCAGATGAAGCTACTATGAGGAAAAAGCAGAGAGCAGAACGTTAGGAGATTGAACTAACAGATTCTGCAGAGTGAGAGAATAGAGACAGAATGAAGCAGAATGATGAAGGGGGTCCCTATGTCCTCCAGCAGTCTAAGCCTATAGCAGCATAACTATGGAATAGGTCAGGTCTAAAAAGTTTATAACACCTGGGCAGAAAACTTCATTTTGAAATGTTACATGCTGAAGGTACCACCCCAACAATGAGAGCAGTTTGTCTATATTCTCTTTCTGTCTTCAATAAACCATTACCTTCTGGTTTATGTAACTCTCCAGTGTTCATCTTTCTCAACTAAAGGTTATTTTAGAAGAGTTTGTTTTTGCATGAGGTGAAGTAGGAACTAACCTTCATTTGTATTGAGCTGCTATTTTAAACCAAACTGCTCAGTACTGATTTAGTGCAGCTGAGGACCTCTTTTGGAATCAGGCATGTATTGAGTGCTACTCTTTTACTTCATCGTAGATCATACAGGGTGAAGTAATTTGCTTCCTCTAAGGGATTTCAGCATAAAAAATATACTTGGCAGCAGAACTGTCACAGTTCCTTGTGTTCTCTATTTCAATTTCATCCATTGACGTGGAACCTCGTAGTGCATTTCTATTTACCTAAAAATCTTAATGAACCGTGCATCAAAGCTCTAATGAGCCATAGACATTTTATCTTTGGTTAAAGGTCATGTTTCTTTTCTGGCTCTATTTCTTGTGAAAGCCTACCACATTTCTGTGACATTCACCCATTTATGAAGCAATCCTTCAATTCAGATGAATGCAGAACATTGCAGAAGCATTTATGGTTACAAAACTAAACTAACCTCTGAATATAGTGTTTAACCAATGCCTCTCACACGCATCAGGTTTGCTCTGCATATGTTATACGATAAAGCAGCAACCAATAACTGCTTAAAGTATGTTATATATATGCAATAATATGCACTGAGTTAGAGTATGTAACCTAAGGAGGCTGTTTTTCAGATTGAAGATACCTTTTGGAAAGATGAACTTTTAAGTAGTTGGTAGAAATGATTTTCCTTAAGCCAACATGTTCCAAGGCTTACAGAGATCCTCTGATTGACAGACCACTACAGGAGATCCTACCTCCCAACATCCACAACGAGTTTCAACAACATTCTATATCCCACCTGCATCAATAAAGTATTTTAGATTGAACAGAAATACAGTTTTTTTTAATTGGTCTTATGTAATAGCATAATCTTAGATGTTTTGATTAAAATAAACAAACACCATTTTAAAACACCATCTCTGTGTGGAATTAACTCATATATATCTTTAATTTTAGATCTTCAGACTCCATAAACTCAGCAAACAGGGAACAATTTTAAAACTTCCCACCAGAATTACTCCAAAAGTAGATGTGCAGCTCATCTAGCAGGATACACATAAACAAAGAACAACGAAAACTCCTCAGATCTCACCTCACTCAGTTATTTCTAACCTAGTGAGGTGAGGTTTGTTCTCCCTGCCATCAACACCTTTGTTTATAGACATTTGAGCTTGGCCTGTTTTTCAGTGTAGTCCTGTTTCTCTGACTGTGACTAACTGGATGTGCCTTCTTCATCCTCTGACATGGGAGCTGGCTCGGAGCTCGTCTGCCTGGCTGTGTGTTTCCTGACTGGACGGGCCGCCTGTGGAGCTGGTTGACAGGTGCCTTTTGTATCTATGCTACTTTTTCTATGTCTGCTTCTGTCTCCTTGAACCCCAGTCAGCCTCTGACTTTCTACATGACTTCTCTTCTTCTCGGGCGATCAACTTTAAGACACATTTATACCAACAAGCAAAACCAAATAATTTCTGCTATCAAAAAAAAAAAAAACATTTAACAGAAAGTAGCTTCACCTCACTGTAAAATAAAACATATGACTTTAGGCCATAAAGTGATAAATGTTGAAAACTGCGTTCTGTTTTTGACTCTGTAAAAATACAGCACTCATTACAACATCTCACTAAGCCAAAGTGAAGCAATTATTTCCATATCAGTTCAAATTCCACAAGAGTCTGTGATTGCATGACACAAGGCCCGACATTCCAGCTCAGAAACGCACAGAAGAAAACCCACACACACACACACACACACACACACACACACACTCACACACACATCGTCAGAAGGAGAGCCAGATTAGCTGTCCGTGCACCGGACCTTGACCTGCTGTTTCTGGGGGGTCTGAGCTATTAGTGTTTGGATGTTCTGGGTGCATGGGTGCTCTATTAATTGTCTAACCAAGAGGTCATTGTTCAGCCAGGGCCTTGCTGTTTATATAACTGGGATCTGGAATGATAGAGAGCGGGAGAAAATGCAAACCTTAGTTGTCTTTTTTTTCTATAACTGTGGAACACCGTGAACTCATTTAATATCTGTAGTAATGATACAAACTTATCCGAGTAATTCACCATTTTCCACAACAATATAAAAAACAAAACAAAAAAACAATCCAAAATCTGACAACTTATCCAGTTATTAAATGTAAAGATTTCAGAAGCAGGTACATGAGTTTCTCCTCAAACCTCCTGAGGCCTCTGGAACAGGATCATCAGTTAGTTTTTCCTTCAATGGCTGAGAACATGTGGGAACAGAACCATGAGGCAGCTTGAATCCTTCTGAAACGGCAACAATAGGCTGAACCTCCTCAAACCCCTCAGAGATCTGGGAATCTGGAATGTGAGGCAGTTCATCACAAACCCTCTGAACCACTGGAACAGCAGCTTAAAGCAGGAGTGGGACTGAAGATGTTTGATGATGGAGGGTGATGCCCACATTTCCCCTCTATTAAAGTTCAAATATGCTACAATTATGTTTTTCTGAAAATACCTTGAAGGCTTGAATGCTTTAAAACAGGTGGCGAGCCATTGCTTTTTTACTGTTGGTTTTACAGCATTTCAAACACAGAAGATGCAATTGAAGGCTCTATCAAGTTGGCAGGTTGTGTTGAGGTTTTAGAGGACCCAATGCAGAGATGAGGAGGCAGAGATAAGTTTAGCTGATTTAATTTAGGTCTCTGCAGCAGGAGCCTTGGAGGCCAGCGTCTCTGCAGCAGGAACCTAGAGTGGTGGAGCCCTCTGCAGCAGGAACCTGGGAGGCCAGCTTCTCTGCAGCAGGAGCCTTGGAGGCCAGCGTCTCTGCAGCAGGAACCATGAGGCCAGCTGGCTCTGCAGCAGGAACCTGGGAGGCCAGCGTCTCTGCAGCAGGAACCTTGGAGGCCAGGAACCTGGAGGACGGGCGCCTCTGCAGCAGGAGCCTTGGAGGCCAGCCGTCTCTGCAGCAGGAGCCTTGGAGGCCAGCGCCTCTGCAGCAGGAACCCCGCTGAGGCCAGCCTTCCCTGCAGCAGGCCAGGCTGCCTCTGCAGCAGGAACCTTGGAGGCCAGCCGTCTCTGCAGCAGGAACCTTGGAGGCCAGCCGTCTCTGCAGCAGGAACCTTGGAGCCACCTTTGCAGTAGCAGGTGCGCCTCTGCAGCAGGAACCTTGGAGGCCAGCGTCTCTGCAGCAGGAACCTGGGAGGCTGTCTCTGCAGCAGGAACCTTGGAGGCCAGCGCCTCTGCAGCAGGAACCTTGAGGCCAGCTGCTCTGCAGCAGGAACCTGGGAGGCCAGCTGCCTCTGCAGCAGGAACCTTGAGGCCAGCGCCTCTGCAGCAGGAACCTGGGAGGCTTTGCAGCAGTCTCTGCAGCAGGAACCTTGGAGGCCAGCGTTCTCTCTGCAGCAGGAACCTTGGAGGCCAGCATCTCTGCAGCAGGAACCTGGGAGGCCAGGCCTGAAGTCTCTGCAGCAGGAACCTTGGAGGCCAGCGTCTCTGCAGCAGGAACCTTGGAGGCCAGCCTCTCTGCAGCAGGAACCTTGGAGGCCAGCGCGCCTCTGCAGCAGGAACCTTGGAGGCCAGCGCCTCTGCAGCAGGAACCTTGGAGGCCAGCGTCTCTGCAGCAGGAACCTTGGAGGCCAGCTGCCTCTGCAGCAGGAACCTTGGAGGCCAGCGTCTCTGCAGCAGGAACCTTGGAGGCCAGTGTCTCTGCAGCAGGAACCTTGGAGGCCAGCGTCTCTGCAGCAGGAACCTTGGAGGCCAGTGTCTCTGCAGCAGGAACCTTGGAGGCCAGCGTCTCTGCAGCAGGAACCTTGGAGGCCAGTGTCTCTGCAGCAGGAACCTTGGAGGCCAGCCCGTCATCTGCAGCAGGAACCTTGGAGGCCGGCATGTCTCTGCAGCAGGAACCTTGGAGGCCAGCGCCTCTGCAGCAGGAACCTTGGAGGCCAGCGCCTCTGCAGCAGGAACCTTGGAGGCCGGCGTCTCTGCAGCAGGAACCATTGAGGCCGCGCCTCTGCAGCAGGAACCTTGAGGCCAGCGCCTCTGCAGCAGGAACCTGGGAGGCCAGCGCCTCTGCAGGAACTCTTTGGAGGAGCCCTTGCAGCAGGAGGCCAGCCGCCTCTGCAGCAGCAGCAGGAACCATGGAGGCCAGCGTCTCTGCAGCAGGAACCTGGGAGGCCAGCGGCCTCTCTGCAGCAGGAACCATGGAGGCCAGCGTCTCTGCAGCAGGAACCTTGAGGCCAGCCAAATTGAAATGGAAGTGGCTCTTGGCTGCAGCAGGAACCATGGAG
>JAGKQL010000001.1:48828413-48847508 GCA_018398635.1 Cyprinodon brontotheroides | reverse complement strand
AACCAGGCTCAGTGTGAATGTCGGCCATCTGCTAAAGCCAACTGGGATTCAAGGAGATATAGAAAAGAAGCATAGATACAAAGGCAACTGTAAACCAGCGCCACAGGCGGCCCAGCCCAGGAAACACACAGCTGCAGACAGCTCCAAGGCAGCCCCATGCCAGAGGATGAGGAGGTTTCCATCCAGTTAGTCACAGTCAGAGAAACAGACTATGCTGAACTGAAAAACAGACCAAGTTCCAACATCTAGAAACAAAGGTGCTGAGGGCAGCAGCACAGCTGAAGCAGGAAGGATATTTCCAGGATGGAGCCACAGCCAAACAGGAACAGACCAGATGTGAAGCTACTATGAGAAAAAGCAGAGAGAGCAGAACGTTAGAGGTGTGAGCCAATACACAAAATGCTGCATAAAGTAACTTGAAAGACGCAGTCTGATGATGAGTAGTGGTCCATATGTCCTTCAGGATAACCAACTATTTTAGATGATTAGGCAAAAGCCCTGTCAGGGTGTGGACTATGGGCAAAGCACTTAACCTCAAGCATTGATGCATAAATACATAGATGTTTGTAGGGCTAGGTAAACATGCTTCTGGTTAATCAGAATCACTGTTCTTTGTATAACTTAATTACCTCCCTTCAATGTATTGTAAGCAGGTAGAATAGGAGACTTTGTCTAGACACAGAAGATCAGTAATGTACAGTCAGCTGAGGTTGTTTGGACCTATGAGCATGATGCCTCCCTAGCACCTCCCATTTGGAGGATAAATTGGGACTCTCAAGACACCATAGGATAGAACATTCTGGATCGACATCCACAGTGAACTAGAGAGTGCCACTAAGAAAGGGGTATCAAATTTTTAATCCTTGAACTGTTACCCTTTGAACTGCTCTCAGAAAAGTGTCAGTCAAAGATACAGTGAAATATTTTTACTATTTGAGTTAGACACTGCATGAAAACATGAGTAAAAACTAAATAAACCAATCCACAATTTAGAAATGAAAAGCCAAGTCCTATTTGGTTTTAGTCTTGAAAGAGCCAAGAGATCTAAGCTTACAATAAAAGAGCAACCTGTTTCATCAAATACGTTAAAAAATACTTGTCATTAAGAGCCCTATATGTAAGGACCAGAGCTTTAAACCAAATTTAAAATCTATTGGTAACCACTCTAGGAGGTGTTAATCCACATGGATGAGCATTTGGCGAGAGCAGATATTTGCATGCATGCAGCAATAAGTGAAGAGAAAATGCTCCCTTTTAGAGGAAGAAGCATCAAGCAGGAGCAGTCTCAGTATGAGCAGGGTTCTGCTAAGACCAACAGGGGATTCAAGGAGACCGATCAGACATACAAGAGGAGCATAGAAGCCCTAGTCCATAAATACTTTCTATGTTAGAAAAGGTGGGGTTAAATTTGGCACTTAGTTGTCAAATGACATGCAGTCAATTTAACTTCAGTTCCAGAAGCTCCGCTCCATCTTTCATGGAAAGCTAAAGCTTTGTAATAGAGAAACACCAAACCACATAACACAACCCATCCAGAGCCTGACCAAGTCACGTCTGGTCCCTGAGCTGTGGCCACCTCTAAACCAACACAATAAATGATTGTTGAATATGCATTGTGTCGTTGCAGCAATGTCACAAACAGAGGGAACATTCAAGGACAGGAAGAAAACCATTAGCAGAACCAGGCTTTGGAGAGTGTCCTTCCACTGCAACTGGCTGGGGATTTGAGAGGACAGAGGCAGACACACAAAAGGAACATACAGGCAATTTCTCTGTTAGAGAGGCTAATGTTAAACTATCTTAGCGTGAACCCGCGTTTCCTGCAGTCGGCTGGGTTCTCCAGCAGTCTAAGCCTATAGCAGCATAACTATAGAGACAGCTCAGGATAACCTGAGCCACTCATGTAAATGACAAATATTGATCAAAGATGACACCAAGATCCTTTGAATTATTTTATTTATATATAGCTGATATACAGATATACCTGATGTTGTGACATATGCCCTGATCATGGTTTTTGGACATTGGGAACCAGTGTCCATATTTCATCTTGACATGATGACCAGAGAAAAGGATGTAGCTTTGGTGAATAGTAGATGGGGGGCCTCTACAGCCCCCTCTTCTTCAGCCAAAGCAGTCATACAGGCAAGTCACAGAGGTGTGACCAACCAACCCCCTCTGTGTGAGGGACAGAACAAAACCACAGAGAAATCAGATAACTTGCTTCGGCAGGATCTCCAGCAAGAAAGGAGCAAGAAAAAGACCCAGATCTCATCAGAACCATCAAGGGATACTGCTGCAAAACAGACCTTTTGCAACACATTTCTCTTGAGTTTCAGAACCTTGATAGAGCCATTGACTGGATGAGAAGCCCTGCCTTGATGAGCCACTGACACAGAGAGAGACCGAGACCGTTTGCTGTTAGTCTGCCTGCTAATCTGCTGGATGGAACTCAACCTTCCAAATGGACATGGACAAAGGGTTTGCAGGTCTGGCATAAATAAGGGACAGAATAAACAATTTGTCTTTTAATGATTTTGATCATTCCAAGTGTTTACTGATGAGTAAAGACAAAGCAAACAGGGATGGACTGCATGCTACTGCTTATGCTATAACGGAAAACATGTACTGTGTTGTTTCTGGAAGCTTCTGGACAAGCTTTTATTCACTCAAGGATTTAAACACTGATGTAACATATTAGTGTTCATGTGTCTTCTAGATGCTCATTACATTTCCATTACCAAGTATGACCAAGAGTCATTTAGTGGAATCCTGATGTCTATTTGATGCTAGCTATTTCAAAGAGGGTAAAGAATCCTTTTAACTAAAGGTTATTGAAAGCCCTGATTAAGCTAGTTCTATTTAATAAAACATTATTTGGCCAAATAATGTTTTATTCACTTCACTGGATTTGCATTTTGTGAATTGGCCCCGAAAACATTCCAATTTCTCTAAATTTGTGAAAAGCTAATTTGATCATATCCCAAATTCTTTCCAAGATAAACTTTTGGTTTCAAAACAAAAATCCATCTTAAATCTGTAATATGCTTTTCAAACCATGTTCCCTTCCTCTTTGTACATATTAGTTTAGTATAGTTTAGTTTTCAGTTTCACTAGTCTTAGTTGAGTGTTAAACTGAAATATAGTTTGACTTGGAGCTGAATGATTATTTTGTTAATAAAATCTTATATTTTGAACAGAAGTTGTGGTGAATTTATTCCATGTATGAGCAGAAATAACTGTTTGACCATGATTAGTGCTCGAATCACTCCTCTTTCATTTATTGTTCTAACACACAGTTAGTAGGGCTGTGTGTCATAAACAGTATATAACAGCTGAAATTGTTTAATATCTGATTAAATAAGAAATTGAAAGTCCCAGATATGTGAAGATTTAAACCAGTTTTTTTTTCTGTCAATCTGCTCGATCTAGAACTCCTCAAAGTGAAAAAGTGTTAGTTCCTGCCTGTCTAATTTAATAGAAAGTCTTTTTTAAGGAACCTTTTGGCTATCTGATTATTAATGAATAATCAAAACAAATAATGGACAGATTAATCAATTTGCAAAAGAATTATTGTTAGTTTCAGCCTTAATAAAACCAGAGGAACTCCTAACAGGTGGAAGGGGAGCAGAAGGCAGTGGAGTGAAGTCTTGGACTAAGTCAGGTTGTGGTGTTTTTATGCTGCTGGGGTAGATTGGATAAATGTTTGTATAATTGTGGGAATCTGTTTGCCTTGATGTTTGTGTAAATAGTTTTGGAGCTGAAATAGTTTTGAATTGGCGTTATAAAAAATAAAGTTAATGAAACCAAACCAATCATGTTCCAGGCAGTTTATCTTTTCCTCCATCCAGCTGCAGTGAGGGGCCCCTCGAGGCTCTTATTTTGAAAGCGCTTGTGGGTTTTCCTGGGATTAATTGACGCGGCAGCCTCCGCTGACCCTCCGGATTGATGTGTTTCCATATGACCGGGCTGCATACACATGCTGCGGTCCCTCCAAGGAGCCAGACGCGGACCCTGACAGTGAGAGAGGAAGGAAAGACAGGGGCCAACTGCATAAAGCAGCGCCTCTCCAGCGGATCATACAGCGCTGAGGAGCAAACACAACCATGCGCCTTTGGGGGATCTGCGTGTTTCTAGCGTATCTGTTGTACTCTAACCTGGCCAGCGACTTCAGCCACACAGATTACTATGAGGAGCCCTCGGAGCTGGAGCCGATGGACCAGCCGGTGAGTCATTTATCGCAGGACTAACTTGTTTGTCTGTGCGTAAAAGTTAGAGAGAGAGTCGGCCCACTGTGGACCCCCACGCTCCATCATGTGCCCACTCATAATCCGGGAGCGTTTCTGTGTGGAAGGAGAGGGAAGCTTTTCAGTTTCTGCTGATTTATAACTTAATCTCTGAGCTTCATTAAAACTGGAAACGGGTTGATTTAAAGCAGGTGATAAGAGAGAAAAAGCCTGTTTTCTAAAAGCAGATGCAGTCAGCTAAAGGAGCAGATAATCATCACAATGAGGTGGGTTCAGTGAAGTGATGCTGACAGGGATCATCTCTCAGCTGTCCAAGAAGTCAGTAGGAGCAGGAACTGTGGCTCTCTGGTGCTTTTTAAAAAATGTATCACCAGGAACCAAGAAAACAACAAAAACAAACAAGCTGATCCCTGATTTCATGTTAAAATTATACCTTTAAGGTAAAAGCTGTTATCAATTTCCTTTTAAAAACAGATTATTTTAAAATAATGATCTGGAGTCAAAAGCAAAGCGAACTCCCCTTTTGCTAATATTATTGCATTTCTTCCTGCAAAGTTAATCTGGATCCCATAGTGAAGGGGATGTCTGTCTTTATCATGTAAAGCTCTCTATGCTGCCATGGGTTGATGTCAGGGCAGGAAGTCTGACTTTGTTACACCAGGTTTAGAAATGAATAGTTTCAGATAACAATACTAATTCACATTGTCTGAGGAAGTTTTTAAATATTTTTAAATATGTAAAGTAAAGCATGTCCAATCGGACGTCCTTTGAAATTGTTGTTGTTTTCTTCTCCTAATTTAAAAGAAAGTGAAATCCACACTTGCTTTTCAGTTTTTATTACTGCTTCTTGATGAGAACATCCAAATGTAAAAAGACGCAATGTCCATTTTTCTATCGTCTACGGTGCCTTCATGAGAAGTTTGATGTTTCGGTTTCAGGAGCTGCTGTGTTAAACGACAGGGAGTCACACTCTGTGTGAGCCTCATGTCATTTTTAACCGTAACACAGAATATCTGCCTTCTAATCTGCTGCATACGGGTAGAGCCGGGGATTTTTACTATTAGGCAATACTTGGCAGTGACCTAGGGCTCTACGCTCTGGGGCCCCATTAAACTCTTACTCTATGGTTAATACAACTATTATTCCTTATTGGTGCACATTAAATTATGTTTTTGATTAAAAATCCTTTCAATAAAATGCCATCAGAACACTGATATATAGATAAGGTGTCTCAGCCTCCTTCAGTGTCCAATCATATTGGATCAGTCCATTTGCTGCACATGCTCAGAAAGGTCCAAACAGACAGCAGCAAAACCATTTGAAAACAAACGCATGCAGCAAAGAGCAGTGTTGCTAACTTAGCGCTTTAGTCGATACCATTTTAGCCACTTTTCAGACCCTCTAGCACTTTGATTTCTAAAAGCTCCTAGCGCCAAATCTAGACTTTTTTCTGCTACTGGAGACTTTGGAGACAACATCTAAAAGCAGCAAACTCTGCTCTCCATAGAAGTGGATTGGTAACCCTCAGCCTCCTGCTCTCCTCTATCTTGTCCTGCTGTCATGATTCATGCAGCTATTATTTCATCCAAATGAAAAATGGAGAACAGAGAAGCAGATCATGGCTTGTCTACAGTGAAAAGAAGGACTCGGTTATTTACTTTGGCCTTTTGGAAACAATAGGAAGGAGCAATTAGCTAAGTGAGCTTGAGTAAGCTTGGAAAAAATCTTTCATTCCCTTTAGAGACAGCATGAAAAGTCAGCTGAGTACAAAACATAGAGAGGAAAACAAGAAGTAAGTGGACAAGAAGAGAGGGACACAAACCTAGAACATCAGATAATGGATGTCTTCATTCTATTAACATTTCTCTATCTGGATAATGGGTCTGTTTTTCTGTGTTCTCTTCTTAAAGGGAATAGTGACACCCCAAAACATGATTAGCCTTCATTTTCTACTCACCCTCATGCTAAACAAAACTCTGGAAAGTACTTTTTTTGATATCTCAAATGCATCTGAGAGATCTGGGAGGCTTCTTGCTGTCTGCTGACATTCAAATAATGGAGGTCTCTATGGCGCCCGAAATAGAAAGGGTTCCATAAAAGTCCACAAAAAACGTGTCAATATTCCTCCATACTGCTCGCCCAATGTAATCCAAGTTTCCTGAGTGGGTAGCATCCAGAATTTACTTTAAGCGAAGTCATTTAGAATGTTTTAAGAGCATAAACAGTAGTGTATAGATTTCCTAATAGCGCCCATGCGCCACGCATTCTACGGAAGCCGGCAGACCAAACCAGCGCATTCAGCTCAGCAAAGAACTCATGCTCTTCCTCAACACTGAAAGTCCTCAGACATTTTTTTCTTTCGTTGTTTCTTTCTTTTGCACAGGTAAACAGCACATTTCTTCTTCTTACGCTTGCATTATCGGCAGAGCAGACGCTGAATGCGCACTTTTCATCTGGTTTGGTCTGCCGGCTTCCGTAGAGAATCGTGAGCGCCAAAGCATGGGGGGCGCTTATTAGGAAATCCTATACACTACTGTTTATGCTCTAAAAAACATTCTAAATGACTTGTTTCGAGTAAATTCTGGATGCTACCCACTCAGGACACTTGGAATACATTGACTCCAGCAGTATGGAGGAATATTGACAATGCTTTTTGTGGATCTTTTGTGGACCTTTTCTGTCTCGGGCGCCATGGACCTCCCTTATTTGAATGTCAGCAGACAGCAAGAGGCCTCCCAGATCTCCAGATGCATTTGAGATATCAAAAAGTACTCCAGAGTGTTGTTCAGCACATGGGGTGAGTAGAAAAATGAAGGCTAATCATGTTTTGGGTGTACTGTATTATTCTTGATCTTCAGAGGCCCCCTGCCTGTCTTTGCCTAGGGCCCCAAATTTCCTTAATCCGCCCCTGGCTACTACTATAGGTTTCACTCAGGTAGACCTTGAAAAACATAAAGTAAAATATGAGTTAATATTTTAAGCAACAATCTGGTTATTTCATTTCTTTGTGTTTTTACCATAATGCGTTAAAATCTGTTATTGCTTTCTTCTCTGTACCGCATTACACCAACAGATGGCTGCTGCTGCAGCAGTCTGTCCTTACCTGGGATTTAACTTCTATTATTACTGATTTTTTAAGCCATAAAGTTTAGCTGCTGTCCATTCCAGTCTCATTTATTGATTTACCCGTTAGTTTAGGTTATATACATCATTTCAGTTCAACTTTTACTCAAATCTAGACTAAATCAGTCTGGAGCTGCACAACACATGGCGTAGCAATCATCAGCACAGTTCTGATGTGTGCGATGACTGCGATGGCAAAGGCTGCTGGGATGAAGGGAACTGGAGGCAATGACCTTTCAGAGGTTTAACTTTCAGGATCTGACTGCCAGTAGAGAACATTTGGCGAATTTGGTGAACTTTATAGCTCAAAGAGTGTAGTGGATGTCATGGAAAGAGAGGACTGTGGAAAATGTAGCTCCTTCTCAGGTGATATCATCATCATCATCATCATCATCATCATCATCATCATCATCATCATCACAGCAGCGATATTAAAGCCGTTTCTTTTTTACACACTTCATCCAAATGTGTGTAACTTTGTGATGAAAGTTGGCGGGTCACTCGGCTGGGGGCTGATGGACCTACAGTTACTCGACACCGAATGCTTTCATTAGGTTTTTCTATTTTCCAAAAATGAGATCAAACATATATTTATTGAATGCTTTCTTTAAGAGAACCAGAATACACTGATATTTATATTTATAGATGCTTAGAGAGATGCCTTTTAATGCATTATATACATAGGGCCCAAAAGGTTAACAATGGAACCAAACGACCCATTCATCGGTTTCAATTTGCATGTTTCCAAGCAATACAGGGTCTTGTCTATTTAAAGACTCAAACTCACTGCAGATCCAGACATTTGAATTGAGAAAGCTTCCTAGAGAGGTGGCGAAATGTCTTCAAATCTTGGCAACCAAGTCCAGTGGATTTTTTGGGAACTTTTACGGAATGACTATGACCTGGATGACTGAGAACCTTCATCAACTAAATAAGAGGCGATAAGCTCTGGTGTCTTCAGGTTGAGTCAAAGTCTAAAACTCAAGTAGAACCATGATGTTAGAAAAGAAAAAGAAAAGAAATCATCACCTCCATTATTCACAGCCTGCTGCTCGTTGAGCCGTGGACAATTTAAATTCACTACTGATGATTTGTTGCTAAAGAACTAAAAAAGAAAACTTATTTAAATCGACTTAGCAAATGGAAAATACTTTGAGAAACTCGCTGATGTTTTGTACCATGAGCTGTCAGAAGGTAGTTGAGTTGTATCCTTTATTCACCACACAGGGGCGCTGTAGCCCCCCCGGCTGCTTTAGCCAAGCATGCAGTAACATCATTATGCAACAAAGCCAGACAATGAAGTAAAAAACTTATTCACAGTTCTTCACGTTTCTGGTTTTTGTTTTTTGGTTTGGTATGATGTTCAGGTTTGGGGGAGTGGCGGCCCAGTGGTTTGGGCATGGAGCTTGGAATCCAGAAGTTCTGAGTTCTAGTCCCACTCCCTCAGCCTGCACTCTGAGTCCCTGAAAAGCACTGCTCCCAGGGCGCCGCACAATGGCAGCCCACGGCTCCCCAAGAGGATGGGTTAAATGCAGAGAGTGAGTTTTGTTGCTCTGTTCTTGTGACAGTGTAATGACATAACACTGGAAAATAAAAAATAAAGGGTTGGACATGCTGTTCTTGTCTTTGAGTTTGTGTTAGAAGTTCTTCCTGATCTTCCTGTTCTGGGTTATTTTGTAATAATGATATTGTTGATGATCAGCATTTAATTCAGGCTTCTTTGCAATGTAAATGTCAAGGTGGGGTGGAGGTTTGACAGGAGGACCCAAATGCAGACTGAAGCTGAAGTGGTTTCTTGGAGATTTAATTAACCAACAGTATTCAACAGAAGTTTCATTGGTCCTTTGCAAAAATATGCATGCTCTTTTTTATGCTTAATGTGAGCTTCAGGGCTCATTTTGTTTAAAAGAGAACAGCAGCATTTCTTGCTACATTAATACAAATCTTATAAGCACTACATGCACTAGATGCTGTTTATCAATATTTAAAGCATCACTGGCTCTGATGAATGTGGAATTAGGACTTTTTCCACTTTGAAAAAGGATTGCATTTAAATTTACCTGCTACTAAGACAGTGTCTGTTTAACCAAATATAGTCTATAATATGTGGATTTATCCTGTGTTTTCTTCTGAAGATATAGAATTGTAAAGGAGGTAAACCCCACTCTTATTTTTTATCTACTATGCTCTCTCTGGATCATTCAAAATAATACATTCAAGGGACGGCAAATAAATGTATTGTATTTACATGTGCACTGGAACTATAAGAGGAACTGACACTGAGCATTTAAAATATTAATATTAGAAGTTGTACATCTGGGCTGTAGTTACTCTGTGTAGCTAATTTCATGTATTTTATCTATGGCTGAAACAATTAATCATATGGAACAAATTATTTAAATAAAATCGTGAACTAATTCTAGTAATTGATTAATCATTAACTGGAGTATAGGGCCACTAAAATGTGCCTTTAGCCGAAGGACAGAGCCACTCACTTAGAGCAGGAATTATACCAAGATTGTAAAATGTGTAAACATTTTGCATTTAGGATTTAAAAAAGTTTTTTTCTGTTCGTCAATATTCTCCATCCAGAACTCTTCAAAGGAAACGTTTAAAACGTTTCTGTTTCACCTGGTTTCATTTCATAAAATATCTTCTTTTTATGAGCCTTTGGCTAGTGATGCATTATAAGATAAAATAAAAGAAATCCTAAAGTTGTTAACTTTACATTTAAGGTTCCACAAATCAAAAACTCTCTCCTGCTTCTTTACAGAACTCCTTATCTAGAAGCTTTTAAGCCTGTTTTAGCGTAGAATATTTTTTTTAATTTGGACCAGTTTCAGAGCTAGCAATCATTAGTCCCTTTTATTTTAGTCTTTTTCGCTCCAAGCACCCTCGCGACGCACACATACAGACTTAAAAACACGCAATCAGAAAGAGAGAAGGGCGGAACTTCAGGCAGAATAATCCGAGAGTTAAACCGCGCAGCAGTTAACTGTGCTAATGATGTGAAAAGGGAAAATAGCAGGAAAAAGAGCAGGCAGCTGCAGCTACCAGGCAGAGAAGCTGCGCGAGAAGAAAAGAAGCGGCTGCTGTATAGTAAATTATAAACATGTTGTTTACATCCAGTTATTGGTAGGGACAAATAGGCTCCTTCCAAAATTTTGGTAGGGTCATGTCCCTATGGTCCCTATGAGGACCCAAATGCAGACTGAAGCTGAAGTGGTTTCTTGGAGATTTAATTAACCAAAAGTTCAACAGAAGGAAAAATCCAAAACATAAATCCACAAGAGCTGAGAACCAGGAACTACTCCCGAGAAGTGGGGAAAGAAATGATGACAAACCAGCGAAGAGTGACTGAACAGGAGGAGAATATATGGGAGAAAGAAACCGGGCTAGTTAGCAGATTGGGAGCAGGTGTGAACAGAGGAGGCTAGAAGGGAGCGAGGGAAGAAGGGACTGACACAAGAGGGCAACCACGGAATACCTAAGAACTCAACTATAAACAAAACTCAGAGAAACTCAGAAACTTGAACAGAATCAAAACCACGACAGTAAAGTTAATATACTTCAAGTTTAGAGCTTTAACCAGAAACTTTCTCAAGCCAAATTTTCTGAGTTAAGTTTAAAAAACGGAAATAGATATTTCAAGAAATCAGTGGATTAAGTTACCTGTCAACTCCACATCTGATATTTATCTTTTAATCATTTTATACAATTATCTTTTATTTTGTTACAAACTATCTTTTGATATTTATAATTAAAAATGTTAGATATTAATTAAAGTGCCTTGAGATGACATGTGTTGTGAATTGATTCTATAGAAATAAACAGAATTGAATTGCAGTTTTAATCGACCTGCATGACGAGGAGGAAAGAGCTTGGAGAGCAGGGTCTATCTTGGGAGGGAGGGGAGTGGCTGGGTGGGCTTTGGGCTGTGCAGGTTTAGGGAGGGCTGGTCTCTAATTAGCGTCAGCAAAGACACGTGTGCGTGGGTTTTCCAGCAAGGCAGAGCAGGTCAGAGGAAGATGAGTGTGAAGCAGCCCAGTGTTTCTGTTTGATCTCAGCAGTTCCGTAATTGGGATGATGAGTTTCCCTCCAACTTCAAAGTTCTCACCACTGAGAAATTCCTCCAGCTCATCTCTGGTGTCAGGAGGAGACTTTCTGCAAGCAGCTGCCAGTTCCTGTCTTTCTGATTTTACCCACAAACTGAGGACTGGTTGTTGGTCCTCACAGTGACCATGCTGACATTTAGCTTTAGTGCATACCCTTAGCAAAAAATAGTTTATTTAAGATTTTTTAGTTTTCAGTTATATTTTGATTCTTGTATTTCTGTGTTTTCTAGTTTATTGGTTTAATTTTCAATTTTCAATTCAATTTATTTTTATTTTATTCAGTTTATTTCTATAGCACCAATTCACAACACATGTCATCTCAAGGCACTTTCCAGTTCACCAGATCATCCAGTCACATTGGTTCAAAGTTTCTATAAGGAAACCAGCTGATTGCATCCGACTCATTGATTCTACAGCAATCCCTCACACTAAGCATGCTTGTAGCGACAGTGGAAAGAAAAACAGGAAGAAAACCTCCAGCAGGACGCCTTTACCGCGCACACCTACTAGCAGATTGACCTAATTCTAGTTTTGAAGTATAAATCAGCCTTAAGGCTACGTTCACACACAGCAGGCTGAAGTGACCCAAATCCGATTTTTGGCCCATATGCGTAAACCTGGATCTGATCCTTTCATGAAAGTCTGAACAACACAGATCCGATTTTTTCCAGTGCGACCCAGGCCATTTGGCTATGTGGTCCTGAATCCGATAATTTTAATCTGATCTTTTAAAATGCGACCTGTGTCTGAACGGCTAGGTCGCATTCATCCGATCTGAACGTCATTAATACCCGACAAAGGTCACTATTCTGTGTCTTGCTATGAAGAAGCGACAAGAAAAACAACCATGGCGGACGATGATGCGATGATGAGAGCAGTATTTATGTTTAAAAATCTTGAAAAGATAGTGTTTTTATGGTTGGGAAAGATCTCTAGATGCAATCCGGCACTACCATTCATGTTTACTTCCGTAAACACAGAGCACTCTGGCCTGTGACGTCATTGTGTCCTCTAATGCACTTGGGTTGTATGACTTCAGCTCACACAGGAGATCACATACAAGTCGCATTTATTTGGAAATCTGAACGGCAATGCAAAAAAAAATCTGATTTCACAAAAAAATTTGAATTGTGGATCAAGGCCTGCAGTGGGAACGTAGCCTAACATACCTGAATCGAAAGGCTCAATTCCCCTCATTAGCTCAGCAGAGGCCATGGTAATGAGACACTCATCCTATTCAGGTGTGTTAAAAATGGGGTGCATCAAAAAGTTGCAGGATAGTAGCCTAGCTCTTGAGGACTGGACCCCTGCTCTAGAGATATTAAGATATTAACATCTGTAAAGCAGAGGAGTTGCTGTACGTTAAGATAGCAACAACACATTGTCAATATGCACAGACTGGAGTTTAATAGTCCGTGAATGCACCTTTTTGCTAAGAAGATGTTCAGCATGATGGTTTCCTGCTCCTATCCCCAAATTGCCGTATTAAGATCTGGAGACGATGGCGTCCATTAGAGTAAAGTGGACCGTTCCTCCTGTTCAAGGAACAGGTGTGGGAGAATCTGAGCTCTTTGATACGGTGTGTAATACTGCTGGAGGTATTGGTTTGGTGGGAACGCTCTGGTTTTAAGTGAAGGATCGTGATCATCAATAATGATTCTCAAGAAGAATTATTGATCCACCTGCAGCAGCTGAAAGTCAGCAGAAACGTTGAATGCTTTTCTGGTCTTTACTCTAAAAATGTTCTTTTAGATATACCAGTGCACAAAGAGAACATGCAAACTCCATGCAGAAAGACCCTGTGCTGCAGACCGCCTCACTCTGCAGTCTGAACAAAATCCATTCACAGATTTAGTCCTCCTGTTCAGACCATTCTCTGTCCATATTGTCATTAAAACTTGTTCTCTGTTTCTATTAAACATTTTAACATTTTAGTTCACATTTTCATTCTATTTAGGTCTGGGTTGCCATGGCATTACAAGGCAATTATGTAGTTTATCTCTGTATTTTATTTTATATCAAAACCCTTTGAATTTAAATCTACTTTGACCCCTGAGCAGTAGTAATGGGTAAATTAATTAAACAGGGGTAAATTCTCAGAAATAAAGCCAAAATTGCCAAAGTAGAAAGCAGAATGTTTTTGTTCTTTGCTTTTTTTAGGAGTAATTCAGATTTTATTGATTGTGTGTGATGAATAATTCATAGTAGATCAGGAAGTGTTTGCTTTGGGATGGAAACCTTGTTTGTCTAAAACTTCCTTTATTGGACATTTTGTTTGCTTATCTGTCTGCTATATTAACCAATATGACGTGTTGAACTAGATTTGCTATTTTCACAGCTTTTTTTAAGGCACTTTTTTTATAAAGTAGGGCATTAATTTCATTAAAAAAGTTTATTTGAATTCTCTAAATCAAAGTTTTCTGTCCAACAGCAATGATGATCTGCACGGCAGCATTCTATACCCAGCTACTGTAGCATCTAGGATAGAGCTGTCAGTCTGGGAAAGAATCTGGTTCTTATTCTAAGTTGTAAAGGTTACCTGTTCTATGAAGTGCAACATAAAACTGACTAAAACTATCACATATCGTAACGACTAAAATGCTACTAAAACTAATAATAGTTTTTATCCTGAAGACTAAATCTAAGATGGCTGCCAGAGACAACACTGGCGTCAGATGCTTGATTTAACGATAGGACTGAAACAAGGAATCAGAATAATCATGATTAATTACTTATTGAAATAATTATCAACTAATTTAGTAATTGATTAATCCTTAAAGTCGTAGGGAAGCGGCCGTTCCAACCGTTGCATTTCCGAATTCTCCGAAAGTGGTGCCCGGGCTTTACATGAATGAATAAAGTGAATGTGATTGGTCGATTATCAAGAGGAAGGGATTGTTGTGGCAGAAGGTTCGCAGCAGGAAATATCATCTGATAAAGAATATATTTATATATCCATGTTTAAGCCAGAATGATTTGACATTTAAATATGATTTCCCTACAACTTTAACTAGAATATAGAGATTGTAAAACATTCCCATAGCTGACAGAGCGATCCACTTACAGCAGGAATTATACCAATATGGTGAAAAAATATATATATACATTTTGCTTTTAGGATCAGTTTTTTTATTTTTCCGTCTGTCAGTCTGCTATATCCAGAACTCGTCAAGTAGAAACGTTTGAGTTTGGCCTGGTTTCATTTAGTAAAATACTTCTTTGAGGAACCTTTCACTACTGATTAAAAAAATAATGGACAGATTAATCGATTTGCAAAATAGCCTAGTTAACAAGCATCTAAGCAAACACACCTAATTAAGTAGTCAGTGAGTTTATGTGGGGTTGTGTGTCCAGACCCAGCTGCTAGTGTTTGTTGCCAACAGCCAATAAAAAAGAGTGGGCAGGACACAAGGACACCTGTGGCATCACTGTGCAAAAAAATCGAAATGTTAATGTCATTTTTTGTTGAATTGAGGAGGTAAGTGGGACACTTGGCCAATGCAACAAGATAATTTAATTTAAAATAAGATAAAACATTTAATATAATTAAGTAACAACACTAATTCCATATTCAAATTTTATTTGTCTACTGAAATTAAGGCTAAATCCACTTAATATAAGAACTTGTTTTTACTTGTTTTTAGACCATTTTTTGCAGTGCATAGAGGTCTGGGGATAATACCAACTTACAAGTTATGTAGAGATCAAAATAAAACAAAAGAGATTCTCTGATATGCAAAACGAAACCAGTAACCAAACAGTTTAAATAAGGACCAGAAAGAAGAGGAGGTTGGACAGACAGGTGGACAGTTTGGATAAAAAGGTTTCCACATTGAATAAAGCTGTATATTCTAATTGGTTCCTAATGTCTGTGTCTGTGGGCCAGTCCAAATATCATACTGCTGTCTGATCAGATAGAAATTACATTTTGGATAAGAGTCAACATTGAACCCACAGACAGGCTCACATCCTCAGTCCAAACTCTCACAATCAACTGCACCTTTTTTACTGTCTTTAGCTGAACGATTTAACCAAAAATCTAAATTGTGATTATTTTTAATCAAAATAGCGATTGTGATTTTATTTTGATTTTTCTTTCCACTAAACCCCAGCTCATAGATGTTTTACTCCAGGCTTTTAGTTTTTGAAAGCTTGCTTTCCCAGAGACCATTGTTAGAGGACTTCAGTGTAACCATTGTGTTAAAAAGGTGTTCAGTTCTACTTGCATGCATGGATCTGCTGCTAGCTGCAATTCTCTCTGCCTTTCTGTGCAGCAACAAACCCACCTAAAGTCTGAAATCACAACCTACTCTTAGAGAATCTGTGAGGACCATTTATCACATCATGTGTCCTCTGCCTCTCATGTTGAGCAGAAAACATTTCCTTTATAATTTTGACAATAATCTGCAGTAATATTTTCTAGATGGACTCTAGATTGATCTATTTCAGTAAGAACAGATGATTATTTGAAAATGTTTTACTGTGGTCTAGTTCTATGTGTTTTATTTGATGAATGAACGTCAGGTCAGAATTTAAACCTTGCTGCTCCATCTTTGATCTCCTTCCAGTAGGAGTCCTGATCTGACAAGTGCTGCATAGCTGGTAGATACTGATGCACATTTAAGTCTGACTTTTGGTGCTCTGATGAGACCTTCAAAATGCTAATTGCTTACTTGTGACTGTATTTTTAGAAGAATGTGTGAATCAGCTCTGCCAAGCTGCTGCCCTTTAAGCTCTGATTTGGCCTCAGATTTGCCTTTTCGACACACATTTTTCGGGACGTTTTATGCCAAATATTTCACTGCTGTTCTTATCTGCTTCCTTTGAACTACTGTATTTTCCTTTTTGGCTGCATCTATTTAACCAATTACCTCGTTCTGCCTTAGAGATTGGCTGGACATGACTTTCAAAGCTCTGTTTTACATTACTAGGGTGATACTGACAAATAATGTCATATATCATTCAGTCTAAGACATATTTATTTTGTTTAAGCTTTTGGTCAGAACCCTTAACCTTGGTGCTTTCAGTTGTGGGACACATTTCAAACTTGTAGTTGCCAGGAAAGCGGGATATTTTATCCATAATGTTAAACACTATTATTATGCCAGAACTCTATTTTATGCTTTCACAGAAACTTCTTTTACTTTCCTTGTACAAAAAGTAATCTGTTGTGGTATCATTTTTAAACTTACAAAATACGAACCACACTAATTAAATGTCCTAAATGTACATAAGTGCTTTTTACTGATGACACAATAGATGGAATGAATTCCTTGTTGGTTTTTTATAGCCTCATGTGGAGGCTGTCAGATTTGTTTCAGCTGTTTTTCTTTGGTTGGTATTTCACAGCTGGCTGGTTGATTAACCCGTCATTGACCTCCACTAACATAATTCCCTTAAATGGCTCATAGAATGATTCTATAGGGTATGTGGTGCTGGTCCTTAAAAGGTCTCTGAATAGGGTGTGTAACATTAGTTGGGCTGAAAATGGCATACTTGCTGTTCTATGAGCCCTGAATGCAGCCTGGTTAAGAGTATTAGACTGACACAAATGGGTTTCTTCCTTTTACGGTATACTCACGGATATTTAGATGAGCTGTGAGTTGATTGGTTGGTTTAACATGAGCGTTAAGCTGCTGATGCAAAGACGCATCATAGCAACAAGCACTCACCCACTGAAACATCTAATTGTTGATATGGTAGGGTGACCAGACATCCTCTTTTTCCCCAACATGTCCTACTTTTCATACCTAAAAATGTTCAGGAAGGAATTTCAAAATCATCTGGGATTTTGGCTCACTACAGTCACAACAGAACTGCAGCCGCCAGCTCTGGACCTTGTTCTCGAACCCAGGCAGACGGGGGCAGAGGAGCCAGCTGCTTGCTGAAAAGACCAAACCCGACCTGGTGAAGGTAGCCTGGACAATGGCAGCCCCGTAAGCTTCCGGGCTCTTGATGGAAACACTTTCCCGGCTACACCTGTAAGGGAGGCACGGAAAAACATTCTGCCACTGGATGGGCCCTGTCTGACTCTTCCTTGGAGGGGATTTGGTCGCTCCCACTTAGCCTCAGCTGAAAACCGCATATCTCGCCTTTCAAGGCCCAGAAGCTGTGTAAAGCAAGAGGAAGCTGTAAGATTTGTGACTAATATTGAAATATTCTTTAAATGTCAAAACTCATGAGTCTAAACTGTAAAAAATTCAAAAGCTAGTTTGAATTCAGCCACCTGTGTCCTCCAAGGACCTGTCCCTACCTAGGACTGAGTCCTTTTCAAGGATCCGTGAAAATAAGGAGACCGGAAGAGTGTTTGGTTATGGATTCAAACAGGTCCAGCCTTCTCCAGCTTTCTCCAGACAATATCGCCTAGCGGCTTAGCAACCGTGAAAGTTGACCCACAAAGCAGGCAAAGAATGAATGCTGAACTTCTCTGGGTACTAACATTACATTTTTTGTTGAGATTTATAGTTCCCATATTGCACAGATACTGGACTCTGTTTAAATAAAGAAGCCTAACCCATCTGCATAGGGCAGATAAAATCTCTCAATAACAAGCTATCCATTTAAAATGAACTATTTTCATTTATTTAAGATGAAAATTTTAACATACACTGAAATCATGGGATACGTGTAGTGCACCTAAGGAGCCTGTTCTAAAAAGCGGGAAAAGAAGAGTTGTATTTGTCGGATGCTTATGGAAAGTCTTTGATTCGACCGCACTACGGTGAATCTAGCTACCCCAGGACAGAGCCGCATTAGTCTAACATAGTGTTGGTCAGGATGATCTTCCCTGCTCTGGCGCTTTTCCTCTTGCAGCTCAGGCATTCAGCCTAACATGGGACGGCAGACAGAATCAGGTGGATAAACATAATAGGCTTTAAAAGCTCCAGCCGTCAGCCCAGTAAGATTTCCATATATATATACTGAGCTGATGTGCTCTACTTTCATAGTTCTAGTGAGAACATGGGCGCAGAAGTCTGGGGTTCACACTTATTAAGGATTAATCATTACTCAAAGATATTGGATCACAAAAGCAAAAAAGCAGATTTTAAAATCAAGACCTGCTGTGTAAACAAAAAAATGATAAATCTCAGCTGTTTTTGTGTGTTATTAATCAAACACACTTAAAATTAGTCAGTTTTTAGCACAACTTTTTCTGGAAAGAACAGATGCTTGATGCAGGATTTTCAGAGTGTAAAGGCTAAACACTGGGATTGCAGCTGCAAAATAGCAAATTGAAGAAAACACTATGGAAGTAAATATGTGCCATCAGAATTTGAATAAAAAATACCTCTGAAATTTGAATGTTGTATATTAGTGCTTACTTTTTCAGTATAAAAATAAATTCAGAATATATTTTTAACCTAAAAAAAATTCAATGTCATTATTTGTACATTAAAAAAAAAATCCGTGTAATTTTTTTTTACATGGTTGCAATTTTCAGTTATTAAAAAAATTCACATTCCTGTTTCAAAATGATCAAATTTTTAATATACATATTTTTCACAGTTTAAAATTTCAGTGTTAAAAAATTCAGCATATAAAAAATTCAACTTTTCAAAATTCAAATGCAATATTTTCGTTGTCCTCCAATTCAACTTGCTCAAATTCAC
>JAGKQL010000001.1:48794151-48828403 GCA_018398635.1 Cyprinodon brontotheroides | reverse complement strand
TCAATCTACTTTTTCATGATATTCTAATTTTATGACCAGCACCTGTACCTGCATCCCCTGTGGTCAGGATACACTTGCTTTTTAGATGGATCCTCTACCTCACAATAAAAGCACATCAAACAGCACAGAGCGCAGCACCATGAAGATAACTCATCCTAGTGGGATTACCTCCAGTCCATCCAGTTTAACCAGTCCACAACATTGGTCATCAGGTTCAGCGGTACCACCATGTTCCCAGCGCTGGTATTTTGAAGCGTCATGTGCATGCGGCTGAATAAATATCATGGCTGCCGTTTTTTGGATTCCGGGATGGATTTGTGACATTTTCTATCATGTAATCAATGTATGAAAACTGAGCCAACAATCATTTTTAAAATGTCATATTTCGTAGCTCAACGTTGATTTGCGCCTTAACATTACGGCTCAATAATGATTTTGTCCTTTGTGGGAATGATGGCGAGTGCTGCTATAGAAACTAGACTTCTAAAAATTTTCTTTTAATGATTTCAAAAGCCATGGAAGTTAAACGTATTCGGTACTTTAGATCAAGGTCCTGGTATTTTTCAACTGATGTATCTCACAATACTAAAATTAAAAGTCTCTGTCAAATGCAGATAATTCTTTTCCTAGACAAGAAATAGCATTGGTATTACGTTTTCACTGGAAATAGGATTTACATGTACCGATCTTTTAGAAGCGAGGCCGCTTACGCTTGGTCAGGCCAGGAAGAATCCAATCCCAGACAGGAGGATAAAAAGACATTTTCACATTAAAGAGCTACAGTGTGTAATTTTTAAGGCGGACATCCAACGCCCAGTTGCACGGACCGGAAAGCAGCATGAACATCCCGCCCGAAATTTCCCCCCAACAGTGCGGGCGAGCGTTACCAGACAAAATACGATAATACGATGTCCGCGATCACCCTTTATAAGTGATAGGAGTTTTGTTATCGCACATAGACCGGTTTAAAACTGCGCTGGCAAGATACATGATGTTACAGATAAACCATGCTCGCGTTTCATTTTCAATACTATAACCAACGTCGGAAGTTAAGTTGAGGAGGAGAGATAGCTGCCGTAGCCTTGAGATGTTTAACGCCTCCATGGCTCGCGGTGATGTAGCTCTATCTACATGGATTATAAACTGTATTCAAATTCTAAGGCAACGAAACAGTAGGACTTAAGAGCTCTGAGCTCATGGGAGATGATGATAAAATAACATAAGTTATGTATGTAATATATTACATTTCACGACTGTATATCCCCTGTACTATTACACACTGCTTAGCTTTAAGGTAGAACTTTTATCTTAGACAGTAAAAATAGGAAATGGCCCAGACATATGGACAACATTACACATAGAATGGTAACCTTAGCCATTTCTGCTTCTCCTTCTTGTAACAGAATTAATCTGTGTTTTTAAGTCTGCATCTTCTGAAGCACTTCAAAGTTACAAAAGCCCTAAAAAACATTATATTTGAACACTCAACAAAAGAAAGCATGCAATCTAAACCCAAAATTCCTTATTCTAGCGTATTATTGTTATTACACTGTCACAAGTACAGAGCAACAGAATGAACTCTGCATTTAACCCATCCCCTTGGGGAGCAGTGGGCTGGGATTGTGCAGTCTGAGGGTTAAGGGTCTTGCTCAGGGAGCCAGAGTAGCAGTCTGTGGGAGCGCAATGCCCTAACCACTAGGCCGCCACTCACCAAAGCAGGCATTAGCATGAAGGGTCTTGCCTAATAACCCACGATGGAAGCTCATTCCCCCCTGCTGGGATATGCCTCCCATACTTCAAGTACTCTAAAATGTATTCATCAACTTTGGTTGTTGTTGTGATAAATGACTTGAATACAGCGTCTTAAGAGAAAATGGTGATTAATATTAGCAAAAACTAGGCTTTCAGTAACAACAAAACACCGACACAAACCAAATAGCTTTATGTTACTGTGTTAGCTATCAAAGTGCATGCTTCAGGTTGAGCTTTGATTCCAGGTTTCACTCTGACTTACGTGCAGCAACCTTTAGCAAGTGTTGGTGTAATATGCTGGTGCAGTTGGCCCTGGGTTCTTTCTAATGATAGACAATGCTAGACATGGGGTTGGAGTGTTTCAGCAGCTCTTACAGGATGAAGGCATTGAAGTAGGGCGTGGCCGGCCCTTTCCCCAGACCTGAATCCGATTTGGCACAACAGTTTTTTTTTTTCAGTGTGGTCCTGTTTCTCTGACTGCGACTGGCTGGATGTGTGTTTCCTGGATGGGGCGGACTTTTACTGTTGGCTTTTCTATCTCTGTCTGTTGAACCCCAGTGGGCCTCAGCAGATGGCTGCTCACACTGAGCCTGGTTCTGCTGGAGGTTTCTTCCTGTTCAAAGGGAGTTTTTCCTCTCCACTGTTGCTACCAAGCATGCTTAGTGTGAGGGATTGCTGAAGAGTCAATGAGTCGATGCAATCAACTGGTTTTCCTAGATAGAAAACTTTGAATCAATCTGACTGGATGATCTGGTGAACTGGAAAGTGCCTTGAGATGATGTGTATTGTGATTTGGTGCTATAGAAATAAACTGAATTCAATTGACTTGAACTGTGACATCATGTTTCCCTCCATCCACCAATGTCATGTTGCACTGCAGTCTGTCCAGGAGTTGGAGGATGCTTTAGTCCAGGTCTGGGAGGAGATCCCTTAGGAGACCATCTGCCACCTCATCAGGAGTAGCCCAGGTGTTGTAGGGAGGTCCCTAGGCAAGGCCCAACAATACTCGCAGCCTCATTTCTGATGCTTACAGTGGCTAGGATGTAGGAGTTTGCCCTGAAATGCCTTCAAGCGCTCCCAAGACTCAGTGTCGTTTGTGTCTTCAGGCAACGACTTGACCTGCATTGTCTACTGTTTGGTGGAACGAAGAGGGCCCGGTGGCGTGAAACTTCGTCAGTGAGCCCCAGGACGAGCTGTGCGCTACAATTTCAAATGACATGTGAATGCGTGAATGGTGAATGAATGTAGTGTAAAGAAAAACGCTTTGGACAAGTCTCCCTGACTTGAATAAGGCGTATATACATCGTACATGCTTACTTTTACCATTTGAGTGTAGGAAAAGAATTTTTCAGCTCCAGTAGTACGTATTTTTCCACTTTCATTTTGTGGTGTGATTTCAAATTCCATTACTAAATTCCATTTTTTTTTGTGTGACTTTGTTGCCAGTACGTTCAACTTTATATAGAACTTTTGTCATTCATTCAGGTTTCTTTAAGCATTATATTAGAGCATTTACCAAGAAGTATTCCAACTATCAAAATGATATGTTTTTGTAATTATATTGATGTATAGACAAAAAAAGCAAGATCTTGGTCATTTAGTCATTTTTGTATTAGTGTTGTTTGGGGTTTGAGTCAGTCCACATTTTCTACCTGGTCTGCGTCATCTACAGATATGGCGCTGCTCCGCACAGCAAAAAGGCTCTACAGGGCCGTCTGCTACAGTGGGGGTGCAGAGGTAGCTCATTTTCCCTCATTGATTTAGGTCAAAATGTTCTGTTTTCAAAATTGATATTAGGAATTAAAAGATCGATATTATATTGGACACCCGAAAAAAGGGATTTTTTTCCCAACCCCCTAGTTAATGCCCTAATATATACATATCTATAGATATCTATATAGATATTCATTGGTCGACAGCTTCTAGTGGACAGAAGCTGTATTGTATTGCCTGAAGAAAGACAACATTTCCCTTGAGGACCATTGTGGTAAAGACCATAGCGTGGTAAAATCCTGATCTCCTGGTTGCCTTCAGTTGGATTTAACTTTTTTTCAGTTTCCAGTGGCTGTTTGAAAGAGGAATAATGATGAGGTGATGAATCTAATTGTGGCGTAACAATGTCGTATGACAAAGTTGAAAAGGAGAAATGTTTTACTTTGGCTTCTTTCCGTATTCCTGCCAACACATGCTTCTGGGATCTGCTATATATGCCAGTCTGGCCCTGGAAATCCTATAAAGTAATTACCATTGCGACCCAAAGGATCTTCTCCCAATTTGAGTTCCAATGTTTTTTTTTTTATTTTTCTTTTCAACTTTAGCTTCATATGTTAGTTATACAGTAACCAGTGAATGCCAGTGGTGTATGAGAACATTATACTTGGAAAAAAGTACAGATTACTAAAAGGTTGGCACGTCAAAAAGGATGAAAAATATAAATAAATAAATAAACTTAATAAGCATTCAATTTGTCAAGAACATATTGTCTTTTAACTGCTTGTTGGTTTTCAAGTTATTTTATTGTGATGTTTTCTTTAAATTCTTTTCCCCTCTGAATTAAATCGGGTCTTCAATGAACAGACTCGTCATTGTTTCTAGAACAACTGATTGGCTGCTGGCTGGAGTGTTTTCTAGGATTCTAGGCTGCCTCTGAGGTTAGCCTTTTGGAATGAGTTGCCATGGTGACTAGCCTAACCAAGAAGGAACCCAGCTTCCTGGTAGAGTCAGGGTTAAAGCTGAAGTTGTTCTGCTAACCCAGTAATCCTGTTTGGTGCTAAAAGCCTCCGATCATCAGCACTACACTGCAGCACCAGTATTATGCGCTGATTAATGAGCTGCAACTCCTCTTAGTTGTGGTGCTAAAGCAGACCTGGAACAGAGGCCAGTGACTGACAAAGTTCATTCATCCATTTTTGACTTGGGAAACTCAACCATTGGTCTTGGACCTTCCGAAGACTGACCTGCAGACCTCTCTTGTTTTTGTTATATGTGGGACTGAATAGGAGGTGTGGAGAAGCTCTGAATGGGGGTAAAAGGGAAGGAAAGCTATTATTGTACTTTCAGGCCATAATGGGGGCACAGATTTTCAAAGCTGGCTTGCTTGAAGGTATTGTTCTTCTTAATATGTGCATACTTTAGGTAAAAAGATACTGTGTTAAAGTTAAGTATAATTATTTGTTTTTACCCAATAGTTAAGTTATTTTAATGGCTGCTGACATTCTGCCTCCTAACCTAATCACTAGGACAAGCTGGCCCTTTGATGTACTCATTCCTGGACTTGTCCATCTTTGTCACTCAGAAAAGACCCTTAAAATCTTCATCTCTTCTACCTCTACCTCCGGCTTGCTGGTCTTATGCAGGGGGGGATTTAATCATTAGGCGATTCTAGACAGTTGCTTAGGGCCCCAAGTTCCTGGTGGCCCCATAAAACTATGTTTACATATATGGTTAATACAACTATTCCTTATTTGTGCACATTAATTATGTTTTTGATAAAAATCCTTTGGCTAAAATGCCATCAGAATGCTTATAATATTAAGTTTGTGTGTTCTTAGAAATCTGTTACAGCACACTTCTCAATTTCTCAGCATGCTTTCACTTTATCACTGCGGCTCTCTACAAAGAGGGTCAGAGCAGGCTCCTTCTGCTGAGGAGACTGAGGTGTTCTGGAGTGCAGGGGGCGCTCCTAATGGCCTTCTATGACTGTTGCATCAGCCACCTTCTATAGAGCTGTCTGTTGAAGCAGCGGCTTATCTGTAGCTGAGAGAAAGCGGCTGGATCAGCTGATCAGGAAGGCCAGCTCTGTGATTGGATGACTTCTGGACTCAGTGCAGGAGGTGGGAAACAAAAGGATCCTAACTAAATGAACATCTCTGTTGGATAATGTTTCCCAGCCCATGCATGAAGCTGGTGCTGAACTGGAGAGCTCCTTCAGTGACAGACTGCTGCACCATAAATGCACCAGGGAGCGTTATCACAGATGCTTCCTCCCAGCAGCTGGAAGACTCTAGAACTGTTCCCAACAACCTCAACAAGTTGTTACATTCATGCTGATTTTTTGCACAGTTTCTACCTTAGTCAGTTAAATAACCTGCTGCTGTCATTCTGCACATCTCTGATGTTGCTGCTATTTTCAAATATCCATCACTGTAAAATGTCCATAGCTGCATATTGGTTATTTATTCTCCAGGTGAACGGTTTTATATTGTTAAAACACCCCTTTACAGTACAATATTTTATTGTTTTGTTTATTTTTTAACTCTTCCCTAATGTTATTCTTATATAAATTTTCTTAAGTCCACATATTTGTATGACAATTTTTTCTATAATGTTTTTGCTGCTGTAAACACCAGAATTTCCCCATTATTGGGACAAATAAAAGGGTTTTCTATTCTATTCTATTCTATTTCTATTCTATTCATATTCTATTCTATTCTATTCTATTCTATTCTATTCTATTCTATTCTATTATTCTATTCTAAGATCTCACTGAACAGCCTGGTCAAACATGTCTTTAAAATTGACACTTCTATATCATCCACATCAGCTGCCTTTCCACTCTTGGTCTTTATTAAAACCTTCTTTACTTTATTATGTCTAATCTTTTTGACTTAAATTGTTCCCCTTCATCAGTTCTTCAAAAGTACTCATTTTGTCTTCGTAGTGGTGATTCTAGATCAAATTTACCAGGCAACCCAGCGTGGGGCCAGTGCTTATTCATAGGGGGCACGTAACAAGGAAAAATAGCACACAAAAACAACCCAGGCAGTAAACATGGTTTAGTATGTCAAATTCAAAGCTGCAGGCCTCTAATCTAACAGATAAAAAACTGTGATCTATTATTAATTCTGCTGGAGCTTAGTGAAACACCTTAATATCTAAATAACTGTTGGAATAGAATAGAAAAAGTACATAAACATACAATAATATATTGGCCCAAGGGATCGATCGCCTACGGTCTCTACTTTTAGAGCATATGTTAATAAGACATTGATTTAGTGTTATGTTGTCAGAACATGGGCCATAATGAGCCATCACAAGTCCTACGTGGCACCGGCCCCTGGACTACTCTCATAGATGTTGCAGCTGTAAGAACATTTCCACTATGGTCCTTCATCACCCTAATGTGCTGAACATCCTATCAATCTTATGCTGTGTTCCAATACAGGGGCTGCGTCCTCTGAAGGTCAGATTCGTAGGACAATGTTGTCATAGCGCGGCGCCGAGGTCTGTTTGGATTGGAACACAGCATAAGATTGATAGGAAAAAATCCATGAATCGCCGCATTATTTTTCATTAATCTATTGAGTGGGACAAAAAAATTTTTTTTATTTTCTAACTCTTTATTCCAAAATAAACATTTTTAGAGACATAGACAAACAAGCACACAAGTACAGGATTTGCTCATTAACTGTCCTGGTGCAATATGAAAAATAAATATTTGTATTGTTGAAACTACATAAACTTACATGAGAAATGTAGCTGTACATCCACAAAATATAGGCTACTTTGTTTCATAAAGCCGCTAAAAAAGTATATTTTTGTTTTTAAAGCCTCTAAGGGGTTCAAACAATAGGCTCCCCCATTTCAACAAATGAAGTTTTTTAGACTAGAAGAGTTCTGCCTTTTAAGACAGGAAAGTATAGCAATGTTAAAGTTGTTACTTGAGAAAATACTGAACCATAGAGATAAAAATAGCTCCACGATTCAAATTATAAGTTGTATTTGGAATAAAAATATAGAGAGAACTAGGGGTTTGTAAAAACACATCCTCCAAAAGACAGATATTTACATGGAAGTAAGAAGTGGCATTTATAATTAATTGACATTAATTACTGATCTTGCTGGATTTTGCTTTACTTTAAGCACTTCCATAAATTGCAGGATCTTCATCTTTGCCAGAAGATTTAAACTTTTAAAAGCCTTGCCCTCATAATTTGATTTTAAAGTTAATTTATTTATAAAGAAAATATAAACGCCACGCTTAAGCTAATTCAAATGAAATTAAAGAAGGAAATCAAATAAGTAGCCAACCTTATCACTGTCTGTAACCTGACTACTGTACGGTAAAAGAAAAGCATCAGATGAGCTACCTGAGAAACTAACGCTGCGTCCTCTGAAGGTCAGATTCGTAGGACAATGTTGTCATAGCGCGGCGCCGAGGTCTGTTTGGATTGGAACACTCCTTGTTAGGCAGCCAAGAAATGCAAGCTTCTTTTTGGCCATTTTGAAGGATGGGTCCGGTGTATCCTCCGTAGCCTTAGGTATCCCATGATTCATTGCGACTCTAAGCAAGCTGGCTGCTCCGTGCTCAGAAGAAAGAGGGAAATGGGGACAAATAGTGGTGAATATTGAAAGTATTGTTTAATATGATACATGTATGTGAATACATCTCTGTAGTATGGTGACTATAAATCTGATATTCATGAAGATGTTTCTGCTGCTAAAGCTCCTCAAAATTGTTATTAGCAGCCAGAACAGTAGTGAGAAGTTCAGCATCCATTCTTTGTCCTGCTTTTTGTGTCAGCTGTAATAGTTGCTAGGCGACAGAGCCTACGCGCAGTGAAAGCCGGACCTGTTTAAATTTAACAGCCAAAACTCTTCAGGCCTCCTTATTTTCATGGACCTAGAAGGAACTAGTCGTGGTAGACCGGGTCCTTTGAAGATGCAGACACTGAAATCGAACGTTAGCCTGTCCGCCTAGCTAACCTCCTATATCCTTCCCCTCATTTTGACCAATCTGTTGCACGAGTCACTGTATGGCCTTAGCTACCTCTTCATTCACTTTGCTAAATCCCCTCTCTGCCAACTTTATTCAGTCCTCTCAGTGTCCAAACCTTTTTCGTTGATCTCTTTTTTTTATATCAACCTCTGTATGAGCTGGGGCCAGTTGGAGCAAGTCTTATGTCAACTTTCCTTCAGTAGATACCTGTCAGTTGTCCAGTCATCTGGAATGACAACCTTTCCACCAAGATGCTGTCTTAACTCATTGCCAAAAGCTGCACAACCTTTTTACTTTCTGCAGCTTCCAGCACGTTGGCCTCTCCTCTACCATATGCTTTAGCCTTGTTAGCTTTCCATCCAAACATCCATCTATCGATTTTCCATCACACTTATCCCAAGCTGGGTGGCGAGGGGTGCTGGTGCCCAACTCCAGCAGTCTACCCTGGACAGGTCGCCATTCTACCGCAGGGCAACACAGAGACAAACAGGACGAACAACCATTCACGCACACTAAGGAGGATTTAGAGAAGCCTCTTAACCTAACAGTCATGTTTTTGGACTGTGGGAGGAAGCCGGGATAGCAGGAGAGAACCCACGCTAACTCAGGGAGAACATGCAAACACCATGCAGAAAGACCCCAGGCCGGGAATTGAACCCAGGACCTTCTTCCAAGGCAGCAGTGCTACCCACTGCTGCACTGAACAGCTATAATCCAAACATTCAGTCTCTATTTTGCCTCCGCTCATCTACATCTTCCTCCTCTTCATATTCTTCTTTGCTGGCCAGCAGTAGCCCCCTTTCCATGGGTGCCCTGTCGGTCACTGCTGATGGAGCGGGTTACACAGGATGCCCTTCCTGACACAGCCCTCTGCATTCATCTGGGCCAGCATAAGTAGAATAGAGCACATTGTGCCCCTTTGAGGCTGCATTGTTCTGTTTTTTACTAATTGTGTATTAAATTGTTTGCCATGGTGAAGTATCCTGCTGGGAGAAGTCATCAGAAGATGGGTGCAGTGTGGTGGGATGGACATGCTCAGCTTCAGATAGGATGTGTTGTTAAATGGATGCTTACTTAAGAGGCACAGAGGTGCCAAGGAAAACATCCACACTCCCTTAAAAACATCCCAACCACCAGCTGTCAGAACTCTTAATATCAAACAGGATGGATTGTAGCTTTCATGTTATTTTCTATTAAACCATGCAGTAACCTCTTGCCCTGTTTTGGTGAACCTGTGTGAAGTGTTACCTAAGTATGAGCTATAAACAGTAGTCAAGTTTATAAAAAAAAGCATTTGGAAGCATTGAAATCTGATCGAAAAGGGAAATTTTAAACATATTCTTAATATTTTCTAATTTCTTATACATGGATGACTTAAAATTTATAGTTTTGGTGGACAGATAAATTAGAATTAATAGGATTATACTTGTATGGAGACACGTTTCAGTCGCTGTGCTTCAGTCAGTGTGCGATGAATAGATTATCTGCTCAGTAGATGCCATCTCCCCATTTGCCCATCAACACCATTCTAGATCATTTCTGACACTTAATTTGTTAAACTTAGAACCTGGAACCTGCCGAAGATTCCCTCCCCTCCTTATTTTCACATTCCCTCAAATTGCGTTTTCACCTGCTCCACTGGTTGCGCCACTAAGGTTGAGAATGAAACAGCATGTGCCCTCTGGGCCACCGTAATGTGCTCAGGCTACTGGTAAGCGCACAGCCTGCCAAATGTTGAAAGGGTAATATTATTGCCATTACTGTTAATATATGATAGAAATGTACACATTTAGTGATAAAATGTCACAGAGGATGGTATGAGGGATGGGCGTTTAAGAAGGGGGATTTATCTCCACTCTCCTTATCTGCATCACTCAGTGTTTGAATAAATGTGTTCACTACTGAGAGATTTTAGTCACACTAAAGCACTTGTCTGGACATGTGTGTTTACTCATTAGGAAATGATCCAGCAGTGACTATAATACAAATATAGCCAGGATGGATTCTAAACTAACACTATTACTAACTAAAGGGAAATAATAAAAAACAAAACAAGACTTTGGTATTAGCTATTTTTTTGTGTGAAGAGAAAGTTATTGGCTGTAATCCAGAATAAGATTATTCAAGCAAAGGTTTTGTTGCATATGTTTTCCTAAAGTAAAAAAAAAGGTCATTCTGAAAAACTGCTGTTTTTTCTATCTGACATTAAATCAGATTCACACAAACTTATTCCTGTTTGTTAAAGCTAGAATAATAATTCTGGCATTTAGTTAATTTAAGTTGGTAATATACAGGATAATAAGTTTACATTAAATGCTAAACTTCTCAGCACAGTGTTTAAGCCCTGCCTTAGGGAACAATGAACAGCATTGTGGAGTTCAGGGTTTTGCTCAGAGGTCTGAAGCTGTGGTTCAATATAAGCCATCTGTCACCTCCATCCATCCATCCATCCATCCAGCCATCCATCCATCCATCCATCCATCCATCATCCATCCATCCATCCATCCATCCATCCATCCATCCATCCATCCATCCATCCATCCATCCATCCATCCATCCATCCATCCATCCATCCATCCATCCATCCATCCATCCATCCATCCATCCATCCATCTATCTATCTATCTATCTATCTTTTGGGTATTTTGCAGTGTTAGGTTTATTCTTTATACATCATGTCCATTGTTATTCTGTTAGCCGGATTAGACAGAGTAGAAGGCTTTCCTTCACATTGTGGATGACACTGTGTGTACGGAGGTCATCTAATCAGTCAGATCTTCGTGTCTTTAGAAATACAAAGGACATGGGCGATCTTGGAGCAGGTCTGATAAAAGGAGAGCTATCTGTAATTCTTGGGCATATAGGCAAGATGCATACAGGTCAGGGCATGGATGGCGTGTCAGTTTCTGATACGGACAGCTGAGCTTCCACCTGATGCAAACACATGGACTCATGAGGTATAAGAAGAAGGAGATGACCTTGTTCGGGGCTCAATCTTTGCTCAATCTTTGCCAGACGCTCGCTGATGTTTTTTTATCCCACAGCTGTGCCAACCCTAAGCAATTTCTCTGTCCTGTAATGACCTGATCTGGAATAAACTCTGTTACTTTTTTACTCCTGTTTTTATAGTCCTTTTTTTTATATGGTTTGACCCAGTTTGAGTTAAGATGCAAGTAGAAACATTTAGTTGAGTTCTATACCTGTGAAGTCACAACTGATGAAACTGTACTTCACTGAGTACCAAATTATTGCCTAGCTATTATTTTATTGACTTTTTTAAGTCAAGCATATCAAGTAGTTGCTGTTAACTAATAATTACCTGACCGTTATCTAGTGTTTATTTATCCATGTTTCCTTGCTTAGTTACACTGTGTTACTAAGCAGTAGTCCCATAATAAGACAGGACTGGGTGTTTCCCAGTAGGTAGTCAAGTCTGAGTTCGGTCTCCATTTAGGTCCCTAGCCTGAAATTTCAAATTTCAGTTGCTTTCAAGTTGTTTTGAAGAAAATTGAGTTATAATTTGAATAAAAAAAAGTGACCCTGGTCTTTTTTGGAATCTGTGTTAAATGTACACATTTGCTAATTAAAAATGCAGCTAAAGTTAAACAGTCAGCTAAAGTAAAGAAAAGTATCACCTACCGTTCTTAATGCAACCCTCCGGTTGTGATTCTCTTCTTGCATGCTTTGCATGCTGATGTTTGTGTGCTAATCCAGGTGGAGTGTGTCCTGCAGGTCAAGGACCCTCTGCAATCAGTTGGATTTCCTTAGATAGGAAAACTTTAAACCAATCTGACTGGATGATCTGATTGACTTGTCTCTGTAGAGTGTCTTGAAATAACGTGTTATGACTCAGTAATATAGAAATAAACTGAATTGAATTGTTTTTTCTTGAGTACCTGGAAGTTTATGAACCTGAAAGAACTTACCTTTAGGTGTATATTTGTGTTACTTTATAAATCTGGTCAGTGTATTTGGCCATGCTACAGCTCATGCACCTATTGACACAGAGTTTGAAAAGTTAGAAAGTTGTCTGTGTTTGTTATCCCTGCCAGACCTGGTACCTCTTATTATTCTCCTTTTCAAGGAAATTTAAGGGGTTTCCAGTTGGCAGTAAACATAATAAGTAGTGATTGGTGTGGGCAGCTGGAAAGAAAACAAGTTCTCTGTAGGTGGTACCTCTGATAGTCTGCGGCTCTGTAACTGTCATGGAAGGACAATTCTGCTTCTCCCCAAAGATTGTGCTTTGTCTCTAGCTCTTGGTGTGTGGTTCTTGGTTTTTTGTCCTTGGTGTCTAGTTCTTGCTTCTTTACCTATGCCTCTTGGTCTCTGATTCTTTGTCACTGACTCTTAGTCTGTGGATCGAGGTCTCTGGTTATTCGTCTATGGTTCTTGGTCTTTGCATGTTGGGCTCTGGTTCTTGGTCTATGTTTCATGGTGTCTGGTTCTTTGTCTATAGTTCTAGGTTTCTGGTTGTTGGTCTCTGGTTCTTTGTCTATGTTTCATGGTATCTGGTTCTTTGTCTATAGTTCTGGGTTTCTGGTTGTTGGTCTCTGGTTCTTTGTCTATGTATCATGGTATCTGGTTCTTTGTCTATAGTTCTGGGTTTCTGGTTGTTGGTCTCTGGTTCTTTGTCTATGTTTCATGGTATCTGGTTCTTTGTCTATAGTTCTGGGTTTCTGGTTGTTGGTCTCTGGTTCTTTGTCTATGTATCATGGTATCTGGTTCTTTGTCTATAGTTCTGGGTTTCTGGTTGTTGGTCTCTGGTTCTTTGTCTATGTATCATGGTATCTGGTTCTTTGTCTATAGTTCTGGGTTTCTGGTTGTTGGTCTCTGGTTCTTTGTCTATGTATCATGGTATCTGGTTCTTTGTCTATAGTTCTGGGTTTCTGGTTGTTGGTCTCTGGTTCTTTGTCTATGTATCATGGTATCTGGTTCTTTGTCTATAGTTCTGGGTTTCTGGTTGTTGGTCTCTGGTTCTTTGTCTATGTATTGTGGTATCTGGTTCTTTGTCTATAGTTCAAGGTTTTGGTTGTTGGTCTCTGGTTCTTTGTCTATGTATCATGGTATCTGGTTCTTTGTCTATAGTTCTGGGTTTCTGGTTGTTGGTCTCTGGTTCTTTGTCTGTGTATCATGGTATATGGTTCTTTGTCTATAGTTCTAGGTTTCTGGTTGTTGGTCTCTGGTTCTTTGTCTATGTATCATGGTATCTGGTTCTTTGTCTATAGTTCTGGGTTTCTGGTTGTTGGTCTCTGGTTCTTTGTCTATGTATTGTGGTATGGTTCTTTGTCTATAGTTCAAGGTTTTGGTTGTTGGTCTCTGGTTCTTTGTCTATGTATCATGGTATCTGGTTCTTTTGTCTATAGTCCTTGGTTTCTGGTTGTTGGTCTCTGGTTCTTTGTCTATGTTTCATGGTATCTGGTTCTTTGTCTATAGTTCTGGGTTTCTGGTTGTTGGTCTCTGGTTCTTTGTCTATGTATCATGGTATCTGGTTCTTTGTCTATAGTTCTGGGTTTCTGGTTGTTGGTCTCTGGTTCTTTGTCTATGTTTCATGGTATCTGGTTCTTTGTCTATAGTTCTGGGTTTCTGGTTGTTGGTCTCTGGTTCTTTGTCTATGTATCATGGTCTCTGGTTCTTTGTCTATAGTTCTGGGTTTCTGGTTGTTGGTCTCTGGTTCTTTGTCTATGTATCATGGTATCTGGTTCTTTGTCTATAGTTCTGGGTTTCTGGTTGTTGGTCTCTGGTTCTTTGTCTATGTATCATGGTATCTGGTTCTTTTGTCTATAGTTCTGGGTTTCTGGTTGTTGGTCTCTGGTTCTTTGTCTATGTATCATGGTATCTGGTTCTTTGTCTATAGTTCTGGGTTTCTGGTTGTTGGTCTCTGGTTCTTTGTCTATGTATTGTGGTATCTGGTTCTTTGTCTATAGTTCAAGGTTTCTGGTTGTTGGTCTCTGGTTCTTTGTCTATGTATCATGGTATCTGGTTCTTTGTCTATAGTTCTGGGTTTCTGGTTGTTGGTCTCTGGTTCTTTGTCTGTGTATCATGGTATATGGTTCTTTGTCTATAGTTCAAGGTTTTGGTTTTTGGTCTCTGGTTCTTTGTCTATGTATCATGGTATCTGGTTCTTTGTCTATAGTTCTGGGTTTCTGGTTGTTGGTCTCTGGTTCTTTGTCTATGTATTGTGGTATCTGGTTCTTTGTCTATAGTTCAAGGTTTTGGTTGTTAGTCTGTGGTTCTTGAAGATAAAGTTTCTATAACAGTGGACCTTGGCTGTGTTGGCAGTGATTTATAATCAACTTTGGTTTTAAATTATTATATTTATCCAATGTCTGTGATGCATGATAGGGGTGGAACGGTTCACAAAATCCACGGTGCGGTTCGGTTCACAGTTTAGTGGTCACGGTTTTTGGTTCGGTATATGTTGATTGTTTGGAAAATCTCTAAGCTGACATGTTGGTCGTGTTGCTGTTAGCATAAACAAAACGTGTTGCACAATGCTTGCACACTGTTGCACTTTTATCCACAACTTTCTTTCCGCCGTCATCGTAGGTCACTCTAAATGCAAAGTGGTCCCATACAGCAGACCTATAAAGTGCTGCTGGCTCGTCTTCCAACTCCTGTTCTTTTCCCACTTTCGCCATACCCACACAATTCTCCACAACAACTGATTTTTTCTGCTACACCCGGCTCACGCTGCTTACGCTTCTTCTTCTTGTTTTACTACTGGTGATTGGCTTTGGTCACAGTACCGCCACCTTCTGCTCTGGAGTGTACACCTATGAGAAAAAGGAGCAGCGCATGAACCATAACACCAACACACGTGAACCGAACCGAGACAGTCGAATCGAGCGGTTCGGACCGGTTTTCATAAACCGTTCCATCCCTAATGCATGACAAATATTATTATTTCCTTTACTTAATACTCTGATAAAAAAAAAAACCTGGATTGGGATCATTTTTAATTAGCTTTAATTCTTGCTCATCTTCTGCCATTAAATCATTTAATGGTCGGAGTTTAATTTTCTCCTCCAGTTTAAGCAGTTATGTTCCTTAATATAGTTAGGTTAAAAACAGGCGATCTACCGCAGAGGATGTTGTTTTTCATAGCTGATTTTATTGTTATTAAGGTTGTGTTACTGAAAACAATTCGATTTTCTTCTAGCAAGTTAAATATCTCCAGATCTTTAACTCGACACTAACAATAAAGGTCCAGCTCACAGTTGAAGCCATTAAACTGACTTTAATATTTGCTTTATTGTTTTGGAACTAATGTATTTGATATAATATAATATAATATAATATAATATATTTTGGGGATGGAATTCATCTCATCACATCATCTATCCAGTCTTATATAAAAAGTCGGGTATGAGCAGCAAATTGAACATTTTCTTTGTATTTTGGTCTAAATGGCACATTAACCGTCCTTTCTTTGATGTTCAGTGTGTGGTTGTGTATCTGACAGGGCTTTTCCACTTGGGCTGTGCGTGTGTGTGTCTGAGTGTTTTACCATCTGTTCTTTAGGTTTTAGCTCTCCATCAGTGTTTTGTTGGCTCTGCCTCGTCTTTGGAAAATCCAGCTTCTTGGCTGTTTGTGTTAGCTGTCAGTCCTGCAGCGAAGGAGCCTGTTGGGTAATTTTATTCATTGATTTTTTTTTGTGTGTCCAGAGTTATATTCCTGTGATCCATAAACACCTTCACGATTTGTGACACCACTTCAGAAAACTTTTTATAAACAAATGATGAAGCTCTCGGGCTTTTTTGAGAAACATATTACAATCTCGTGTGCATCAGTTTGACCTTGAGGCTCATATTTCTCTATACTTTCAATAAAATATGTCAATATCATGTAAGTGATATATGTTTTATAAACTCACTTCTTATTATTGATTCAGTCGTATGAAAAAATGTTTTTAAAGGTTTACTGTAGCCCTGTTTCCAGACATTCAAACCCAGGACTAACCGGCAGACATATAACCACATATCATCTGCCTTTTTTAATAATTTGAAGTGTTTTTCATATTACCATGCTCCATCTTCTGGTTGAGGCATCATTTTGGCTTTATCCTTCTTTTTCCTCGATCCAAGCCAACCTTTCAGGCTCTGTCCTGTCCATTGATTGTCATTGTCTTTTTTGGCACACTAGCATTTTTCGGTTATTGAGCTAATTGTCATGGTACAGATAACCTGAATAGAGGGAAAATGCAGTTTTATTAGATGTAATGCCAGTTACTATCATTAAAGGTTGTTTAACAAACCTGACATTAAATAAATAAATGCATGGTATCTTTTTAGAGTGCTTTGCACTACATTTATTCACATATCCACACACTGATGGTGGAAAGCTACACTGTAGCTACAGCTGATCTGGGGCAGACTGACAGACGCCATATTTTGCAGACCTGTTTTAATTTAACAATTATCAGCCTCTCTAAAGTAAATACACAGAATCTTAATTTAATTTCTTTCTTTAACTGTAGGCCACTCTAAAGCTTTTCATAGTTTTCATTGTTGATCTGCTTTGGGGATTTCTACTGTGGCTGTCATGATCTGGCCTGATTGCTCACCTTATGTACATTTCACTTACCTGCCTAACTTTGCCTGGTTTTCTAATTATCTCTCAATTCATCCGCCTGCGTCTGTGCTATATATGCGGTTCAGCCTGAGCGACCGGGGCCAGATCATTTGTGACTTGTGTTCTGTCTGGTAATTTTTAGTTCAGTTCCAAGGTTCACGTCCTGGTTCATGAGTGCCAGTGGGTTGATAGGTTTTGTGTTTGTCTTGTCTGTTCTGGCCCTTCTCATTGGAGCCCTCGGGGTTTTGGCTCGGAACGTGGGGAGGGTTTCTTTTATTCCTGTAAGCCTGGAGACCAGGTTAAAGTTTTGCAGAAATCCTGGTGCCACGTCTTGTCTCTGCCACTCAGCCTGCCTGTCTGCTTCTGAGCCTGCCTGTCTGCATCTGTGCGTGTCCGTCTGGGCACGCTTCTGGACTCTCTGGAACTCTGAACTGGCCTGGGTGCTCTGTGGATTCCTGGAACCCTGTTTATGTCTGTTCATGTGTGGGTCAGGACTCCTAATTGAGCTGAGGACTCCTGGATTTCAGAACGGTCCGGTACTGAATTGGATCGGTCTCCTGTCAGCTCTCTGTGGTGGCTGCATTGATTGGGGAAACCCTGGAGGGCTCTGCCCTGGATCCCAATCATTAGTCCATCGGATGGATCCTGCCTTCCACGCAGAGAATGGACTGAACTTTTAAACCAGAGTCAATGATGGGTTGCGCCCTGTCCCTGCAGTAGCTGTAGTCGCAGATCCACAGCCCTGTGCTTCAGTTCTGCTTGTTTTTGTTTTAATAAATGTTTTAAAAGTTCGCACTGACTGTCTCACCTTGAATCCTGGGTCCATCTGTTCCGTTCCATGACAGTTGCATCACCCCAGTGTGCTTAATGTTGAGGTAATTACCTGATGGCTTGGCTTTGTTCCTCAGGGTATAATGGTAGAAAAGGTATATCATGGTTCTATTAAGTATAACAGGTATTGAAGGTATTGAGGAGCCAAGCAACCTTAGACCGTCACACTGCCAGCTATACGTTTGATTGTTGGAATGATGTGTTATGATCTTACATTTTTGACCTTTTGTTTCTGTTTAGGTTTTTATTTTTTGGGGGTTCACAAGTTTGCTTTGTTTTGTTCTGTGTTGTTCTCTAGATTTAGGTCATTTTTATTTTCTAGTTTTGCTCTTCGTGGTTTTCTCTTTTCATCAACATTTCTTGATATTACTTATTCCTTGGTCTAGATTTAGTTATAGTTGTTCTTTCTCTTATCTTTAGGTGAGGTTTTTCCATGGCGTCAGTTATCTCCAGTTCCTTCTCTTGTCCTCTTTTTTTCCCCCTTTGGTCATTCCTTACTTTGTAGACATTAGTTTTATTCTCCTTTAACCTTCCCGCTTATGTCTGTTCATGTGTGGGTCGGAACTCCTAATTGAGTTGAGGACTCCTGGATCTCAGAACGGTCTGGTTCTGAATTGGATCGGTCTCCTGTCAGCTCTCTGTGGTGGCTGCATTGATAGGGGACACCCTGGAGGGTTCTGCAGTGGATTCTGTCCATTAGTCCATTGGATGGATCCTGCCTTCCACGCAGAGAATGGACTGAACTTTTAAACCAGAGTCAATGATGGGTTGATTCTTTTCTAGTTACTTTTAGATCCTGTTGTTTCTCCGTGGTTATTCTTTGTTGCCCCTCTAATGTCCTTTCCTTTCAGTTAGCTCCTTCTAGCTACTCTGTCCACACCTGCTCCCTATCAGCTAATTAGTTCTCCCATTGTTTCTGTCTCGCATATAAACACCTTCTATTCAGTTCCTCATTGCTGGATCCTCATCAATCTTCAGCTTTATTCTTCTCTAGTGTCTACTAGTTTTTTGCTTCTTGAGTTTTCTTGTCAATCGGTTCTGGACTATAGATTCTGTAATTTTATTTCTTCATTCAATTTAGCAAGTAATCATCTGCCTATTCTACTCTGCACAACATCCACCAACCCTGACATGATGATGCTTTTCTGAATTTTCCTTTAACACTATGACAGATAGAGGAGTTGCAAGCTAAAATGTTCTGCTCATGTCTTGTCAGTCTAGAAAATGTCATCCAAACATCTTGGGGATCATTATGATGGTTTTTGTTAAATGTAAAACGAGATATTTTGGTCAGTTGTTGGGTTCAACCTGAAGTCTGTTGGGCTTTATGAACATTCTAAGTTCATTTCTTTTAACTTTCTGTTAAAGTTTTTGATGATCTCTTGGAGCGCTTCCTTCTCCCTGAAGTCAGTGTAATCTGACTGTAGGTTTTAATAGTTCACATACAGTAACAGTAGGTGTTATTTGTTAGAATCTTTTAGCCTATTTCTTGTTTTCCAACAGGTTATATTTCAGGGGTTCATTGATTTTGAATGTTTAAGGTAAAAGGTAAGCGAAGTCATATATTTTTCTCTCCAGGGACAGTTCCCTGTCATTGGTTTACTTATTAACTGAATAGTTTAAAGTATTAAATGTGTATTTTTCTTTTTTTTTTTAGATATCTCTGGCTGTATTCACATACCATTTCCATCATAAACTTACCAAGACAAGCTGCCTTTTGAGCTCCCTTTGTCCGTTCATAAATCACAAGATGATACGCTGATATCCTGCACAGCTGTACCAAAAGTAAAGCCGGCAGGGTGGGATAACAGGAAGGTCGCTCTGCAATGCTTTAGCAATCAGCATAACATCAATGTTCAAAGAGCAACTTAGTGCAGTGATCCTGTTGTGAGCTGAGTAAATACTTCAGATTAGAAATATCTATCCTACCCTTTAATCATCTCATATTACTTGATTTAACTTCTTCAGTCGGTTGCCTTAAAATGTATGATTTAAATAGTTGAACACTTAATTCTCAGCACTGAAATGAAATCAGAGATATGACTACTTAAATACATTATTTAAGTAGTCTAAGTAGTTTAATGATTGTTCCAAAACTGTTCTTTTTTTGTTGCCTGGTTGTGATGGAGGAACTGCATTATACCGTTGAAAGAGTCAAAGTTCACCTATTGGGTCATCCTGTTAAAACTAGGGAAACATGATTTGCATTGGGATGATGGATGGATGGATGATGGATCAATGATGGATCAATGATGGATGGATGGATGATGGATCAATGATGGATCAATGATAGATGGATGGATGATGGATCAATGATGGATCAATGATAGATGGATGGATGATGGATCAATGATGGATCAATGATAGATGGATGGATGATGGATCAATGATGGATCAATGATAGATGGATGGATGATGGATCAATGATGGATCAATGATAGATGGATGGATGATGGATCAATGATGGATCAATGATAGATGGATGGATGATGGATCAATGATGGATCAATGAATGGATGGATGGATGGATGATGGGTGTTGGTGGTTGACTCTGCCAGGCACCCCCTTTGGTACTCCCAGTTTTAACTACACCTGAGGGCAACATGCAACAACACAACATTTGAGCGGGCGCAGGGAGGATCGGGGTCTTCTCAAACCCCTGTTCCCCGGCTGCCGCCTGGAGTCTGGGGCCTTGAGGGAGATTGGGTCGCCTGGTCCGTGGTCTTGGCGGGGGGCTGCTGCAGGGTCTGAGTGGCCTGCAGGTGCCAGGGCTGTCATTTCTGCTCTCCCCAAAGGGGGGGGTGGAGGGAGGGGTGACTGGGGTATTGAGGGGTAGGAAGTGGCCAGGTGAATTATTTCGGGGGGGTGTAGGCTCTGGTTGGGTGGTCTGTCTGGGACATGTTGCCCCCCCCCCAATCTGGAGTTCAGATTTACCTATTGTGTTAATCGGTAATCCCTGCATGAATCATAATAAAGCTAGTCGGGCTCTTTTTGACATCAAGACAATTATTGTTATTGCCACAACGCCAGACAGGACACTGTTAAAAAAAAAAATTAAGTAAAAATCATTTGTGATAGATGGCTGATGAATGGATGATTGATGGATGGATGGATTATGGATTGAACCTCCTCCTGGGAAATTAGATCAGCATCTTATTTTTCTCTGTTCAGATTAAAAACCACTTTATAAGAGACAACCTGCATTAAAAAGAACAGTAAGGAGATGGACACAGGAAGCTGAAGAAGCCCTGCAAGGTTGTTCTGAGGCTACAGACTGGGATGCTCTGTGTCAGCCACATGGAGAGGACATCAAAGCAATGACTGAGTGAGACTGACTACATCAGCTCCTGTGTAGAAAACACCATCCCTACCAGAACAGCTTCCCAGATAATAAAGCATAGATCACAGGTGATCTGAAGGAACTGCTCAAGTTTTAAATGATTTATTAAATTGATGGAGAAAAAAATCTTTCCTGCGCCCTTTCAACCTCCCAAGTATATAGCACCTGTTTAAAGTTGCACAAACCGTCTGCAGATCAGGCCACTAGTGTCAATCATTAGATTAATTAAAGATGAATTTAGTAAAATCTGCCCAAGAGGCTGACATTAAAGTGTATTTTAGCTGCAATCCAAATGCTTTGCTTGGTTTTAGAAGCTCTGCTATCTCAGCCGGCCTTTCATTCAAGAGGCTTTCTAAATTGCCGGCTCAGTAAAAATCCAGGGAGCAACAGGAAAGATTAAAATAGGGATTGTTGTGATGTCATGATGTGAAGTCACTGCTGCCTTTTGGAGATTCAGAACAGGAAGCAGAATCTGCCAGGTGACAGTTTGGTTTAAATGTTCTCAATTGTTTCGTTTCCAAACCCGGAGGGGCAGCTTTTTTCCCATGCTAAAGGACAGCTGCTCTGTGTGTAAATTGGTGGACTCTCATAAATAAGCACATTCTTCTAAAGGGAAACATTACAAGTGGGAAATTGAGTGTTTGCTTCAGTGTCTGTCTGAAAGGCCTCTAATACAAAGGCGAGTGTGTATGCTAGTGTTTGATATGGCCTTGGTTGCAGAAAACTTATTGTTTCTGATTGTGTGAATGTTAAATTGATCATTATCATAAATAGTACAATAGCTTACTAATAACTGCAATGAAGGTCAGGAAATGAGATAACATTCATACAGACTATTTATGAATTTGTCAAACTGCAGATGCTTAAGGTTTTATTTCAGTTCCAAAATAAATTTACTACTTTTTTTTAGTACAACATGATTTCAGACCAGCAGCAGAATCTAGTTGTAAAACCAGAGAAAAACAACATGTTTGATTAATATTAATAATCATTCTTGGTTTGCACAGAAATCTCAATTAATGTTATTATTAAACTTTTAATTTTCTCTCCAAGAGCATAAAAAATATGATTAAAAACTTGAAATGAAATGGATGCTTCATGCTGTACTGGAACATTTTGATCAGTTCTATTAAATTATTTTGCTCACTCAGTTCATCCAACTAAATTTCTGGTTCATATGCAGTTAGAATGAGTAAAAACAACGTTGCTTCTCTGTAAATAATGAGCTATAGCTGTATTTCCTTTTCATTTACATTAAAAATAAAAACATTCAGTGTTTTACTCAGAAAAGTTGAACTTCCATTTGTTTTATTTTAAAATAGATCACAAGGATCAGGAAGATGTTTCTGGTTCTTGGTAATGCAGACGGGGGGGAAGCAAATGGCCGCCAGTGTCCAGGCTACCGTCAACTAGGTCGGTTTCGGTCGCTCCATCCCCCGCTGGCTCCCTGCCCCCGTCCGCCGGGGTTCCCGGACACGGCCCGGAGCTGACGGCTCAGTTCTGCTGTACTGTAGTCGACCAAAATCCCGAATGATTTTGAAATTCCCCGACTTTTTTTTTAGGTGCGGAAAGTAGGACATGTACGGGAAAAAGAGAGTAGTCTGGTCCCCTACCATATCAACAATTAGATGTTTCAGTGAGTGAGTGCTTGTTGCTATGATGCGTCTTTGCACAGCAGCTTTGCTCATGTTAAACCAACCAATCAGCACACAGCTAATCTAAATATTAATGATCAGACCATAAAAGGAAGAAAAACCTAATACCGTTTCATTGTAGGGCTTTTAACCAGGCTGCATTGGGGCTCATAGAACACAGCAAATGTATATGCCATTTTTTAGCCCAACCAATGGTACACACCCTATTCAGGGGGCCTTAAGGACCCTTTAGATACCCTATAGAATCATTCTATCACACCTTTTTAAGAACATGTATTATATAAATCTAGTATCTATTCCATATCAAACTATCTTGTAATTTCTGAGTGAATAACACAGTGCTGCTTCCTGTAGGATACAGTGTTTCATTCACATGATAATGGGCTCAGTTTCAGCTTGATCACCTTCTGATTCCTCCACCAGGCAGGTTAGTGGATCAGTGGAAATCACTCCTTAGCTCTGTTTGACCCATAGGTTCAGGACTCTCAGTTCAGGCATGATCAAACAAATCAGGTGAAATCCTCGTTATTTTCTGTACAGTAACACTTATTGAATTGCTTCTCTTGGTGCGCACTAGGTTAGCCGAGGGAAGCTTGATTTCCTGTCTGTTTAACTTTGGCCATTAGTTTAGCAGATACTGAGTGAGTTTACAGACGCAGAGGTCCGTACTCCAACGCCACACGCTAACTGAGACTGAACAGAGTATAGAATCAGTAAATAAAATGATTCGATTCCAGGTGGCTCAGATAAAGGTCTGTTTGAGTCAGTCATTGAACGCACCACAACAATAGAAGCTCAGATGAAGCACAGTTATAGTTGATGATTCCTTCACAATTGGAGGAAACATGGAATAGGAGCCTTCCAACATTACTCTGGGGTACTTAGGCTGGATGTGTTTGTGTGTGGAGTTTCTCTGATGCCCTGGAAATCTTCCATAAAGATTTCTGTATTTTATGTTAGATATTTTCATCCCATCTATTAAATTTAGAGCACTTGTTGATCTTTTCTCTTCTTCATAAGAGAACAGCAAGCATGGCAGGCAATATGGCCTTTTTTGACCTGCTGTATATCAGCCAGTCCTCTAGGAGCTAGAATAGGTTAGATACTTTAAAAATTCTCTGCCCTCTGAATCTGCTGGCAGTTCATTAGCCATCTATTAAGAAAGGCTTCCTTTTTGCCTTTTCAAACATTGACTCTATCAGAATCAGTGATTATTGTTGGCCATAATGCAGGATCATTGAAATTAACGGCATGATCCGTCTCTGAGCAACTTTGCTCAGACTCTGGCAGTAAGACCCTCCACCTGCACTGTCTGTTATCGGTAGAGATTTAAAAGGAAATGTGTTTCCCCCTTATACTAGCTAGCGGATTCTATACTTTAAAAGCCCATTGATAAATGCATTGCTTCTTAACTGGCTCTGAATGGGCATCATTCTTCTGATATTCCATTCCTGCACCTGTTCCTGACTCCTCCTCAGTTTATTTTTAATATTTCCTCCTAAAGTCACTCAGGCTTTTGGTTCCATCTTCCCATTTTCCCACTTTTCTAATCTGTATGTCGGACTACTGAGATCCTGACATTCTTAGTTTGCAGCAATGGAATTAAGTTACTCTAATATTAAAACATCTTTATCACAAATATTTTCTGAAATATTATTTCTGCCTGTATTTTTGAATTGTCAGACTGGTCATGTTTTAGACCCCCCCTCTGTTCCCGGCCTGGGACAATTGACCCGTGTGTCCCGCCCTGTTGGCGGGCATGCAGCAGTCTGTCAAACATTTAGCAAAGAAACCCACAACTTGATGAGTCCCAAGACATGGGGGGGAAATATTCTGTGGTCTGACAGGACAATAGTGGAGTGTTTGGAAAGGTCTGCTTCTGCTTTTACTTCATTAAACAGCATTACAGAGAAGGGGACACTATACCCACTAATGGTGGCAGTGTCTGGAGCTGGAAGCAATCATTCTGCTCTGGATCTGAGGACACCAGCAGAGAACCTCAAGCCATCAGTTTCGGATTCTTGGCGTTGGATTATCTGCAGGACCATGATGCACAGTGAAGCTCCGCCTTTGAAAGGCTCAGAAAGTGGAGTGACCTAGTCAAAGTTTTGATTTCAACCGGATGAAAATACTGGGGCATTATGCTGGTGAAGATTCTCAGTCATCAGGAAGGTTGTTTTCTCTTTGAACAGAGGAGGTGGATGCAGATTTCAACTTTCAAAATTCTACAATGCAGCAATAGAGCTGATTCCTTCCTGCTATCATTACAACCGTAACCCTTTTACAGGGGAACAGAAGACCTTGCCTATTCAGCTACTGTATAAAACCTCAAACTCAACGGTATTTCTGACATTTTGGATTGAAAAAGCTTCCTGGATGGGAAGAGAAACGTCTTCAGTCTTGAAAATAAAGTCCAGTGGATTGCTTTTTAAAATTTTTTGGAATACTGGAGCATTATCTGAAACTATTGGAAAGTTTTGGGTTTTTTTTCCAAAAAGAATAATTATTTAAAAACTGATTAACTTTGTCTGACATCCTAAAACATGCTTATATTAAAACATTTCATTGAGAATAAAAATAAATCTGGATATGAATATAAGGATAGAAAACATGCAGATATGAGGGCATGAATAGTTCTCCACAGAATTGTAAAAACTCGCTTTGTGAAAAATGTTGCTGTCATAATCAGTTATTGCCGGGGTGGGAATTTCCAGTTCCTGGGGGCCGGTGTCCCGAAACTTTTAGATCCATCCTTGGTCCAACACACCTGAATCAAATGGCTGAATAACCTCCTCTGTACGCAGTCGCTACCTCCACAGTCCTCTGTATCATCTAATTATTTGATCCAGGTGTGTTGAACCAAAGGCTCATCTAAAAGTTCCAGGATCCCGGCCCTCAGCAACCGGAATTGCCCACCCCTGATTTATTGGAATTGTTTGACTGTATGCTGGAGTCTCTCTAAGTGAAGGTGTTTCTTGTTAATCACAGGAGCCTTTACCAAAGCCAGACATGGAGCAGAAGCTGCGTTCAGCCTCCACTGTAGATGAATTGATGAGTCTGATCTATCCCTCTTACTGGGCTGCTCTGAAGTGCAGATCCAAACTTTCTGCTGCTGCCTCCCCAGCTTCCAAATTCACTCAGCGCTCACAGACTCAGCGGCTGCGGCCACCAGCAGACGCAGAGGAGCCGATATACGCAGCTGCCTACCTCAACTTGGACGTCCTCAAAAGTAGGTTTCCTTTATATCCCTCACTTATATTTTTGAAGCATAAATCCTTCATTTCCAGGTGAATTTTACCATAATGAACATCTATGTCATGCAGTGCTATGCTTATATGACCTGTAATGGTGCGTTACCTCTGGGCGCGTTCTGGGTGTCAGCGTCTGATTTACATGCAAAGCACTGCGTCAGAGCGTCTGAGCATCCAAGTGTCCAACGCCTTAAAAACATGTTAAAACAATTTTTCCAACTTATAAAGTAAATAAAGCCAAGCTGTTCTCTAGCTTAAAGCTACAGAACGGAGCAGAACAGAGCATCAATGCAACTTGAATACGGTTTGATCCAGCGTCCAAATTTCTGCATTTAAGCATTTTTGATGCACATAATGGCTTTGGAGTGAACGCAGCATAAGTTCTGGTCTGACAACATGAACATGGGTGTTAATGGCTCCTAAAGGAAGCCGTCCTGATGAGAGAGCTCTAGGCCTAGATTAGTGTGTCTTCTCCTTTAAAGTAAACTGAGGTCTATTTAGTAAATAAAGCAAGAGTTTCTGAAGGACAAACATATCAGTTCTTCTTGTTCCTTGTCAAGCAGAAATAGTTCAGATAAAGATAAGATCAAACAATCTACATGCAGGACTTTCTCCTTTAAAAACAATGGAAACCTGCAACATCGTACGCTGATTTACAGCTTCCTTCCTACAGACATCAGGCTGCTTTTCTCCCACATATTTTCTGTTCTGTTTCAAGTTTGGCAAAAAAAAGTGAAGATTTCACAAAACAAAATGTTTCTGGATTTTTAACATTGAGAGTTTTGGGTCCGTCATTATTTTGACATTCTTTGCAAAACTTTACAGGAACTGGAGGCTTTGTTCCAGGAAGATTAGGCAGATTTATGGGTAAAGAAAATAACTCCTAGAATTGCCACATAACACTGTAGGATGTCAGTGACAGTAAAAAGGCATCATTACCCTTTGATCAGGGTCATTCAGGTCAGTGTTTTCTATTATTCTTACAATCTAAATCCAAATGGCTCCAGTCATGAGTTCCTGTAACAGGCTCCAATTGTTCATAACAGAAAGATTGCAAAATAAATGAGATTGTTTCAGAATATTTGAACTTCTGGACAAATCTGTGCAGCCAGAGGTAGGAACCTTTAGTTGACCTAACAAGTTGATAACCAGTTATCTGGTAGAACTGGAGTGCAGCAGTTTAGTTCAGATGATTAATCCCTAATGTTCTGTCAACAGTCATACTATTAGTCTCTGGTGATAAATCTCACAGTGATGACTGGAATCTGAAAAAGGACACAAAGACATGTTGCAAACAGCCGCCTTTTTTGTGTGCAGGTATAGAGTTGGAGTGGAGGAAAACTCAATGCATGCCCAGAGAAGTGTGTGTTGATGTGGGCAGGGAGTTCGGGGCTCCCACCAACGTCTTCTATAAGCCACCGTGTGTGTCTGTATATAGGTGTGGAGGATGCTGCCCCTCCGAGGACAAGCAATGCAGAAATATCTCCACCGGTTACGTCAGCAAAACCGTAAGTTAACCACATTCACACTAAAGATTTACACTGATGCTGTTTTCTGTGGTAAATTCAAATGAAAGAGGAACTGCAAGATGACATTTACATCAACGCATTAACATGCATTGAATCTGATCTAAGAGCTTTATGGACTCTGGGTTCCCCTGCTTCCAGCAGATCCGTGGTTCCATGTTGCCCTCCTGTTTCCGAAGCATCACTTTGAAAGCTGAACAGCAACATTTGAAAATCTTGGCTTCTCTCTAGCTGAGTTGGTTGGTTGATCAAAACAAACATTGGATTCACTGAGGCTACGTTCACACTGCAGGCATTGATGCTCAAATCCCATTCTTCTGTGTTGTCGTTAACACACCCAAATATATGCGACTTTTATCTGATACAACGCAGGTGTCTCGCATGCGCAGTAGAGGACGCAATGACATCACGAGCAGAATGCGTGCTCTGTGTGTATGGCAGTAAACATGGATGGTAGCTCTGGAGCGTTCAGGAGCTGTAATATTGTTTAGGTAAAATTGGAGTTGTTCAGACAGTCATGAAAAGATCAGATCCAGGTCGATTTGGGTGACTTCAAGCTGCAGTTTGAACGCAGCCCTAGATTTTGAATTCGACACTTTGGAAACAAACTGATACAATAGTTCAAGCTACCAGCAGAGGAATTAAAATGATGGGTTTCTAATACCGAGCTCAATCATCTAAAATTAGTTTCATGAACATGAGTTAAACTTCCAGGGTTGGTGTCACATATTGAAAGTACAGCATTAGTTAATTCCTCCATAGAGACTAAGTCAAATTCAAGCCACTCATTTTTCCCAGAATGCAAACCCATGGGTAAGCTCCACCTTAAATCATATCCAGTGACAACAAAGGTGGACTTCAGAGTAGTGGTGTTAGTTGCAGATGTTTTTTCCTTCAACTGGGGGGTTGCTGGTTCAAATCCCAGCTCAGTCTATCTCAGGCAATGTGCCCCCTGCTGGCTGCTGATGGTGATCAGAAGACCTGCTAACGCCTGCGTACGGCAGCCTGCCTTCTGTCAACGTTGTTGCCCAGGCAGCTGGCGAAGTTTGTGATACAGCTCTCCCCACCACCAGTGGATGAATGACTCAATACCAGTATAGGGAGTGTTAGGGACCAGGCTTGGACTATGATAGCGGGCATATCAGCACGGTCTGATGTCAGCATGCAAGGCCACTCCTTAAATCATACCGTCCAGAAGTGGGGCAGGTGCAGATGGCTGTGACGTAAATAACTCAAAAGGAGCTCAAAGTAATGCAATGTTAACGACCTAAGGGATGCATGCAGGATATATAGGCCTTCCTTGTCATGTACATCCTGTTGTGCAGGTTGGCAAATGTTGTCTTTTCTAGTTCCTCAACTGTAAAATCCTTTGCAACAAAACCAAGATTCTATAGCATGCGAGTATTTAAACCAAACTATGCTGTTCCTCTTTTTTTCAGAAGTTATGTTCAGATATTTTGCAAAAATATGTTGCAGTTGAGGATTGCTCAGTGGAGCAGTGGGTAGCACTGCTGCCTTGCAGCAACAAGGTTCGGAGTTTGATTCCCAGCCCATGATGTTTCTGCATGGGTTTGCATGTTCTCCCTGAGCATGTGTGGGTTTTCACTCTGGGTACTCTGTCTTCCTCCCAGTCCGCTGGCTTTATGACTGTTGGGGTGCTGGCTTTTCTTAATTCTCCTTGGTGTGTGTGAATGGCTGTTTGTCCTGTTTGTCTCTGTGTTGCCCTGTGTGGACCCTGCCTCTCACCAGTAGACAGCTGGATATAGGCACCAGCATCCCTCTCACGATCCCACTTGGGATTAGCTATGTATCAGTTAGATGGATGGATGATGGGATGTACCCAGCTAACGCCTCGCCTTCCCGTTATTATTTGCATTGGTTAAAACCGCATTATAGCCAGTCTTAGTGATGGTTGGGTCATGGCTGATGCTAGCAAATAAAGGTTATCTCAGTACAGACTACCATCTCAGAAGAATGTTTCCTGAGCCTTGTTGAGTCTTTGCTGCGGAGTGTTATGGCAGAAAGCCTAGGCTGATAGCTCACAGTAACTTAGCATGCTGCCAAACGGGTTTTTCACATTTTAAAGTCTTTAAGCAAACAAATGAGTTTGAAGGTTTTTTTTTGTGTTTGTTTTTTATTTTTGTTGTGAAAGAATAATTGTTTTTAAAACTGATTTCTTAAAACTGATTATTTATTTTCTTTAACATAAACATTCAAAAATGCTGTTCCCATCACACGCCTTGGACACAGCTGAGAAAGAGAGACTTCTTTTTTTCAGCTTTTATTGTCATTCCACTGTCACAAGTACAGGGCGATGAAATGAACTCTGCATTTTAACCCATCCCTTTGGGGAAGCATGGGCTGCCATTGTGCAGCTCCTGGGGAACAGAGTGGGGTTAAGGAGTCTTTCTGAGGTACATAAGCTAAGAAACCGCGTTTGAATGTGGATATCTCAAGATAAAAAGTCCTTATGTGTCCTTTGGTGGACAGTAAGCGCTGCTGCCTGCTGTAGATCCTGAACATCGTTTTCGAAGAACTTGGAATTGATAAGATCACAACACATGTTTTCCATTAAGACTTCCTGAAGAAGGAATATCAGCCCAAGTGACATCTTCCTGTATCTGGATTGAGAGCAGAGTTTAGAGCAGGAAAACACAGCAGCCCCTCACATATTATCAATGTTGTTACAGAGAACATCTGGAAATATTGATTCAAACGATGAGAGGAGGCATTAACGATAAAACTACAAAAATACAACATGGCAAATCTCCATCCTCATCGGTACTGAAGAGAATGAATCGGTTTAACAACATGTAATAACTATTATTCTATGTCTGAATTGTCTGTGAGAAAAGGAGAAAATCCAGAAGGCAAGAGCTGCTCCAGATGTGTAAATGCTGAGTCCTTTCAGTCCGTCTTCTTGCCCAAGTGAAGAGATTTTAGAAAAACTCCAAATTTTGATAGTAATAAAAAATGTGAAAACATAATAAAATCAAAATCCATTCATTTTATTCACAATGTCGGTTCACTTCTCAATTTTATAAAACAAAAACAGAACTAATAATAATAATGACACAAATGCAAGCCTGGTTAAAAGCCCTAAAATGAAACGACAGGTTTTCTTCCTTTTATGGTATGATCATGAATATTTAGATGAGCTGTGCTCTGGTGGTTGGTTTACAACGAGCAAAGCTGCTGATCAAAGAGCGCATCATAGCAACAAGCACTCACTCACTGAAACATCAAATTGTTGATATGGTAGGGTGACCAGATGGCCTCTTCTCCTACTTTTCATACCTAAAAAATGTCCAGGGGGAAATTTAAAATCAAGTTTCAAGTTGGCGTTTCTTTATTACATTGACATAAATTTTTTACATCAAAATAACCATATTTTTTCAAAGTTACAAAGGTAAAAAGGTCTTGTTCTGGATTCCAATGACACTGTTGGCTTGAAATTTTGATTTTCAAAGTATTTCTCGGAGTGCTCTATAAAGGGTTAAACTTGTAAGACTGAACAGAACATGAACCATGTTTGCTTTCCAGTGTTCATAGATGGAAAATGATCATTAAACGCAGGGTGTGTTGCTCTGACGCGCTGTGAGACTAAAGTGGACGCTAACTGGGATATAAATCTCTGCCTCTGGTAATGCCACAATCTACTGGGAGAGACTTTTTGGTGGTTCCAACTTCTTTCGGTTTCTCTTTGTGGAACGTTAAATCTCGACTCCATTAAATCAGTAAAAGCTTAACCCAATACCAGAGCTTAAATCCTCCTTCTCACATATAAAGCCTTAAATGGCCAAGCTCCATCTGATTTGAAAAAGAACATCTGGAAAAAAAATTATTATCCCTATTATAGCATTATACAGTCTGCAGGTTTAAGGGTTTACTATTGGTTCCTAGAATGGAGCAAAGTAGAATGGGGAGGCAGATCTTTTTTAGTTATCAGGCTCCTCTCCTCTATGGAACAAACTACCAGTTTTTAGTCCGTGGGAGCAGACACCCTGTGTCTACTTTTAAGGCTAGGCTTAAAACTTTTCCTTTTGATAAAACTTATAGTTAGAGTGGCTCAGGTTATCCTGAGGCTATCTCTATAATTATGCTGCTATAGGCTTAGAGTGCTGGAGGACACAGGGACCCCTTTTTCATCATTCTGCTTCATTCTACTTCTGTTCTCCAAGTTCTGAAGAATCTGTTAACGTTATCTTCATCTGGTCTGTTCATGTTCAGCTGTGACACCACCTTGGAGAGAAATAATGGCTGTGCTGCTGTCATCAACACATTTGTTCATAGATAGATTGTTTTTCAGTGTATTCCTGTTTCTCTGACTGTGACTAACTGGATGTTCTCTCTTCATCCTCTGACATGGGGAGCTGGGGCCGGAGCTTGTCTGCCTGGCTGTGTGAGTTTCCTTGGCCAGGGGCGCCTGTGGAGCTGAGGGTTGACAGTTGCCTTTTGTATCTATGCTTCTTTTTTCTATATCTGCTTCTGTCTCCTTGAACCCAGCCTGGTCCTCAGCAGATGGCGCTCACACTGAGCCTGGTTCTGCTGGAGGAGTTCTTCCTGTTAAAAAGGTGTTTTTCCTCTCCACTGTATGCGCTACAAAGCATGCTTGAGTGTAAGGGATTGCCTTAGAGTCGAAAATGGGTCACGGAATCAACTGGTTTTTTCCTTAGATAGAAAACTTTGAATCAATCTGACTGGATGATCTGGTGAACTGGAAAGTGCCTTTGAGATGACATGATGTGAATTGGTGCTATAGAAATAAATCTGAATAGAATTTTTGAGTCTCACTTCTTTCGGTTTCTCTTTGTGGAACGTTAAATCTCGACTCCATTAAATCAGTAAAAGCTTAAGCCATTACCAGAGCTTAAAACCTAAGCATTTCATCACATATAAAGCCTTAAATGGCCAAGCTCCATCTGATTTGAAAAAAACATTGGAAAAAAAATTATTATTATTATTATAATTATTAATTATTTTTAGCAAACTTTATTGATTCCTTGGATGGAGCAAATTTTATTCATCATTAATTTTAGGTCAATTGTTTGTTAACATCCCGAGTCCAACTACTAATTAAGATAAATAACTAACTTAGAAGCCAATTAGCTGGTAACTAGCAATGCAGACGGAGGCTGTGAACAACCAAACCTTTTACAGAAATAAATCATGTCTTAGAGGCTGAATGTTACTAGTTGCATTTTTGCATCACACACTGAACAGTTTTAAGAAAAAATAACTTTCATATAAATATAAATATGCTAGTAGTGGTCTAGAATTGACAGCAGAGAAAGTTTAAACCCTAAAGTCTGCCTCTTGACAAAGACTCTTAGCCCCTAACTGCCGCCCAGGTGCAGGAAGCTGCTCAGATCTCCAACATAGATAGGTTTAATGCAAAGGATACATTTTGTTGTAATTTACCATTAGAGTGACAAAGCAAATTATTCTTATGGAACAATAAGCCATATGTATTCATGCACTGACACCCTTAATATGTGTAGAGTTCATAGTTCTAAGTGCATCAGGAAAGCCAGTTATTGCTGCAAATAGTGCTTTGATGGTGTCAGGCTCTGCTGCAGTTTATGGGAATCTGTCAAACCTGATTGATCTAAAAATAGGTTCATGCCATAAAGTCTGGTGGCTGTGCTCCGGGTCAATGGTCTGTGGGTTGGTGGTGCAGCTCCATCTGAAATGCTTCGACTGCAAGGAATCTCGATGCGGTCAGCAGCTGTGTGGGAAAAGGGACGGCTGGTCCTCGCCATGGTTTGGTCCAGGCCCAGAAACTGCTCTTTAATGATTGAATTTAAAGCTTTAGTTATGGTGAAAGATCTTCTTTCACTTTGCATTGAAAGGAAGTGTTCTTACCTCTCTATGTATGAACACCTTGCCTTTCTGGACTATCAGGGCTGCCTTAGAATGAGGTAAATCCTCTCAGCTGGGTTGCTCATTTCCACATAGATGTTGATCATGGAGTGACCCCAGCAGTATGTAATGGCTCATTGTTTTAGCCCAGCTCTGCTTGTCATTTCCTAAGTAGCAATTGAATGAACTGGCAGTAGCACTTTGAGCGAACGACTCCTTTGTTATATGAACTGTTAAACCGGATCCAATCAGCAGAGGAAGCTGAATTAGCCAGAGCGCTGGACGAATGTTTCTCTGTCTGTATTTATTTCATTTTCTGTCATCTGCCATACGACACAGTTCACTATGTTCACCAGTGTAATTAAACTTATTTCTGTACTGAGTTAAGAAAGGCTGGAAGTAAGGTAATATAATGCAAACTTTTATTTTGGATTAAGGTGGGATGACCTTCGGCACACTTACAGGCTTACTGTATTTCTCACATCTTTGGGAGGACAGGCATTCCTGGAAGGCTTCCTTTTTATCTCTCAACCTTTCAGCGACTAATTCAGACTGTTGAATGTTGCTCAACATGCTAGACCTTCAGCTCTGCACATCTCTGGTGGATGTGAGATAAACTGGGACATTTAATAGGGACAAGGCTTTTCTGATGGTGACCTAAAAGCAGCATAAAGGCTTTCTGTTTTTCTTGGCGTGGCTTTATCTGCAGGGTTGGTGCTCTCACTTGCCCAGCAGGGAAATCCCCA
>JAGKQL010000001.1:48776964-48789823 GCA_018398635.1 Cyprinodon brontotheroides | reverse complement strand
CTACAGAAAATGGGCTTAAAGTGTAAAAAACCGAACTTCTCCTTTAATGTCTAGTGTTACACCATCATCCAGGAGTATGAAACCTGCAAAGCCAGTGACTGGATGCAATCAGCTGAGTTTCTTTAGACAGAAAAACGCTCAACCAGTCGGTCTGGATCATTTTAACTGAATAACCTCTGTAAAAGTTCCTGAAGATGACGTCGGGGGAATTGGAACTGAACTGACAAAATTAATAAGATGCAAGAGATATTACAGTTTTATTGGATTTTTAAGGTTGGATTAGGGGAGTGGTGGCAGAGTGGTTAGAGCTTTGGGTCCCAGAGGTTCTGAGTTCAAGTCTCACTCCTTCCCACAGCCTGCACTCTGGGTCCCTTGAGCAAGACCCTTAACCCCACACTGCTCCCCAGGCACCGCATTAAATGGCAGAATTTCCACATAGTGGGACAATAAAGAATTTCCATTTTATTTAGATGGTTACTGTGGAAGTTACTGGTGTCTCTCTACACTAGCAGTACATTTATAAACATGTGCCCAGTGATCTAACTGGTTCTCTGCATGAGTGTGCTCAGTGGGAACACTGGAGCTGGATATTACCAGAGCCCTCTGGACTCAAGGATTTTGCTGTGTGAAGCTCAGTAAGTGTCCCCGCCCAGCGGCACACAATACTACAATCACAGGAAGTTCACAGGAGATCTGGAAGAATATGATGTATATGAAGTAACGTCAGAAGTTTGGACATGCCTCCTCAAAGGGTTTTTTTTTCTTTGTTTGATTCCTAAAAACATCAGAATGGTGAAGTGATACATCAGTGTGTTAAACAAATAAATAGAACTTCTCAGTCCATAATAATGTTTGTGAAAAAGAATGCACCTGTTAATGTTCAGGGTCTTTGCTGCTGAGGCGCTGTTTCATTTTTACTGATTGGTTTTTACTCTGATAGTTTGTAAAAACTTATTGGAATAAATATGGACACTTTTAGATAAATTGTTAATTAAAATAATATAATTTAAATATAATTTAAGGGATTGTTTTTTTATGGTTTAATCTTTTCCTCAACACAGGAAAGCAGAGTTTTCTTTTTTTTAATGTAGAGCAGAAGTTAGTGTTTTGATGTTGCAGTTTTAAATAACCCCTTCATCAGTGTACTCATTTGGGCTCAACGATTTTGCCATAAACAAACATTGCAACTATATTAAATCAATAAAGAAGAGGAGCTCAGTAACTCAGGAGGAGCACAGAGTAGAGTCCCTGCTCCTCCACGTCAAAAGGAACCAGCTGATGTGTCTCGGGCATCTGGAGGTGTTCCTGGCATGTCCCATTGGGAGGAGGCCTGGTGGAAGGCCCAGGACACACTGGAGGGACTATGTCCCTGAGCTGGCCTGGTGTCACCTCTGGTCCCCCCAGAGCAGCTGGAGGAGGTATGCGTGGATCAGGAAGTCTGGGCATCTCTGCTTAGACTGCTGCCTCAGTGACCCGTCTCTGGGTAAGAGGAAGAAAATGGATGGATGGATCAAACCAATATTGCGATTTTATTTGCACTACAATAATATAAATGTTTTGCCATAGGATTTAACTTTTTTCATGGCCTTGGAAGCTTGTGTTTCTGGAGTCCATTTCTGCAGGACTTTACTGTAACCTTTGTGTGAAAAAGTGCTAACTTCCATATGCTGGCATGAATCTTTGAGCTAGCTGCATCTCTCTCTTTCCACAAAACTCTGCAGTCAATGGGCCAAAAAGAAGTAGCGGTGTCAAGTAACAAAGTACAAATACTTCTTTACCTCTTTTTGGTAGAAATGTTGGCAATCTGTACTTTACTGGAGTGATTTTAAATTTTTACTTGTACTCCTAACATTTTTTTTTACAATTGTCTTTACATTCTACTTCTTATATTTTAAAAATACACGCATTAGTTGCCATGATGTTTTTAAGAGATCTGACCCACATGCAGGAAACCACTCAGAGAACCAGAGTAAAAGTTTAACAGGTTTATTAAAATAATCAATAAGGTTGATCCAGGGTAAGTCAGAGAGCTGGTGAACTGGAAAGCGAGAAGGGAAGTTCAGAGGTTAGTTCAAGGGTCCGTGGGAACTTTGAACAACGTCTTGCAAAAATCAGAGATGAACGGGACTCACGTTAGCAGAAAAAGGTTCTCTTCCCAGAATCCAGTCGGTGTGGGTTTATCCAGAGATTGGGGGCTCATTGGAGGGCAGACAGGTTTCTGGTTTGATTGGTTCCTTGAGGAGCAATGGAGGACTGCCACCTCTAGATTTCCAGGAGAACTTGAACGGGTCGTGTGGAGATTAATCCCCTGCTCAGTGTGAAGCTCAAAACAATCCTTCCAGGGGAGAAGGTCCAAAAATCCAGTTTGCAGGATGACTTTCTGCTGAAAAAGGCAAAGACAAAAACAATGTTAGAACTCAGAGAGACAAAGACTCAGTTTGACTCAGCTAAACTCAGCTTGGCTAGAGTACCCAAAACTGGCAAACACACTGGCGTCGAGGTGAGTGGCAGTCCACCGCTTAATAGTCCTCAGTAATGGGCACAACCAGCCGCAGGTGTGTGTGGGGAGGACCAACGAGAACAGGGCGCCGCCTGGTGGTGGACAGAGAGAACACAAAAACAAACAGTCCACACATTGGATTCCTAACATTAGTTTTTTTCTTTTAAGCCATTTTTCATTATGGCTTGTTGGTGTTTAAAAAATAAAACCATTAAAATAATTAGTTTAGTCCAGACAATTAATTTCTTTGTTTGGGCTCAGTGCTGCCCCAACTTGTTGCACACCAAATACCAAAATGAATAGTTTTTTAAGATGATGCAAAGTTAACTTTGACACTGCTCCCATTAGTTATAAAACTGGGCAAAAACTGACATCTAAGGAAGTTATTATCCAGAATTGTAGAAAATTGTTCCTTTGATAGGGTAGTGCAGTAAAACTTCTGGCCTTAACATTATCCTGCATTACTTTGACTTTTAAGTAAGTAGTTTTAAAAATTGGACTTTAACACTTTTACTGGAGTAAAAAGCTGAAGTTGATTCTCTAACTTCTACAAAAGTGTTTTTAAACAGCAGGATTTATACTGGGGTAAACAGCCTGCATCAGTCGTTGTCTTTGGAGCGTTCAGTGTCGCTAGTCACAGTTAGGTTTTCAGCAATCCTCACATGCTTAGAAAATAATAATCTGGTCCCAGCTCTGAATACATTCATGTGGTGATATTCCAAAAGAGCCAAACGAGTTTTAAAGGGAGGCATGCATATCTACAATACTCAGTATTTACCCTGACCTCTGATCAGCCGTGCTCGTCTTGGTCCTACCGCCCTCATTGTCAATGATTTGTTTATTCTAGTATATTGCTTTAGTATATATTTGAAACAACTAAGAAGAAACACATGAGGCTAAAATTTGAAGTTATAATTGTATTAGGAATGAAAATCGTCTCATTAAACTATCATCACTTTGTGGCTGTTAACTGAAATAGGCTGCATCAAAACCTTATATTAAAACTTGAAATAAAGAGAAGAATGATAAACATCTCAGTCCTTCTTGCATGGTCATTTTTCTGGGCTGATGATAAAAGCTTAACAAAGCATTTTATCTCAGGAACAAACCTGGCAAACAGCTTTTTACATCTGGATTACATAGACCTCAAGTAGAGTGGTCTGTCACGTCGGTATCTTTATGCTCTTTACTAAACCTGCAGCTGTTTTAGGTCTGATCCCATGTATCAAACAAGACATCTTCTGTTAGGGTATGAAACCTTTCAGCTGTTGGTTTTATTGAAGCCATCAGAACATCATAGTAGCGATTCATGGGGTCAAAACAACAAATGGAACCCATTACAATATGTCTCACCATGTTCCTTGGTTCTTTCATTTTATAGAACTACACTGTTATTGTATAGAACTACACTGAACTACACTACACATCAGATGATTAGTTCAGCCATAGATGGCTATCAGCCACCAGAGCCAGAAAAAAATGAAGGAAGCTTATTTTTAATTGATCACATTTCTGTATTTGCAGACATTTAATACCACTCATCTGAGCTGCCCAGCATAGTTTTTGTGTTTCTGTTTATAAGTAAAAAGAAAAAAAATCTTTATCCACCTCTCATTAACCCTGGTGGGAACCCTGAAATAAGATGGAATAAATCCAGCATATAAATTAAGTTAATAAATTGGGTTGTCTAAACCTGTACCTTCCACTGTTCCGTAATGTATTTATAGGTGAGGAACAATAACAGCCCCTCGTCTACCTGAGACTCAGCTGGTGTCTTCAGTGGGCGGGTTTTCTTACAGGCTGGAGAACTAGTGTACAAAAGGAAATGATTCAAACCAAAACATTTGGAAAAACTCCTATTTCTGAATAAAATCTCCTGTTTTGAACAGTTATCCAAGTTGTTCAAGCGTATCCACTGCCCTCCCCAGCTCCTCCAGCACTGTCTCTGTCTGTCTGCTTCTCAGGTCCTTTCACTGCAGTGATAGAAAAACCTACACAGCCGACAATATAAGATCGTACTGATTGAAGAACATTTCCACACACAACATATTTAAAAATGTATCATACATATGTCATAATTAGGTCTGCAACTTACAGCTATTTTACTAACTGTTGATTATTTTGATTAATCGATTAATTATCATATTATTAATTGATTGGTTAGGTTCCTTCAATAAGATTTTTCAGAGAATTCAAACCAGGTGAAACTAAACTTTTCAACTTGAAGATTCTGGATGGAATAGATTGACAAATGATTATGCAGAGTGGGAGACTGGAGATAGAATGATGAAATGCTGTCCTCCAGCAGTCCAAGCCCATAGCAGCATAACTATAGAGATAGCTCAGGATAACCTGAGCCACTCTAACTAGAAGAGTGGCTCAAATTATCTGACCTCCCATTCTACTTTTTAGAAATTCTAGGAACCACTAGTAAACCTGGTAGATTGAGAGCGGCGCTCTATTTAGGAACATAAGGAACAATCAGATCTCTGATATCAGATGGAGCTTGGCCATTTAAGGCTTTTATATGTGAGAAGGAGGATTTTAAATTCTATTCTGGATTAAACAGGAAGCCAATGAAGAGAAGCCAGGATAGGATATGATATGATCTCTCTTTTTCATTTTCATCAGAACTCTGGCTGCAGCATTTTGGATCAGCTGAAGGCTTTTTAACTACAGTTTGTGGACTTCCTGATAGTAAGAATTACAATAGTCCAGCCTTGAAGTAACAAATGCATGGACTAGTTTCTCAGCATCACCCCTGGACAGGAGATTTCTAATTCTTGCAATATAGGTATAGCCTAATTCTTACAAGAATAATTTTTCTGTGTTTTTTACTTTCTGAAATTCAGTTTCTGCTCCAAAAAGTAATTTAGAAAATATGTTATTCCAGGTCAGTCTAGGAGTGTGATTTTGATCAGGAATAATCTCATTTTAGTGTTCTACAAATGGAACAACAGAGGAGAGTGCTTTTAATAAATGTCAAAAAAGCCTGCCATAGTTAACTTCATATAAACTTATGCATATGAATTGGAGCAACAATCTTCTCATTCGCCATATTCCTCTCCTCTGCAGCTGTAGCGCTGTTTCTCTGCCCTTTAAACACATTTTTTAATTTCATTCAAATTTCCAGTTCCATTGAGGTGAAATAAGCACTTCCTGTTGCTTGTTGTCATGGTGACTTTTAGATTCGGGACTCCACTGATAATGGCTTTTCATACTTGCTACTGACGTGTTAAACTCTGAATTGACCTAATTAGAGTTAATTGAACTAATTCATAGCAGTTGTTGTGAAACTGAAATACTCAAAGTTCCTGAATTTTGGCTAAATCATTTTACAGTTGTAGATTTGAATCTGATTTTGTTAAACCTGCTTCATGAAACGGACCCCTGTCTGTTGTCTAATGGAAGATGGCTGCATGCTGGAGACCTCCCATGTCATCGTGCTTGCTTAAAGCCACAGCCCCAGTGCTCCTACCTTTAAGAATAAAACTTTTATAACCATTACAAATCCGCATCACGTGTCCTTATTTTAGGTTATTTTAGGTTATTTCAGGTGATCAAGCGTCTGTTTTTACATCATTTTCTGTGATTGTTGCTGATTCTCCTCAACACCTAACAACATCAAACCTAACTTCCCTGGGTTATTTTTGAATAGCTTGTCAAAAGCCTTAGGTTAGACTGAAACAGACCGAAACACATTGGTCTATCTGTTATATTCAGACTTTTTATCACCCAAGAACAAGCTATAATAAACACTCTTGTTGTTGTAATACTGCTTGTAACCACTAAAGTGTGTTTTTCTTGCACATCTAAATTCTACACATTTATTAGTTATTTTTCACTCTTTCTTTTTTAATTCTGTCGATGTTTGACTAGTGGTGCAGTTCTCTACAGCCCTGAAATGGCCAGCCAATGCTAGTTTAAAGTTGAAATGATAGCAGCAGTGATGACCTTCATCCAGTCCTGTTCAGCCCTTTTTCATCTCGCTGATCTCTGTCCCGTCTCTTTGCTTCTCTGCAGCTTTTTGAGATCACAGTGCCGCTGACCCAGGGCACCAAACCTGTCACCATCAGCGTGGCCAACCACACCCAGTGCAGCTGTCTGTCCAAACTGGACATTTACAGACAAGTCCACAGCATCATCAGACGATCCCTGCCAGAGTAAGCATCCCTCTTTCACCATGGCATGCAGTACAATCAATGTCTTCATGAATTTACATTATTTTAACTTTAAGCCTCTTTGTTCTTAAAGAAAGACCATTTTGTCATGATCTGGCCTGATTGCTCACATTAATTGTTCATTTCACTCACCTGCCTAACTGCCAGATTTTCTAATAATCACTCATCTTATCCACCTGCGTCTGTTGCCTGATATTCGGTTCAGCCCGAGAGATCATTATTTGTTTTCTATTAGTCTGTCCAGTGTGTTCTAGTTATTCCTTGTTTACATCCTGGTTCCTGGCAGCCAGAGGAAAGTGGGTTTTGTGTCTAGCTCATCTCCTGATCGTGTCCTGATCCTTCCCCGCGGAGTCCTCAGCGTTTTGGCTCAGAATGCAGGGAGGATCAGTTTTATCCCCGTAAGCCTGGCTCCAAGGAGGAGACCAGTTTACAGTCCTGCTCATCCTGGTTTTGACGTCCTGTCTCTGTTACCCTGACCACTGAGCCTGCCCGTCTGCATCTGAGTCTGTTCTGCATCTGTTCGCGTCCGTCTGGTCACGCCTCTGGACTCCATCTGACTCTGGATTCTGAACCTGCCTGAGCGCTCTGAGGATTCTTGGAAGCCCAGATGACTCTGTTCCTGTTTGGGTCGGAACCTTTGATCGTGCAGATGTCATCAGGGTTTCATGAACTATTCCTGCCTGCTCTGATAAGCTTCCTGCAAGTCCTCCGAGGCTGCAGCACTGGCGACACTCTATGTGATGCGCGCCGCGTCAGTTGGCAGTCCAGCGGCTGGATTTCACCTCTTTCAGGGTTTGGACTGAACTATTAAACCACGTAAGTGACTCACTCTGATAATCATCTCCCTGTCAGGATGATCGCGGTCACTGACCTGTGTTTCTCCCACAACCCGAGACAACCTGCTCCCTCTCCTGCAGTCGCCGGGTGAGCCTTCAGCTTCTCTGCTCTGCGCCTTTGTCTTGTCCAGTTCTGTAATGTTAATAAACATTTTGAACTTTCTTACTGGCTGTCTCACCTTGAATACTGGGTCCATCTGTCCCATTTTTTTGATACATTTACAAACATGTATGATGTGATGATGTGGCGTTGCATAAAATGCTTCTTAACTTGCGATTCGGGGTCACTTCACGAGACGTGAGCCCGGTTGGTAAGCAGCTGCCTTTTAAGCAACATTACAATTTTTATCAGAATCTGTTTTCATGTCTCCTGGTTATTTAATACATAATCATTATGAAGTGTTATTTAAAGGGTTAGGTGAGAAAGCTTCGAGGTGTAAAAACAGAGCTTACCTTTAACAACTGAAAGCTAAAAACCTATAAGTTATATCAACTAAATCATAATGTTTGAAATGTTAGAATCCTCCCTCATCCCAGCGTTCCTGGATGAGATGTTGTGCCTCCCTGTCAGGTTCTTTGTCTGCAGTAAACTTCTACACCAGTCATTACTTCTAACTGGTCAATGCAGAAAAAGCACAGAGAGGGTGGGGGCGAGGTGGGAGGGTGGGAGTGAAAACTAGCCTTGTTTCTGGAAGAAGTTCCTATGATGAAAACACACCTGAATTCAGGCATGAGGTTTATTGTAATAGTCTTTAGACTAAAACGGGATCCTTTGTGGCCTCTGAGCCACTCGGCCCCTTCAGGGTCGGGGCAGACTCCTCCGTCTCTACCGGAGGTGTTCCTACTGGCAGCACACATGTAAAAACGCAGCGTCTTAAAAGCTATTGTTCCTTTGATGGCTTCCTGTTAACTCTGCGCACAACTTAAGGAAACACGTTTCACATTATCTCTCGATTAACTTCACAGCTCCGTGAAATGTGTGTGTTCCTGTGTGCGTAGCTAGGCAGGGCATGCTGTGATTAATGATGGGCTAACAGTCAGGATCCCATCAGGGGCTGCTCTCTAATGTAGTTTTTGGCTGCAGTCCTCTGAAAACAGAACAATGGCTGCGTTTAATTGACTGGATTAAAACAGAGCAGGGCTGCACAAATGTCTAGATGTCTGTATACAGAAATAACATTTGGTTCAGTAATTAAAAACCCAACCAAAACAGCATTTAGGTGGTCTCCAGTGTTACTGTCGCAAGGCAAAAAACACAAACATAAATAAGTGAATTTTTTCTTGAATAGAGGAGGTGAGTGAGACACTTGGAACAAACTGCATTTAACCCATCCCCTTCGGGGAGCAGTGGAGCAGTGTGGGGTAGGAATGAATCAGTGACAGCGGATCCCTCTGGGATCTCTGCCTCTGGTAAAGACTCTCTCTATGTAATGGAAAATCTACAGTTCCTTCTAGTGTGGCTTCAGTGGACTTAACCTGCAGCATGCATGAAGCATCCATCCCTCTCATACGACATTACCCGCCTCACCTCTGGAGTATTTTATCTGAACCGATGTTGTAATTAGCATGATGGAATGATAATGGGGTGAGTGGTTTGGAGTTGATCTAAAGAAGTGTTTGGTCATTTGTTTAAAAGTAATAGGGAAGTCATATTTTAAATGCTCTCAGTATGTAATTTTCAGCGACATCTACTCTCTTCAGACAGACATTATTGTCCCAAAATTTAGAACATTTCTATAAAAAAAAATCCCGCTCTTAAAATCCATGTTTTTTTTTCATTATGTCTTATGCAGGTCAGTTAGTTAAGTACATCAGCTTGTACACCTAAATTCGGCCAATCGGTCATCTGTCAATCTAATTTTTTCAGTCATAGCACATCTTGATTCATATGTCGCAGCTAATATACACAACGGTTGAAATCAGAATAATTTCCTTTCCCATTGAGTTGGAATTTCCCTTTGGGATGAACACCTGTGTCTTCTGCAGGCGAGCTAACAGAACTGGCAGCTTGCGTGCGAGGCAAGGGTTCAAACATGTACGCTGGAAGCCTTCTACACCAAACCAAGCTTCTACCGCTGGCGTCTTCTTCCACAACATCTTCGTCTCCTCGCTTCCTCCTCTAAATAAAAATGGATGACGGAGGAGACTCATCCATGACCCTCCTGACACAAAAACTCTCCTCCTCTTGCATGTTTCCGCTGTCCATAGCGCTCCTTGACAGCTGTCGCTTCTAAGTCACCAATTTTAGGCGCTACTTGGTCCCAATGGAATTTCCCATTGGAAGCCTACTAGCTCTAAGTTGCTAACTGGTTAGCAAGATGCTTCCTACTTCAATCGCTTACAACCAAACTTGCTTGGCGTAACCTTCTATTGCCACAATAACTCCTGCACCCCCGATAAAATCCACTCAATCACATTCACTTTATTCACAAGTCAAGTCAAGCACCACTTGGGAGAATTCGAAATGCAACGGTTGGAACAGCCGCCTCAAGATTCTTAATGGTAGCGCCAGCTTGTGAAACTGTTTGAATCTTTCAGTCAGACTCTAGGTTGTGATCAACAACCTAGCAGCAGTGGCGTTGTTTCCTTGGAAAAGACACTTCACTTGCATTGCCTACTGATGGTTGTCAGAGGGACTGGTGCCACCAGTGTATGGCAGTCTCGATTCTGTCAGTGAGCTCCAGTGCAGCTGTGGCTACAATGTGCTCACCATGAGTGTGTGAATGGGTGAATGACTGAATGTTGTTTGAAGCACTTTGGTCAAGTCCTCTGACTTGAAAAAGCACAATATAAGTACAGGCCATTCACTATTTAAGCAATAATGTGCCTTAGTGAGGGATAGTCGCTCTGGATGAGCACAACATATGGTTTGGGTTTAGATAAAGTTGACATGTTTCTGTTGTATGCGCAATAAACTGTAAATTTTTTTAAATCTAAATAATACATTCTTCTTTAAATGCATTTTGTCTTGAATTGAGGAGGTAAGTGGGACACCGCCAATGGAACAAGGCGATTTACATTTAAACTAAGAGAAAATGATTGCATTTTCTTATTTCAAGTGCATTTTATCTATCCATTCATTTTTTTCTGACATGCTTTATCCCAGCTGGGTGGTGAGGGGTGCTGCTGTCTATCTCCACCTGTCTAGGGATGAGAGGCAGGGTCCACCCTGGACCGGTCACTAGTCCATCACATAGACAAACAACCATTCACACTCACACCTAAGGAGAATTTAGAGAAGCCAATTAACCTATCAGTCATGTTTTTGGACTGTGGGAGGAAGCCGGAGTACCTGGAGAGAACCCATGCATGCTCAGGGAGAACATGCAAACTCCATGCAGAAAGACCCCGGGCCGGGAACCAAACCCACAACCTTCTTTCTGCAAGGCAGCAGTGCTGACCACTGTTCCTCTAAGCAGCCATTTAGTCTAATTTCTTATTTGAAGAGTAAAAGTATTCATTCCACTGGAAAATCATCTTATTTACCTGCTTAAATTCAGGCTAAATAAACTTAATTTAAGAAATGCTGTTATTTCTAGATGTTTTATGCAGTGTAGTTCAACATTTCATCACCGTAGTCAAAACTCTACTTAGATCGGTCGATGGATTGACAGCGGAGTACTCGTGGAGTGAGATGACAGTGCTGTGGCAGAGATATTGGTGGGAAGAGAGGAAGGGGGTGATTTTTAAAGCACCAATACTGATTAAAATCAGATGTAGTAAAATCATTAAGCCTGCGGAGGGCGCCAAACAGGTCGTTTTAGAAACTAAAACTGCAACAAACACGTCCAATGATGCCTGGATCATCTAGACAGCACTGTAAAACATCCATGAAAAAACAGGTGATTTTTGAAGTGAGTTGTCCTTTAATTGGATCTAATGAGGAGCTGATAGCTTAGGAAAGATAACAGGTTCATGTTCTGATCTGAATGGATTAAAGCTCAGATTTCACATCCTCCTACTTTGTTCCTCTCTGCTCACATCTGCTCAGGCCTGCCTGACGAATCAATGCCGTTATGTTACTAAATCAGAATGGTTCCACATACTCCTTCTGGACTCAACCTCACCATCCATGGACTTTCTCTCCATCTTTCACTGTCAAATTTTTGAAAAAGTCCTGTTCTGCTCTGACCCGCCTGGCTCCACCTCTCATCATGCTCTCCTCAGCCTTCATAGAACTAGGTATATGTTGCGGATGTTGTTGGGTTTGCTTTGGATACGGTCTTCAGTGAAACTGACAGGTAGAGGATGTGGAATCTGGGTAGCTGTCTTTGCTCTGTTTAGTTTATGGGGCGATTTGAAGGAGCAGACTTTTCTTCCTATATAGTTTTAGTAAAACGTCATTAAGCTCCAGTTGATGGACAACTTGAGGACCTACAGATGAGACCAGGTTATTCCATACATTCTAACAAACGCTTTTCTCCATTGTCTGACTTTAAATTAGACCTTTTCCTATTTTAGACTTGGACAAAATTTCATTTTGTACAGCTTTCAGGTAGTAAATGAGCAGCAGCTTAGCAGTGAAATTTCCATTCCATAAAGTGCAGCAGTGATCAAATGTAAACAGTGTGGGAGTAAAAAACATGGTGCAAAAAATCCATAGATATGGAATTTCAGCGCATTTTTATTATGGTGCAAATATGCAGTGTTTTGGTTTGGTGCTATCTGTGTGATGCAGAATCTGTGACATGATTTAGATTTAGTGGGCTCTCCTCATCCCTCCACAGGAAGTCCAAGTGCTTCTGGGCCCTTTTGACCAGTGAGGTGGTGTTTCCAGTCCAGGAGAGAGTGTTCTGTGATGTGCACCCCTGTGGATATTTGGTGCTGTTGACCACCTCTACAGCTGAGTTGTTGATGAGCAGTTTAGTCCCTCAAACCTTCCAAACAAGTTTTTTAGTTAATTTAGGAAGTCAGCATCAGCTGCACCCAGCGGGGGGAGTGTTGCAGTCATTAATCGCCTGTATGCTTTGCCACATTCACCTGGTGTATCTGGCATCATGGAAGAGATCCTGGATCTTCTGGCTGTGGTTCTGCTTCACTGATCTGATCGCACGGTTCACGGTTATTACTCTATCACCAGGTTTGAAAGCTGAGTTCCGTGCATTTAGTGATTTGTATATAATGAAAATACCTTTATTGTCCCATTCACTCTCTGCATTGAACCCTTCCCCTTGGGGAGCTCTGGGCTGCCATTGTGTGGCACCAGAGGAGCAGTGTGGGATTAAGGTTTTGCCCGGGAACCCAGAATGGAGGCTATTGAGTTGAACCGGGTACGCACAACCTTCTCCGAGACAGACAGACACTGCTCAACCACTAGGCCAGACCACTAGGATTTCTGAACC
>JAGKQL010000001.1:48739751-48771964 GCA_018398635.1 Cyprinodon brontotheroides | reverse complement strand
ACAGTGTCCTGTCTGGCAATGTGGCGATAAGAATAATTGTCTTGATGCCAAAAAGAGCCCAACAGATTTTTATTTTAAAAGTAAAGCAGTACGGCTATCGCCATAGTGTTCCACTTGATTTATCCATATAAATAGCTTTATTATGATTATGCAAAGAGTATTACAGATTGTATGGACAATGCAGTGGTAAAGTAAAAGAGGAAAATAAAAACAGGAAAGAGGAGAAAAGATGAAAGAAAGAGGAGATAAAAGGGAGACAATGATAAAACGGATATAGGATAAGAGATACAATAAAGTAGCATATTGATAATATTGCTGATGTATAAGAATTTATTATATATTTATTATATATTTAATCTGACATGTATTCTGTGTTACCTGAAGATAAGAATATTGGTTTTCTGTATGGAAGTGAATCTCTAAGTACCTGGAACCAAACACCTGTAGTTGTTTGTTAAAGTGCACTTGTGCATGTAAAGTTTGTCCAAACGAAAAATGCTCAATAGTGGTTGTGAAGAGCCAAAGACACGCTCCTCCAGAGCACAGAGGCAAGTGCTGGGGCACCCAAAACCCCAGATGCCCAAAGGGGGGCCCAGAGCAAAGGCGCCCAGGAGGGGCCAACCCAGGAAATCTGAACCCCCACCAAGGGAGGAAGAGAGATGGTCCCAAAGAAATCCCCCATCTGCCGCAATACTGATGCCCCCAGGAGCCGCGGTGGCGAGCCCGCGGGCTCCACCTACAGCCAGCCTTCCCGAAGTGGAACCGGCCATGGGCCCCAGGGGCACCCCCGACCGGGCCCAGGTCCCGCTAACCAGCTGCCAGAAATAGCCAAAAAAGTCTCAATCACGCCTCCCATCCTGAGTGCCCCCCACTCACAACACACAGACACACAGAAGAAAAAAAAAACCTGGCATAAACCATGAACAATTCCTAAACGTTTAGGTTAATCCAGCTTCCTTCCATCCTTTTCACCAAATCAAATTCTTACAGCCAGCAAAGATGATTAATGTTGGCTATTTTGAAAGGTACCATCAAATCTGCAGCTAAATAATAGACAGTTCCTAAGCTGTACAGGAAAGATTTGATCTCAAAGCTCGAAGTTATAATACCTAGAAAGAATGCAGTAATTAGTCAGAAATACAGTTCTCTGATGGAGGAAATGCAGAAGCCAGACATTTCATTGGCAGCAGTCGTCTAATGCACTGCCTCTTCTGTTTATTGCTGATATAGTAGATGAGTTAGCCGATACAGACCATTTATATATCAATCTAAGCTTAAAAAAAATCTAATGTTTGATACCAGAGAAGAAAATCAACAAATGTTCTGCTCTGTCTGGTGTTATAGTCTTGATTACCACAGTTGGTGTGGAGAGCTCTTCAGGTAAACGCAAACCTTTGCCTCTTTTGACATTTTTGCAGTAAGAACATTTTTTTTTCTGCAGATGTCCAATAGTCAACAGGACGTGTCCTCCTGGTCAGACGTGGAACATCAAGCAGTGTCAGTGTGTCAGCATGGCTTCCGTTGGACAAACTAAGTCCTCTCCTCCACCGCTGCCTCCTCTAAGACCACCGCAGCAGCACCATGGTAGGTGTTACTGTTTGAAAGTTAGGTTCAACTTATATTGCCCGTTTTTTCATCAGCACGGCGGTTCAATCTATAAAATCATGCTAACCATTCTTCCTTGGTCAGATTAAAGTCTGGACTCTGGCTGGGACACCTTCAAAATATTGTCATTCCATTCTAATTCCAAAAAAGTTAAAATATTGGTATTGGGCTTCTTTTGATAGCCTGAAATGCCCCATACCTGTCTATGTCTCTGAAAGGGGGGTTGTTAGAGGGAATTGTTAGCCTGACTGAATAGGGGGGGGGTGTTCTGTTCGCCTGTAAAGGGGTTTGGGTTGTGATGATGGGCAGGAAGGAAAGCTGAAATCTGATTCCACCCCCTCTGTTTAAGGTTGGTTTTTCTTAACATAGATGGCTTCCTTCACGCCCCTCTCATACCACCTATTTTCTTTGTCCAAAATGTGAACATTCTGGTCCTCAAACGAATGTCTTTCGTCCATAAGGTGTAGCTGTACCACCGAGTCTTGTACCGAAGGAGGTCAGCTTTTAAAAACCTAAAATGAAGCGATTGGGTTGATTAATTCCTACTATCATCACAACCCCAACTCCTTTGCAGGGGACAGAAGACCTCGCCTGTTCATCCAGGCCAACAATTGCCTGTAACGTCCCGCCTTTTAAAAGCCACAGGCAGGTATGGGGCATTGCGAGGCTAACAAAGAAGCCAATCGACCCTACATTCCAAAGGGGGGGACCCGCATCCGGAAGTTTCAATTTACATGTTTTCAAAACAAAACAAGGCTTTGTTGGGGTACTGTATAAAATCTGGAACTCAACGCTCTTTCTGACGTTCTGAATTGAAAAAGCTTCCTGGATGGGAATAGAAACGTCTTCAAACTTGGAAACAAAGTCCAGTGGATTGTTTTTATTTTTAACTTTTTTGGAATTACTATGACCTGGATGACAGAATCTTTACCAGCATATTCCATTCTACAAAGGTGGCATTATGTCAGCATCAGAAAACAGGCTTCAATCAGAGGCACCCATATACATGTCATTACTGTATATGTGGGCCGTATCTGGCGGTGATATTCAAATTTAGCTTCCTAATCTCCATAGCAAACCTACTGACAGGGAGCAGAGACCTTTTATGCTGGAGGCAACCCTGATTCAATTCAATCTCTCAAAAGAGAGTTTAAAAGGGTTTTTTTCTCTCCACGCTCGCTGCATGCATGCTTTGTGTTAGGGATTGCCCGAGGGGTCAACGGCACAATGCAAGTAACTGTTGACTGTTGCTAGCTGCTCACCCAGGAGGATCCATTCCTATAAGACAGTCAGCTGGATGTCCTTATATTGAAAACTTTCAACCAATCTGTCTGGAGGATTTGATTCAGTTGTGTCTGTAAAAATCCTTGATAACATGTTGGGAATTGGTGACATCTGAATTAATTGAGTTAAACTGAATCAAGCACAATTTCCACCTCCAGATCTCCTTTGTAAGTAGAAAAAAAGTAAAAAAGATGTTTTTGGGCTCAAAACAAACATGTTGGCATCCTGAGACAAAAGTAGGGCTAGCTAAATTCTCACCTTGGTGTTTATTGGGAAGAATGTCTTACTGTTGGAAAGTTGTGAGTTTAATTCTGGCTGCCTTACCTGTCAAACAGACCTTTAACACGGCACTCTACTGTACCTGAGCTGCCAGCTAACACATTGGAAACAAGGTTCAGTCAATTTACCATAAAACGGATTAAAGTGAAGATTAAAACACTGATGTTTTTTGTGAGAAAGAAAAACAGTTTTAGTCTAGAAACCTGATAAAGCAGACCCTGATGGGAGTTCCTGTTTTTTTTTATTTATTTCATATTCTTCTAAAACACTCATGGATGTGTGAGATCATTATCCTGTTCAAATCTGCCCACTGCTGTGGCTTTCTGACTCACCTTAATCCTCATAATCAGTGTTTGTTACGGTTTTTCACCAGCACTAACTGAGCAGTAACTGATGCAGCTGCTTAGACGTTGAAGAAACTTTGAGGATGTCGTGTCAGTGAAACTTAAAGTCCATCTGCACCTAGTTTCCTTGAAATGTTGTTTGGCTCTAAATGTCAGTTTAAGATGACGCTGCTCGCTTGCTGGACTGACGAGGCGATCAGTTGCAGCTGAGGTGAAGTATCATGGCTTAAAGCAGTAAGATTTGGAGGGAAGGGGTTCTTATTGTTTTATGGGATCTGCAGATGTTTTTTTGTGAAAGTTTTAGCCTGTTAAACTTTGTGCTGATAATTACTGAATACTGCCTCCGCTTGTTGAGGCTCTTTGTCATACCATAGATTTGGCACCAATTTCATTGTTTTTCTTCTTAGAGATTTAGGTTTATGTTTTCAGAAATTCCTCCTCCCTCTTTGTTTTAGACGTCTAAGTAGACCACAGACATGTGTCCAAACATCCAGCAGTCAAACAGCTCACCTGTTTCCTCAGCTTGTCTTCTGTTGATCAATTCATTTCATCGCTTTGATGCAGAGAAAAGTAAAAACATTCAGGACACATGTCCCATGATGACTAGAATCTTCCATCCCTTCACTGAATCCAAGGTTATAGTTTGATTATGAAGGTAAAACAAAGAGTTTGTTTTTGTTGCCTGTGTAGGAATTTGTTCATTCACTTTAGCGGCCATCTTCTAAATGATGTTTGTCATATAAGTGATTCCCTGGTCCACATCAGTGCTCTGTGAGGAATGTTCTCATCAGAACCCTCCTATGTAACTTCAGAGGGTCAGATCCATGATATTACTACGTAGACGCCTCATTGGATGCTTTCAGCAGTGAGGCCGACGTGTCTTTTGGGACGGCCATCTTGGGTCAGACCACAGTTCCGACAGCTGCTGTCAGAATGAATAGGAGGAGCCTCAGATCTTGTTTTAATCACATGGAAGAGAAGCTGAGGATAATATTGAAGCACTAACTTCAATATTAACCCTTTAAAGACCAAAACAAATATTACAAATTCATTCAGATTAAAAACTCTTTAAACAGAAATCAAACTGGATGAAAAATATACATACAGTTAAATATTTTGCAATTAAATAGTAAAATAATAAACACAGAGTTTTATCTAAATATATGCTAATATTATACAAAATAAATAGTATATATACATATTTATGCAGTAGTAGCCATTAAAGATTTCCCCACTTTCTTTGAAGGGCCCTTGGCTGATCCTTGGCTGGTCCCCTAGAATTCCTTTTTAAACATCAAGAAATTAAATAATGTAGAAATTAATGCAAGTCAATGGAAAAGCCTCACAGCGATAGTGAGAGATGTCTTTATGAGTGTCTACAGGATCCTCACTTTACTTCATGTTTGGCCCTGATAAGACTGTGTGTGGACCGCATTTAAACAAATAAAAGCAGAGGAATGCAGAGACTTCAGTGACCACATCCAACAAAGAACACACAGAGACTGACTCACAGATTGATTGGAAAAATAATTATTGGAGGGAATCAGATGTTTACAGAAAAGATCACATTCAGAGCTGCTGTCACATTGTTTCTTGTTTGGCAATGTATGATGGGCTGTTTCAAGACCTTTCTTACATTAGTTTAAACATTTTGTGCAAAATCAAGTCTTTCTGCCATCAGATGGAGGAGCTACAAGCATTCAGCATTCTATGGTAAGTGTGCATAGCATTTAAATAGCGGTTCAAATTCATATCCCCACAATGCTTCCTGGGTGCTTCACAATTGCTGCTAACTGCTAACCAAGGGGATGACTTACATGAAAGTGATGAATATTGTTCTAATCTACAATTATGTCCAATATTATAATTATCACTTCCTGGAAGTGAACTTGATGCTCACACTAAGGGGGAACATGCAAACTACGCATAGTGAGAACCGGACCCGGATCCTAACCCAGGTTCTTTTTGCTTAGAGGCAGCATCCCAGGCCCCCATTTTCATTTCATAATCAACATAATTCATTGTATTTATACTCGCATCACAGCATTTTAAAGCACTTTTACACAGACATTTCAACCAGATCCTCCAGTCAGATTAGTTCAATGTTTTCTATCTAAGTTAAACCACCTGATTGCATTCAGTCATTGACTTGCAGGATTTTGTTTTCCTGGGTGAGCAGATAGACAGTAGACATCCCTTTGCATTGTGTTGTTGATTCTGGAGCAATCTGTCACACTGAACATGCATGTGGCTACAGTGGGGAAGAAAAACCTCCAACAGAACCAGACCGTGTGTGAGTGGCCTGAACTGTGTGTCTCAGTTTGTGCAGAATGTAGATTTGCAAAGCATAAACCAACCATGTCACATTAAAAAACCAGCCAATGGCTACGAACTGGACTAAACACTGGAAAACAGGCCCAGTTCTGTAATCTGTAATGGGGTTAAAGGCCCTTGTGCCCTTATAGGCATGTCTCTAGTTCTACTCACCTGAGTCAAATAATGAGGTCATGGGCAGGCTGACCCCTCCCTCCAGGATGGTGTCAAAGCTGAACAGAGAGCTAGGCCAACAGAGATAACATTCTGGGAGAGTTTGGCAGCTGTATCTAATAGAAACCTGGGTTGTTCTTATTCTCTTCTGTCATGAAATAAATTATGGGGCTCTAGATTTGAAGAGGGTCTTTCATACAGTAGCAGCCATTCAAGGCCCTTCCCAGTCAAACTCCACCCAAATGGCAGCCCACTCCCCTGCGATTCCCAGCAAAATCCCCTCTAACTTCCAGCCACTGGCCTTCTCCTGGGCATGGATATTTTTTAACTCTGACTCCACACTTTCACTGAATTACAGGGTCTGACAATGAAGATGAAGATGGTGCTTCTCTTTAGATCTTAATGTCCACAAATCATGACAGAAGAATATTTTAGTACAAAGATTGATGTTTAAAAAGGAAATGAAGGGGAGTTAACTAAGGACCAGCCAAGGCTCCAGCCAAGGGCCAGCCAAAGGGCAGCAGCCAAGGGCCAGCTAAGGACCAGCCATGGACCAGCCAAGGGCCAGCCAAGGACCAACCAAGGGTGGCCAGCCAAGGACCAGCCATGGACCAGCTAAGGACCAACCATGGACCAGCCAAGGACCAGCCATGGACCAACCAAGTACCAACCAAGGGCCAACCAAGGGCCAGCCAATGAGGAACCAACAGCTCCAATTGTGGGAAGCTATCCCTCTCATTAACCCTTACCCCAGTGTTGGGAGTCAATGAGTCAATATGCCTTTCACTTCTCAATATATGGAGGTGGGGGTGTTGTTCTCAGTCTGACAGACTTTTACTCCACTGAACGTCAGTGCAGGGAGAGGGATTCAGAGCCAACAGGGAGTGGAATATGTAGCTCTTTGTCAGCAGATAGTGTTTTGAACAGACTAAAGATCTGTTGGCCATTCTTTTCTCCACATTTTGATGTACTTCTTATTTTCTTGTGTTTAGAAGATAATCTGCTGTTTGTGAAATCGAGCCAGATGGAAACCAATTATCCAAGTAGGCTGCAGGAATTTCCTTGTTTGTTAATGTTTGTCCCTTTGTTAATCATAATCAAAGATTAGCAGTGTTTGTTTTCAAACAGTACTGAATAACTCAGATTGTTTCTTTTTAAAAGATAAAGTAGTGTTTGTCAGCTTCATTCACTGTAATCTGTAAGGAAACGGGTGGGTAGAGAGAGAGGAGGACACCCATTAAGAAATATTTACATTTATGTCTGTCCATCGATTTTTTTTTTTAACGCAGGGAAGATCTATAGTTTCATTACACAAAGATTGAAGTTGATTGCTGTTAATTGTTATGATTTTTCTGCTAATAGAAATACATTTAAGATCCAAGTAATACTTCATAGCAATATGAAAATATACCATCAATCTTCTTCCGGAGCCTTTTTCCAGCGATTAGTAGACAAACGCCGGGAAACAATCTGTACAGGTCCCCAGTCCATCGCAGAGACATGAAGCCATGCAAACAACACACCCAATCAGAGAAGAGATGCCAGTTATCCAAACCATTACATTTTGGGACTGTAGAAGGAAGGCAGAGTACCTGGAGAGAACCCAGACATAAACAGGGAGAACATGCAAATTCTACGCAGACAAAATGCCATTAATCTTAACACTGGACCTTCTTGCTGCAGTGGTGGATGATAGCCACTAGCTACAGTGGAGAGAGAGTGAACAACATTTACATCTGCAATCAGCATTCAACAAACCCAATCATTTTTATAAACTTTCATTGTGGACCGTACACTCAGAAACAACATGTGAGTATAAACAGATGTCTGATATATAGAGTAGACGGCATCATCTGCATTGGTAGATTGATAAGGATTATACAGAGTGTTCAACTGAATCAACTGAAGTGTGGTAGCCTCATACCGGGTTAAACAAACACTGCTGTTTAACGTCTAAATGTCGTTACACCTGGTAAAGACATTTAATAGGACCCCTGGTGTCCTCGAATGAAGTCTTGGGCAGCGTTCACTCTGCTGTTTGTTGTTTTACTGCTGTTTCTAAGCGGTTAGAAAGCAGTGTCTGAGATATACCAGCTCTATATTATCTATAAACATGGCCCAATTGGAGCGCTCATTCTGAATGCTTAACTCAGAGCTAAGCAGCCAGCAGCTCTCAGGTAGTTTAATCTTTAACCTCTTCTCCACAGGCCGAAAAACCCATTTAAACCCACAAACAATCGGCTTTTAGTTGCAGCGGGAACAGTGCACTGACACGCGTCAACCTGGGTGAAACGACTTTGCCGGTCTGGATTAGCATACAATGGGAACCGCAGACCACTAATTTTGTTTGATAGCGTGGAGCGCAACATATGGACATCAACACACCGCTTAAATAACGTCTGATCGAACAAGCCGAAACCCTGCTTACATTCGATAAACACAGCGTAGCGCTGCTGGGAGAGATTGAGAGGGATAAAAGTGCAAATCAATAGAGGACACTGACTACGCCCTGGCTTCGTAACATGTTGCTCTCCGTTGTTTACTTTCCTGATTTCTGTCGCACTGGTGACATCATCAACGCTAACCCAGTGTGATGGTGTCAGGCCACACAGCTGCCAGCGAGAAGTTAGATCCAGTTTTTTTTGCCAGTGAGAAAGGAGCCAAATGTCGAGTTTAGCAAGTCGACCCATGTTTGAAAAACGCTCGTTAACCTGATATTTTCAGTGGGAAAGAGGCTCTAAATGATAGTAGTAGCCATTCAAAATTTCCCCTCTTCACATGTTGGTTTAAACGATTAAACTGTGACATCCTAGAGAGGAAGAGGGGAAATTTTCAAACAACAGCCTGGCGAGATCTGATCATCAATGCGGTTATGTGTTGCTGACATGCAGATCATGGGGTGGGAGCAGGAGATCATCTTTGTCTGAAGAAAACTGCACAGATTGGTCAATTTCTTGGACACCAAGAAATATTGGGTGTACAAGAAAAATGAAGCTCTATTGGATTTTTATAGAAAGTGAAGCTTTGAATGTGTAAAGGAACTATCTGTTTCAGAAAGGAATGATGCTATGATGAACTGAAGTTAGTGCTTTCTAAGTGAAAGTTTAGTAGTGGGTAGAAGAAAAGAAACTGGAATTTGGTCAGTGCCATTGGTCAGTCGAATGTGGCCGATGCAAGACCACAATTTTTCAGCATTCTTTGTAAATGAAATCCACAAAAATCATTAACTGAACTGCAAACATGCAGCTAGTTTGTGCACCTTTTATGGAACGATAGTAGAAACTTTTCCTTCAGCGAATGTGTTTTATTCCCTGTTTTAAAAGAAGCCTAAATGAGGGATGTAAATCAGTGACTTTGAATGGGGGCTAATCTATGACTATCAAAAACTCTCATAAAACCAGAGATTCTTATTAAATGAAAGCATTATACGTCAGGTGTTTGTTGTGTCCTTTTTGAGCCTGAACAGAATTTCAGCTCTGGTCTTGATCATTGAAACATCTTTGAACAGCATCGCCGTCTGCTGGCAATATTTACTCATGCATCCATCAGGTCATATTCTGAGTGTCTTTCAGATCTTTTCTCTCTTTGCATTCAGTTTTTTTTTTTATCTCAGACTTTTCCTTTGATGAGCTTTGCTGACTTTAGTCATCAACTTTTCGTATCACATGCAATACTTACGGTAAAAATGCACAACAATCTTTTTTCTACTAACAAATTCAATTAAATCCTATAATATGATATTAATCCCAAAGGAAAAATAAATGTTGCAGTAACTGGTAGCTTATTTTATAGTTGTTGATAGCTGTAGGTAAGAATGATCTTCTGTAGAGGTCTGTCTTGCAGCTGATCTGGAGATGCGTCTGACTCAAAACACTTTGTGGTTGTTTAAAAATCTTCTAGAGATTTTTTAGGATGCTCACTGGTCCATGATTTTCTTAACTTTATGAAGAATCCTTCTTTGTTCCTAGAACAGAGAACCTTCTTTATCAGCTGGTTGAGCTTCTTTCAGTCTTTTGCTCTGATGCTGTAACCCCAGCAGATGATGGAGGAAGAGATGAGACTCTCCCAACAGACTGATGGAAGATCTGCACTTCCATAAACTTTGGTCTGTTTATGGAGCAAAAGAAAGTGTAAAACACAGGAATGAAGTCTAGTTTGTTGTCCAGGTGAACACCAGAGTATTTCTATTCCTCCTCCACTTCTTCTCCCAGGATTTTAACAGGATTCAACTTGTTCCTGATTATTCTTAAACCTCCAATCATCTCCTTGTTCTGTTGACATCCAGGATCAGAGGATTGTTTCCACACCATGCCACCAAGTAGACCTCCATCTCTCTGTGCTCAGCTTCTGCTCCATCTTTGATTCTTTGCCCAATGACTGCAGAGTCATCCCAGTAACTTCTGCAGATGGCAGGACTCTGTCTGGTCCTGGGAGTCAGAGGTGATGGAGGGAAAAAGGAATGGAGAGCTCTCCCAACAGACTGATGGAAGATCTGCACTTCCATAAACTTTGGTCTGTTTATGGAGCAAAAGAAAGTGTAAAACACAGGAATGAAATAGAATACATCCTAAGAGCACCCTATTTAAAGCAGAAAGTCTCTTATGAGACCAGAGTAACCAACTGGTGTAGAAACTTCAAGACATACTACATTACTGGGCCCCTTTAAAAAAGTTTTTCTCACATAACCTTTAAAATGTCAGCTATTTTTCCATGCTTTTAAGTTTAGAATGTGAATATTAGCAGTAATAAATGAGAAACAGAACCTTATGCTGTTGTTTGTGTCTCTCTTTGCATCTCTGCAGACATCTTCTCATCAGACTTCTGTGGCGCAGATAAAGAGCTGGATGTGGAAAGCTGTCAATGCGTATGTCGCCTTAAAAAGGACTGTGGCCCTAACCGACACCTGGACAGAAACACTTGCAAATGCGTTTGCAACATGTTGCGGGCTCCATCTTGCCCCCTGAACCACATCTTCAACAAAGAGACCTGTCAGTGCACATGTAATAAGACATGTCCGAGGCACCAGCCCCTGAACAAGACAAAGTGCTCCTGTGAATGTAATGAATCCCCAAACAAGTGTTTCCTGAGAGGAAGGCGGTTTCACCAAGCAACATGCAGGTAAGGAGGGAAATAATGATATTTAATCCCCTACCAAGGCTTTTCCAATCAGCTTAGCAGCACACGTTCTGAGTCTTCAATGTATACACATGCAAGTTTACACTCAGATTCATTCGATGTAAATCTAAAAAAAAATCAATGATCGGGCAGCATAAAGTAATGTGCCTTGAGCTCAATGTGAAATATAAGATTGTAGCGTGCTAATGACCTCCCAAAGCTGTCACTTAGCTATTTCCGCTCCCCACAGAGGGGGAAGTACACACACATACACCTACATCCATCCATCCTGTCCAATTCTGACCCCGTGTGACCCTGTTAGAGAGTGATTTATGAGTAGAACGTAGCAATGTTTGGGACCTGGCACATGCTGGTGGGGTTTAAAACCTGTGTTGGACAAAAAGGTGCTTGTTTAATTAGACTCTTCTAAATAATGTTATCAGCTTAAAGTGCTGTTGAAGTTATTATTTAAAATTCAAACAAGCTATGCAAGGAAAACCTGACAGTTGTATTTTATGGGTGAGAAAAAAAAGAAGCATTTTAGTTTTTCATCCAAGCTATATTTAGCATCAGTGCTCATTCCTTGTAGATTAGCATTCTCAGACTTCATTTACTACCATTGTCTTCTGCGTGAGGTACGGAAATACCCCGGCAATATAAATGAAAAGCAATTCAATTTTGGTTTATTTCTATAGCGCCAATTCACAACACAAGTCATCTCAAGGCACTTTACAGTTCACCAGATCATCCAGTCAGATTGATTAAAGTTTTCTATCTAAGCAAAACCAGTTGATTGCATCGATTCATTGACTTGAAGGCAAGCATGCTTGTAGCAACAGTGGAGGAAAAACTCCCTTTAACAGAAAGAAACCTCCAGCAGAACCAGGCTCAGTGAGAGCCCGGTCATCTGCTGAGGCTGACTGGGGTTTGGAAACAGAAGCAGACATAGAAAAGATGCATAGATACAAAAGGCAAATATGTTGATGGCAGCAGCACAGCTGATATTTCTCTCCAGGATGGAGTCACAGTCAAACAGGAACAGACCAGATGAAGCTACTATGAGAAAAAGCATAAAGTTAAGAGATTGAACTAACAGATTCTGCAGAGTGGGGGAGAATAGAGATAGAATGAAGCAGAATGATGAAAAAGGGGGTCCCTATGTCCTCCAGCAGCTTAAGCCTATAGCAGCATAACTATAGGAGCATAGCTCAGGATAACCTGAGCTTCACTCTAACTATAAGCTTTATCAAAAAGAAAAGTTTTAAGCCAAATCTTCTGAATTGCATTTTCCCTTGTTAACTAACTTTTAAATAGGTTTGATAAGAAAGAGTTTATATATGATGGTCAAGAGTTTCAAATGCACTGGAAATGCATAAATATGCAGCAAATGCAAAACATACTGCAAATACAAGTTGATGATATACAATAAAATAAGAGCAGCACATAAACACACAACACATGCAATGTGAAAACGCAAAACAAAGTAGCTGATTTTCTGTCCGTTGCTCTATTTTAGTACTTTAAGTGACAGCTAAGTACAGATGAACTGCAAAATGTAAATGCACTGCGAGTACATTATAAAGCTAACATAAAAACATGTGCACTTTAAAAAACGCTGAATGGAACAAAGACAACTTTGAGTTAAAAAAAAAATGCGGACAAACCTAGAACAACAAGTGTTCTAGACCACTAGGGGGAGACGATTCCCATTTTACACAGGACCCGGCCTTTAATAAAGATCAGAGATTAAATTTCCTCAAAACTATTTTTTTTTTTATCTTAGCTCTTTGTTTACTGATTCATTTTGAAATTTGTTCATGCTGTTTCTTTTTAATTCCAGTTGTCTAAGGCCTCCATGTGAGGTGAGGCGACGGAAGTGTGAAGCAGGTTTCTTCTTCAGTGAGGAGGTCTGTCGCTGCGTCCCTTCCCATTGGAGGCGGTTGGACTAATTCCCTTCTTAAAAGTGATCATCAAAGGCAGACTTAAAGAATCAATTACATCAACTATCACATATAGACCTGCTGCGCAACAGGATTCTTATCAGCCATGGTGGCAGCTAAGTGAGTGGATCCTGATGGAGTTGGGGAAACCTTTGGGATTGGAATAAAACATGGAAAATTGGACATGAAGACGTGAGAAATGCACTGATTTTCTTCTAAGGACATAAATTGGAGGATAAATGAACAGACAGGAGGGAAAATTGCAGGATAAAAAGAGTGAAGGCTCAACTTTTTGTCTAATAATGTGTTTTAAAATATTTGGAAATTATTGATGTCTTAGTATTCTGATGTGAATAATTCATTATATTATTTATTAAATGGTATTTCATCCTTCGTGTATTGCATTTTTTCTGTATTTTTTTATAAAAATACACTGTGATCATTATTTTTGTATCATGTATGTCAAGTATATGTGTGTAAAATAAAGTATCTTGGATGTTCTCTACTGTTTCCTGTGTGTTGGTGAAGATTCTCAGTCATCCAGGTCTAAACTTAGTTTCCAAGTTTGAAGACGTTCCTCTTCCCATCTAGGAAGCTTTATACAGTAGCCCAACAAAACCTTGTTTTTGCTTAGACAATATGCAAATTGCACCTGAAGAATGATTGCTGCAAATTGAACAATTCCCTCTAAAGACCCCCCTTTCAGAGACATAGACAGGTATAGGGCATTGCAGGCTAACATTGAAGCTTAACTACCTCAATTCCAAAGGGGTGGACCCATTCATACGTTTCAATTTGCATGTTTTCTAAACAAAAACAAGGCTTCTTTGGGCTACTGTATAAAACCTGGAACTCAACGCTATTTCAGACATTTTGGATTAAAGAAGCTTCCTGGATGGAAGAGAAACATCTTCAAACTTGGAAACAAAGTCCAGCGGATTTTTTTTTTTAAACTTTTTTGGAGGGTTTCCTGTATGTTGTTGATCTAAATCTTGAGTTTGAAGGTGGAGTTTTCATAAACTACTCTTACCTCTTTAAAACAAGGGCAAGTAGTTTAGGGAATATTTGTATATATAAGGGGCTAAATCAACTATATTGATTTTAATTAGCAGTGAGCCGTTTTACCTTCGAGATGCCACAGATGACATCATACATATCATTGTAGCGTGGATCAACCTGCTGGTTTGGATATTTCAGCCCATGTTTTCCAGCAGCTCTGCTTGAACTATGCCGCTAGCGATATTTCAGGTACCTCTTCACTAATTTCTGATGTCCAGTGACATTTTAATTTTGTTAAGGTCTTTGCTTTCATTAATCATTATAGTTAACTGTTCTATCTGTTCTTCTTTCCTCATTTTTAAAACATTTCTCCAAGGCGCTCCAATATTTCATGTAGGTTTTGTGTTTTGGCGTCACGTTTTTCTAGAAAGGATTCTGGAGCATGCCTGAAAGCAGCAATTTAAAATGTTCCACAAAGGTTAATACTTACGCCAGCAGTTATTCATTTACAAGACAGCATTTAGATACTGCAGAATGACCCTATAGTGCAGAACAGCAGTGCAATCCTAAAACCTGTCAAGAGTGACAAAACCCAAATAAGAGGTGAGCATCCTATTGTCCAGATCCGCCTAAGTGACTGAGGATCTGGAACACTTAAAATGAGGTAATAAGTTTTATTTACACCTAGATGGCTGGAATTTTCTTCATGAGCAGTTCTTAGGACCAGATTCCTAAACGTCACTGTTCTTGTTTTTTTGCGTCCTCGTCTCTTGCTCCCTACGTGTGTTTTCCATCTGGATTTTTTGGTTCTCAGTATTTTTTTATTTTTTTTGCCTCTATTTCCTTTGGACTGTCAATTAAATCATCAGAACTCATCCCTGCATTTGGGTCCTTAAAACCGCCTCCCAACCTGACAGTTTTGGTCATGCACTCTCGGGTTTAGCTGTAGACTGGACAGTATGTGACTGAAACACTGGCTGACGTCACAGGTTTTCAAGGATCATGTCTACCCTTATATTTTTAGTCCCCTACTAAGGGTATTAGGTAGAGTTTACGATTTTTTTTAGGAGGTTAAAGGAGGGGCAAGTGCATCAATGCTCAGGGAACAAAACTCACAAACAGATTTAATGGTTGATTTATTCTAAAAGCCTCAAGATGTCCAAGTCCCCACAAATTATTTTCATCAGACTCGTTTGATGGGGCTAAATCGTTTTTTGCTTGAAATAACATAATTAAGCAAATTGTGTCCCCCTCTTAAAACCAGATTTGCCAAACAGGAGGTTTGATACAGGGAGAGTAAAGAGGATCCAGTAAATTTTCAAAATAAGAGGTGTCATGGATGGATGTGAGGACTGTTGCAGGGCAACTGTTTGTAATCAGTGCTTGAAGCCGGCTTAACACTGCTAACTGTGGCTAAACAGACCATTTATCTGTGGATGTGATTAGCTTTTTACATTACTTCCTATAGAAGGCATGTGGGGTTAAATATTAATATATTAAAAAGAATGTCAGCGTCTGGTAAAAGAAAAAAGAAAGAGATAAATTCATAGGTATTAAGGGAAATTGGCTGAAAACGGTATATAGTAACTGTAAATGGGCCGACCCCTTACATTTTCCTAATTAAAATTTACTTAATTTGCTTTACGTCTAAATGTTATTGTTATGCTTTAGTTTTTTTGTCTCCAGGAAGTTAGGGTGTTAAATTTGTAGCACCTCCAGCACCACCCTTTACACATTTCCTAACGCATATCAGTACAGGTTATATCCAGGGGTTATAGGGAAGGAAGTTATTGGAACTAACTCAGGTCTCCTGATGAGAAGATAAGATGCTGGCACAAAACTTCTGCATGTGCTTTACTAGTTTTATGGAGATCTGTTGTTAAACATTTCTCTATTGTCTTCAATTCATGTGACTGTTTGTGATACATACACAACAGTTTCATACTTTTAAATAACTTTAAACTGTTCTCTGGGGCTTCACATGTTTTTAATTTGCTGAATTTGCATAGGAGCTTTAGCAACACTACATTTAGAATAAGTTGAATGAATGTTGTGCAACATTTGAACTGATAACGATGAAGAACAAGGTGATTAGAAAGTTTAGTACAACAGAAACAAATTCACACCATGCACTTCAATAAAGCTCTCTATGAACAACCCAACTCCCTTCCTGCCATTCAAATCCTTTTGACTTATGACCTATGTGTGTGTGGGGGTAGGTGGGGTGAAAGTGTGTGTGTGTGTGTGTGTGTGTGCCCATGAGAAGGAGAAAGCAAATGTTCATGCAAAATACGACCATGTTGGAAGGAAGTGGGGGGGCACTGGGAGAGCCAGTTGCTTAGATAACAATACAATGAAACACACAGATTGTGTGCGTTTACAAAGGAAATGGCCTCTTAACAATTTCCATTGGGAATAAATCAGACTCCAAGGATGTTTTTAGTGCTGTTTATTTTGACTGCAAATTTGAAATGTAGGTTTAGTTTCAACAATAAAGTCTCATTTTATTCTGGATTCAGTTTTCTACCTAATACCTAGATGCAATTAAAACAATAACAACAAATATATATATCTATATCTCTATATATCACCATATATATATATCTATCTATATCATATATATATATATAGATAGATATATATATATATATAGATATAGATATATATAATAAATTTTAAATCATTGGCTTGAATGCTATTTCAAACAAAATGTGTTTTAATAAACGCAGTTTTGGTTAAATGATCATGTCTGATTCAGTGAGATGACACTCATCCCACAATCTGGATGCTGCAGCTCTTCTTTCTAAAGATCTGGCCAAACGTATCTGTCTTCCAAAACTCTGACAGCCAAGAGTCCAAACCTGGATGTTTAATCATAACCTTATCATTAATCTTTCTGCAGCTTCTGTACTGTTACCTACCTATCACCCCATTTGCTCCGACCAAACATGAATGGAATTAGAAAAATAAACTTGAATGATTTCCAAATCTTCAAGTAGTCTTTCCTCCACTCCAAAATTACCAATTTCTATCATGTATTAATGACTATTAAACAACATAAAGTCACATGCTGCACTTTTTCTATTAGCTCCAACCAAGATTGGATTTAATTAGTCCTTTAAACTTGGATCATCCTGCAGTTTTTCTATTAGCAGCAACCAAGATCTGGATTTATTTTGTCCTTTAAACTTGGATCATCCTTTTTCCTCTTGCAGAACATCTTTACTTTTTCCTCTTGTTTTTTCCTGTTCTCACTATGTTCCCTTTTCTCAATTTTTATATTTCTCACTTTTTTGTCGTTGTTGTTTTTTCTTCTGTCCATTTTACTCCACTTTTATTTCCTTTTCCCCCATTTTTTTGGTACCTTTTTGTCCATTTTCTCAGTAAAATCTTGTTTCTGAGTCTTGACAAAAGCTGCCTTTGGCGCGTACTTATGTCTGCCAAGGGCCCAAAGGTGAAAGCGGTTCCCTGGCGCTGCATTTATTTTAGATTAATTTCTCGTCCCTACGTAGGAAAAGCTTAGTTCAAAATGACAAGAGTTTTCAATCTTCACTACTACAGTAGTAGTATTCAAAATTTCCCTACTTTCCTTGATTGTCCTTGGTGTTGGCCCTTGGCTGGTCCGTGTAGTTGGTTAGTCCTTGGCTCCCAGCCCTTGGCTGGTATGATTGTGTTGGCTGCGTGCTTGATTGGTTCTTGGCTGGTCCTTGGTTGGCCCTTGGCTGGTCCTTGGCTTGCCCTTGGCTGAAGTCCCTTGGCTGAGGTCCTTGGTTGGTCACTTGGCTGGCCCTTGGCTGGTCATTGGCTGGTCACTTGGTTGGTCCTTGGCTGGCCCTTGATTGTACCTTGTGGCTGGTCCTTGGCCTTCAACTGCTTGGTTTGGTCCTTGTGGCTGGCCCTTGGCTGGCCCTTGATTGAGTCCTTTGTTGGTCCTTGACTGGTCCTTGGCGCTGGCCCTTGATTGGTCCTTGGTTGGTCCTAGCTGGTCCTTGATTGGTCCTTGGCTGTCCCTTGGCTGGTCCTTGGCTGGTCCTTGGTTTGGCCCTTGGCTGGTCCTTGGTTTGCTCCCTGGCTGGGTCCTTGATTGTCCTTGGCTGGCCCTTGGTTGTCCTTGGTTGCTCCTTGGCTGGTCCTTGGCTGGTTTTTGGTTGTGGCATTTGGCTGGTCCTTGGCTGGCCCACTTGATTGGTCCCTTTGTTGGTCCTTGGGCTGGTCCTTGGTTGCTCCTTGGCTGTCCCTTGGTTGGTCCTTGGCTACGCCCTTATGGCTGCAGCCCTTGATTGGTCCTTTGTTGGTCCTTGGCTGGTCCTTGGCTGGCCCTTGATTGGTCCTTGAGTTTGGTCCTAGCGCTGGTCCTTGATTACGTCCTTGGCTGTCCCTTGGCTGGTCCTTGGCTACGGTCCTTGGTTGGCCACTTGGCTGGTCCTTGGTTGCTCCCTAGCTGGTCCCTTGGTGTGGTTGGCTTTGCTGGCCCTTGATTTGTCCTTGGTTGCTCACTTCTGCTGTGGTCCTTGGCTGGTTTTGGTTGGCATTTGGCTGGTCCTTGGCTGTGGCCCTTGATTGGTCCTTTGTTGGTCCTTGGCACGGTCCTTGGATTTGCTCCTTGGCTGTCCCTTGGCTGCTGGTAGGCTGGTCTTAGCGCTGGCCCTTGGTGTGGCCCTTTGTTGGCCCTTGGCTGGTCCTTGAAGTTTGCTCCTTGGCTGTCCCTTGGATTTGGTCCTTGGCTGGCTCTTGGTTGGTCACTTAGCTGGTCCCTTGGCCGAGGGGCAGCAAACTAGCTCAAAAATATACACAAAGAACATAATTAATTTGTGCAGCAGATAAGTAATAACTGGGGTTTGCTCAGTGGAGCAGTGGGTGGCCACTACGGCCTTGCAGCAAGAAAGGTTCCCGGTTTGATTCTCAGGGTCTTTCTGCATGGAGTTTGCATGTTCTCCCCTGAGTCATATGTGGGTTCTCTCCGGGTACTCATGCTTCCTCCCACAGTCCAAAACACTTGACTGTTAGGTTAATTGGCTTCTCTAAATTCTTCCTAAGGTGTGAGTGTGTGAATGGTTTGTTTGTCCTGTGTGTCTCTGTGTTGCCCTGCGATGAACTGGCGACCTGTCAAGAGGTGGACCCCGCCTCGCCCGTAGACAGCTGGAGATAGGCACCAACTGGGATAAGTGTGACAGAAAATGGATGGATGGAAGTAAAAACTGTGTTAACCTTGCATGAGTATGAGGAATGTCTATGGGGCTCTGAGGAACTTGGGGCCCTACCCATCTAGTTCTGCCAAATGGTAACTCTGCACCTGGAACAGGAAAAAAAAACTATCCCTTAAAAAGTAACCATTTTGAACCCGCAAGGTAATCTAATGAAGGAAAAAATATATCTACTACATAAAATACTGCATCAAATCATGGATCTGATCTCTCTGCAGCAGCAGACTTTTTAAATGAGTAGGAGCTCTGGGTGGAACTGGTTCAGTAGGTGTCTGACCCTGTTGGGGTAAAACTCCACTGGATGGAGCCCCCACTTACCCTCAGGATGGCCGTCACAGGTGATTTCCATCAGCAAACCTGTTTTCTTTATTTTCTTTTTATGTAGCGCTGTGTGTGTGTGTGTGTGGCCAAATATGAGCAATGTAAAGCCAAATTTCCAAGGAAATGCTAAACTGTGGGGACTTATAGGAACTTTAGTGGGACATAATGTGTGCATGTTGGTGTGTGTTGGGGGGGGCTGGGGGCAGCAAGAGAGAGACAATATTGAAAGGCAGAGTTACAGCTCCCCTCCTCTTGTAATGAAAACATGGTAGATGCCAGCATTGCCAGACACTTGATCTAGCTAATATTACGTTGTTAAAAAAAAAACATTGTGTATAGGTTGTTGTTTCTGCCTCCTAACCTCACGAGGGACATGCTTCTTCATGTACATGAGGCTGTATTTATAGCAGAGCAGCTCTCACATCGTTGCAATAATGTTTTCAGAGGGGTCTGCTGAAGTTCAGGGGATGTCCAGACCCAGGGAGGTTGCTGTATCACATGTTTGACATCTTGATTCACTTTCATTGCTATGAGCTTAGTGGAGTATTATGGCTGTCAGTGAAGTAATGAACTAAAGCTTTAAAGCACAAGAATGCAGAACAACGTGACAATGTGAATTTATTCCTTGCCAAGAAGGGAAAAACATAAATAAAGCACACAAAAGTGAAAAAAAAACTCAATCTGCTTTGATTTCAGTTTAGCTCTTGACATGTTTCGATATAACTTTCTGACCCACATGCAGAATCAACTCAGATCAAATTGGGAAAAGGGTTTATTTATAGTAAGAGAGCAGGAGAAAATTCTCTATCCTTCAGAAGTGTGGATGAGGTTCCCTAATCGATGGAGTCAGGAGGGAGTGTGGAGTTAATGGTGACAAGAAACTTCTGGTTTGGGATTAATAAAAGAGAGCTTAATTCTTTTTTTTTTTGAGTGAGGCGTGGAGGAAGGGTGGCGAAGGTCCTGTGTGGGGAAAGATGGATGATTATTCCTCCGATAGTGTGAGGTTGGTGGTAAGACAGAAAACCAGTAGTCTGATGGAGCCAGGCAGGAAATGATTAACGTTGGAGCGGGCAGGCAGGTAAATGGAGCCTATGTGGAAGTTCAACTGAAGAAATGATTAATTAGCCTTATCCGTCTCTGTTACAGGCCAATCAGCTTTCAACCATACCTCCATGAAAGCCAATCAGCATCCACAGTTCACCTTAAAAAGTCTCCAAGTCTCAGCAGACTGAGATGTGGACCTCCATCCCCTCCCCCACCATCATAGCTAAAGCTTCATCAGAGCATCATTCCTCTCGGACTCTTACTGCGTTCCCTGTCTCATCTCAACCGGTCCGGAAGGAGATGGCCATGTTGAGCCTGGTTCTGCCAGAGGTTTCTTCCCAACGGGGTTTTTTTCCTCTCCACTGTCGCTTCATGCTTGTCATTATGGATAGGTTCTCTCAACCTGTGTTTTTCCCAAGCTGGACTCTCATCTTCAGGTCCCTGACCTTCCTGCCGAGGTCTGAGCGCCAAAGACAAAAGTAATTGTATCACAATATTCTTCTAATTGTCTTTTCTTTCTTTGTGAGTTTTTTAGATTGAACTTGCAGGTAAATCCACTGGAGAGGAATCAGAGGAACTGAAAATTCAATGAGAGAAAACCAAGAGACACCAACCTCAAGGACTGAGCTACTTCTGGCAAAACCACAGGAGATAGCAAACAACTAGTGAAGTTACAACATGAGACGGCCAGAGAGACTACCGATAAATGTCAATCATCTGAGTGAAAAGCTCTGCTGCACTTTTAATCCCAGCACTGATGAGGCTGATGAGCTCCACCTGTAGGGCTGCCCAGGTACTCCACCAAGATCTTCTCTCAAAGATCGCCTCACTGCCACTCCCACTCTCACTCACACTCACTCACTCACTACCTCACTCACTTCATCACTCACTCACTCACCTCACTCACTCACAGGAACCCTGTCAGCTCTATCTTTAAACCTTTCTAGGGAACTCATGGAAATACTTTGAAAATCAACATTTAGAGCCAATAGTCTTATTGGAGGACAAGACAAGACCTTATTGCTGTTGGTACATTAAAAAATATTAATATTTTGATGGCAAATATTAAGGTCAATGTAATAACAGGAAAGCCAACATGCTCGAATATATTAGTAAGTGAAAGAAATACATTTTATTTTAGCTACAGCATAACCTTAAAGATTTAAAGTCATGGGAAATCATATTTAAATATCAAATCATTCTGGACGAAACATGTGTATAAATGTACTCATATCAGACGATATTGTCCCAAAATTTATAAAATAAAAAAAAAATCCTGTCTTAAAATCTGTGGAGGGTTTTGTTGTTTTTTTCCGTTATCTTATGCAGGCCAGTTAGTTAGGCCTGTGTCTTCAACGAAGCGTAGGAGCTAACAGAGACTGGTAGCTTTCTGCCGCCCACGAAGCGCCCTCTTCCCGTGACTCATCCACCTAATTCCTCCACGACACTAAAAGCTCTCACTCCTTCTTGCATGTTTCCTCTTCTGTCCATAGCGCTTCCTTTGACAGCCGCCGTTTCTTAGAATCACCAATTTAGTGCTACTTTGGTCCCAACAATGGAATTTCCCATTGGGAACCTGCCTAGCACTAAGATGCTAACTGGTTAGCAACAATGCTTCTGACAAACCGGTCACAATCAAACTTTTGCTTGTGAACCTTCTGCTACAACAATCCCGCCCCTTGATAAGCGACCAATCACATTCACTTTGTTAAGCTCATTGTAAAGTGGGTGCACCACTTGGTAAATGAAACGGTTGGTTGCTTCCCTAAGACTTTAATGCTGATACAGGCACTTACATTTTTACCTTTTACCATAGCTTATTAACTTTGCTTTTCAATGAGCTTTTTACCTATTATTCCTGTTAACTTTTTTTTCAACTTTCAACTTTCCAGTAGGTAATATATCATTTAAGGGCTCATGTAATTGGTCAAATGCTAAAAGCAGATATACAGCCATATAGCAGTACCTTTGCGGAATGGCTGGATATAGATCTTGTGCTTCTAGACTCCATTTGTGAGGGGTATGCAAGTGAACAAAAACAGTAACTTGCCCTATAAAAGGTTAAACATTCTTATTTCTGGACAACCAAACCTGATAGCTGCAACCAATCAGCTGCTCAACACACAAGGTAGAGCCAACATTAGCCTCATATTAGCCTCAGTTACAGGTTCTATTCAGAAGCTCAATATTTATAACCTGACAACAGCCAGATGCATGTGATTAGATCCAAACTCAGGACTTTTGATAAAACTTTATTCCTCACTGGGAATAAAGTGAAACTGTTTAACTGTTCCCTCGGTGAACTAGAGCTTGCACCATTTGATCAACTCAAAGTTAGAAAAAATATTTCCTTTTATATACAAGGTAGGATGGACAAATAACCAATGTCATTCAAAACCAATATTTTTCTGTTTGTTTGTTTTTACATTTTTTTTTTTTTTTTTTTAGAAACCTTTATTCAGTTGTGCTGTAAATATTTTCAACAAATGAAAATAAAAATACAGTAATGCACACATTTAAAACTGATCCTCAAGTAAGGAAGGGGAGCCCTCTGTGAAGGATAGAAAAACGTAGAGTGAAAAACCACAGACCTAGAATTAACTCATATTTACTAAAATAGTCATAAAAAGATCTTAACTAGTGTTAAAAGATTATTCATTATTTTGTTGACCCAGTAAATATGGCCAAAGTTAATGTGTTATGTAAAGAGAGTCATTTTTATTATCTTAAAGACAGCCTCTGGTTTTCAACTTGATTTATTTTCTAACCAGAGTTGCAAAGTTTTCCAAAAGACAGAAACATCCTGAGATGAAATGTAAACACACTGCAAAAATGATCCAGAAATAAGTAAATATATCTTAAATGAAGCATGTTTACCCTAAATTTGAGCAGGTCAGCAAGATGATTTGCCAATGGATGAGTATTTTTAACTCTTAAAATATGATAATATGATGTTATGCACTTGAAATAAGACAAAGTAATTATTTATTCTTATTTTAAATGTAAATAGTCTTGTTTTATTGGCAGAGTGACAGACTCCAACCACGATGAAGAGCTTCCAAAGGCTGGTTAAAGAACACATCATCTCCAGTCTGCCGCCAACATTCAACCCGTTCAAAAGTGCTCCTTTAAAGACGCCATCTCTGCTGCTCTCCACCTGAGCACCTGGCACACCTGGAGGAGAAGAACACCCAGGTGCGGATGCTGTTCCTGGACTTCAGTTTAGCTTTCAACACCATCATCCCACAGCATCTTATGGGCAAAACTGGAAATAAAGCTGGGCTTCAATACACCCCTGCTGCAATTGGCTGCTAGACTTCCTCACCAACAGGCCTCAGTCAGTCCGGGTCGGACAGAACACCTCTGATGTCATCAGTCTAAGCCCCCCCCCTCAGGGGCTTGCATCCTGAGCCCCCTGCTGTTCACCCTGATGACACATGACTGGTGTCCCCAGGTTCACCACCAATCACATGGTGAAGTTTGGCAGACGACACCACGGTGGTGGGGCCTCATCAGAGGCGACAAACGACCTGGACTACAGAGAGGAGGTGGAGAGTGCTGGTGGAGCAGAGATAACAGCCTGATCCTGAAGGTGGAGAAGATGAAGGAGATCATGGTGGACTTCAGGAAGAACCGGCCCCAACCACGCTCCACTGCTCATCAACAGCTCAGCTGTAGAGGTGGTCAGCAGCACCACATTCATCACAGACACCCTCACCTGGCTACTGGAAAACACCACCTCACTGGTCAAAAGGGCCCAGAAGCGCTTGGACTTCCTGCGGAGGATGAGGAGAGCCCACCTACCCCCACCCATCCTCCCACCTTCTCCAGAAGCACCATAGAGAGCGTTCTGAGCAGCTGTCTCACTGTGTGGTGTGGAGGCTGCAGCGCCCAGACTGGAAGAAGGTGAGAACAGCAGAGAGGATCATGGGGGCTCCTCTTCCCTCCATTAAAAAGATGCATTTCATCCTAGCGCCATGCGTGTCCCGAGCCCCCGCGACATCATCAATGACCCCTCACCCCCCCACACCATGGACTGTTATCCCTGCTGCCCTCTGGGAAGAGGCTTCACAGCATTCAATGCAGGACAAGCAGGTTCAAAACAGCTTCTTCCCCACATGCCATCAGACTGATGTGAACTGTTTTGTAGAAATGTCGGGTTATTGTATTGTATTTTTATTATTATATTTATTATATTTCATCATTATTTATTTATACATGCAAAAAGAAAAAAATCACCAAAAACATTTGTTAGAACTGTTAATTTTACAGTCACTTTATAATTTTTTCAAGGCAGCACTTTTAAAAGATGAAATTGTCCAGTGAGCTGTTTCTAAATGAAATTTCTTTTTTGTTTTACAGTTATGTAAACAAAATGACAAAATAAAATCATGAAATGTCTAAGTCTAAGAGTGTTTCACTTCCCTCTTCAATTCAATAGAAAATGCACTTATTTTAAATGAAAATTACTTATTTAGATTTCAGTATTTTGCAGTGCAGGTAATGCTTCACTTGGAAGCCTTTGATCTGGTGAACTGTAAGGTGCCTTGAGATGACATGTGCCGTGAATTGGCGTTATAGAAAAGAAACTAAACTGAATTGAATTTGGTGAAGTTCGTGAAGCCTCACACGTTTCCTGGAACAGAACCCATACACAGAAGATTAGCAAAGTAATAAAGGCATTTACTCCACTGAGTCAGCTGAATGAAAATGTTTTCTTTATTCTAACAACAAGGGGATTCCAGCTGAAAAACAAACCTGTGGGTTAATGTTGTATGATAGAGACTCAAAGGGACCACAGTGATAATTAGAACAATCCTAAGTTGAATCTATTTTGTGTTTTCAAAGGTTCCCATCTCTGCATTTCTATCACCAGAAAATAGAAAAATGAGGAACATATTAACCCCTCTATGTGCATCATTAGTGGTTACAGACTTTTTAGAAGGTAAGTCTTAAGAATGTCCCTTTACTCTTTAAATGACAGAAAATAATATTTAACTGTTGTATAAAAAAACACTAAATAAACAGTGTTAAATGTACACTTTGATGATTCAGTGTTGAATATGGAAGGAGTTACTGGAATAAAACAGATATTTACAACTGAACTATAATTATTTAAGGTGTTTCTATTAAAACTGAGCATTTTAATCAAAACTCAAGTCTAAAATGCGTCTATTTATCTGAAAAGGCTGCTGTGATAAATGTCCTCCAAGTCCCTGCTTTTATTTCACATCCCCTCCTCAAAGGAAGGAAACAACCAACGGTCCACAGTAGGTTATATTCAAGAATCAAAAGACTTGCAGAAAGCAATAGGAACATCTACCAAACAGATGGTCTCCAAGTAACACCAATGATCTCAAAACACTAAAAACTATTCAACATCAAAGTGTCAGATAAAGCAGAGAGGGTCGTTCTATAGAGAGTTTGTCCAAGAATTAAGAAACCATAAAGAACATTGGTTACTTTATTACTTTGATCACCTCTTGGAGGTCCATCACCAGATTACTGTAGAACCATCAGGACAGCAACAGGGATCACTGTAATGTTTATTAAATTACCTGCGCTTTGTGAATCAAATGATGAACCAACTCAGACCTTAAAATGTTTCCAGACTCCCTGAGATGTCTGAGACTAGTTTGACAGATTTCCTTCATGCGTTTCTGAATTATTAGGATTGGTTCACTGTTCTCATTGATTCAAAAATGAACTACAAATCCTTCCCAGGATGATCATCTCACGGTTTTGGACACAAAAACTCAAACATGGTAACATCTGCTCATCTGCCTTAAATGGAATGTCTCTCATGTCTGGCTAAATGGCTCCATCCAGTGGCCAAAGTAAAGAGCTACAACACAGTTGGATGAATCTAAAACCTGTCACTTATAACTTCCTGTAATCATCCAGTTAAACATCAAGCAGAAAAATGAGAAGCAAAGACCTGACACCAAGGTTTGCTTAAAACCATTTACTCTGTTACATTTATTAAGTAACCTTTTGAAAAATATGCACTTTTAGCAGTAGTGTTACTGCATCATACTTTTTACTCTACCCAGAAAGTAAATTCAGTGAACAAGGAACTAGTTTGTTTTGACAGCACAGATATAACCGACCACTGATGTATGAGCTTTCCTCTTTCTTCTTTTAATGTTACTTTCTGCTGAGTCTGTAGCCAACAGCTGACATTGAAGGTACCTGACCTACTATAGCTGTTGCTTTAATTAGGTTTATAAATATATGTGTGTGAAGAATAACTCACATTTTAAATTTAACCAATATTTCTGATCAATCATATCTTTTATTGGTCTGACGTAATATAAACTTATTACAGCTAAGTTTTCATTATCTTAAAACAGAACAATAATAGGTTTAAAACATAATTTTGTGTAATTAATTGATACTGTTAAATTTGTCTCACTTTATGAATTGAGTTACTGAAATAATTGAACTTTTTAATAGATTTCCAATGTAACTGAAAGTGCCCTGTACATGTAGAATAAAGCTACCGTTTAATTCAGATTACAAAGAAAAAGACCAGCATGTTAAAATGGCCCATTTCAGTAACAAATATAGAAACAATTTACATCATTTACATCTGCCTAACTATTGCAGAGTAGTGTTTTTTAATTTCTTCATTTTAGGCTTTAAAATAATAGAATTTGCACAGAATTTTACTGACATATATATATTTTTAAATGTAAATAAATTGTTATTATTGATTACTCAGCAACATTCTCACCAAATATTTTTTATGCCTACTAAATGACTTTCTTTTTACCTTTTACTTTAACAAGAGTGCAGTAAAAAGAGAAGTTATTGTCTAAAGCTGATCAGTCGGTCACTTCATCTGGGTGGCGCTAAAAGGATTCAGATTACAATTTAGTTGTCATTTTTGATCATGATTTAAACATGTTACTAGAACGTCCTTCATTCATCAGCGGAACATTGCAAAAATGAGAAATCTCCTGTCCAGGGTGTTGATGCTGAGAAACTAGTCCATGCATTTGTTACTTCAAGGCTGGACTATTGTAATTCTTTACTATCAGGAAGTCCACAAACTGTAGTTAAAAGCCTTCAGCTGATCCAAAATGCTGCAGCCAGAGTTCTGATGAAAATGAAAAGAGATCAAATCTCTCCCATCAGGCTTAAAACTTTCCTTTTTGATAAAGCTTATAGTTAGAGTGGCTCCAGGTTATCCTGAGTATCTCTATAGTTATGCTGCTATAGGCTTAGAGCTGCTTTGGAGGACATAGGGACCCCTTTTCATCATTCTGCTTCATTCTATCTCTATTCTCCCACTCTGCAGAATCTGTTAGTTCAATCTCTAACGTTCTGCTCTCTTTGCTTTTTCTCATTGTAGCTTCATCAGGTCTGTTCCTGTTTGGCTGTGACTCCATCCTGCAGAGAAATATCAGCTGTGCTGCTGCCATCAACACCTTAGATTGTAGATGAAGAGGTTTGGCCTGTTTTTCAGTGGTTATTCCTGTTTCTCCTCTAGATGTAGCTATAGGCTCAGCCTTTATTGTGTCTAACTGGATGTGCTCTTTCATTCCTTGTGATATGATAACTGACTCAGAGCTGATCTGCTTAGCTGTTTCTTTCTTAATCAGAGCCTTATGTGGAGATAGATTACCATTTTCTTTTTTCCCATAGAAAGTGTTAATCTATCAGTGTTTCTATGCTCCTTTTGTGTGTCTTCTTCTGTCTCCTTGAACCCCCAGTCACCCTCAGCAGAAGGCAGCTCGACTGGAACTTCGACTAGAAGTTGCTTCCTGTCAATCAGGAGTTTTTCCTCTCCACTGTCGCTGTATGACACAATGCAAGCGAATATCTATTTTATCTACCTGCTCATACAGGAGCCGAGAACCTAGATAGAAAACTTAGCCTATCTGACTGAATGATAAAAAAAAAAACCTGAATATTATTGAGTTGATATTGAAATAAAAGTAGTGGAATCACTAATCAAGTCTTTTTTTGTTTCTCTGACTGACAGCAGTTCTGTTATCTTTGCTCTAAGTTGGCAAATATCAACATGTGAAGTTGTTCACCATAGCTAAATTCAGTCTAATTACTGACTCAAAGCATCAATCATTATCTCAGTTGATTAGTTTTAAATGTGAAGAAATGAGCAACAGAGTTTCAGACTCTGCTGTAAACCTGCTGCTGCTCTCTGTGACCCCATGCTGTCTGATCATATAAACATGTCTGCATGAAGAATGATCATACGGTTATAATGAAGTCCTGAGACATAAGGTCACTGCAGAAAAACTGGCTGCGGTGATAAACAGGAAAAAAATAAATCACCTTATCTCACAGAATAACCAAAATGACAACAGATGACACATCAGCTCCTCACAGAAAACAATGACAGCTGTTGTGTTCACTGCGCCTGGTGTGGTCATGATGCAGTGGTCAGATAAAGGATCCAGGAAGCTTCCTAGTTGCAGATGTTAAGGATCATTAAAGCCGTTTGTGATTACTTTGGCCTTGTGACACTGGGATCCATCTATTGTCAGGGTTCTGCCCTCTGCTTGGGTTTATTTTTAGTGTTTTTGTGTTCTGTGTCTTTGTTGTTGATTTCTTAAGTGCTGAGTTCCTTAGTTACTCTCTGTCGCCCCCTTGTGCTTGTTTCCTTTCCCCTTGGCTTCTTCCTAGTTGATGCTGCCCACACCTGCTCCTAATTTGCTGATTAGCCTGTTTTGGTTTCATCTCCGCATATATACACAGCATCTCTGCAGTCACTCAGTGCTGGTTTGTTGCTCCTTTATGAGTTTATCCCTGGTGTAATGTGCTGGTGCTGGTTAATCCAGGTTGTAGTCATTCCAAAAAAGTCAAAAAACAATCCACTGGACTTTGTTTCCAAGCTTGAAGTTGTTTCTCTTCCCACCCAAGAAGCTTTTTCAATTCTAAATATCAGAAATAGCTTACCTCTGACTCCTGATCTCTGCATTTGGGTCTTCAAAAACCTCCACCTTACTGTGACATCTATAGTTACAAATTAAGCCTGGACTCAAGTTAACTGCAAGAAGTTCCTCTTGAACTTTTCTATTTTTTACTGTATTTTGGACAGATTGGGAAAAAGTCACAAAGAACAGCGGTAGGCCTAAAATCTTTTCCACCAGACGATTGGATTTACCAGCAGTCACAAACAATATGGAAGACCAAACATCTAAGAGAACAACTTTCTGCAGGTTTTCCCTGAGAGACAGCCAGGCTGTGTTTAAACATTTCCTCAGGCAGACAGGCCACAATTCTATGACTTTGCTTTACTGTGCGTACAGATGCGCTCATAGCATCCTGCCGATTGTAAAACAAAATTAATATTTTCATCGCTTGTCTTTCAGTTGATGATAATCAGGAAAGCTGCTCCTTTGGCTGCAATGTCCATCAGGTGGTTTGTGCCATTTAGATCAACCATGCTCTTTTTGTTGAGGTATTCATAACTACACACTGCAGAAACAATATAGAAATAAGTAAAAATGTCTTAAATTAAGTGTATTCATCCTTAATTGGAGCAGGCTAATAAGATGATCTACCAATGGAATGAGTATTTTTAACCTTAAATAAGATAATTAGATAATATGCACTTTTAATAAGACAATGTAATTGTTTTTTCTTAGTTTAAATATAAACTATATTGTTCAATTGACAAAGTGTCTTACTTAGGCCCTCAATTTAAGAACAAATGCACTTATTTTAAGAAAAAATACTTAGATTTATATTTTGTACAGTGCAAAAAACCCTTATGTATTAATAACAATTAATATGCTGAAGATATTGTTAAAGTAATCGAAAATATATATATATAAAAAAACCTAGTCCAAGCTAGACCAACAAAAAATGTAGTTTGAAAAGGTGTTTTCATCTGTAAACTCCACCTACTGAGGTTCAAAGAACCGTTGAGCATCTGACAACAAAAACCTTTAGCCCTGTATGCCGTCATTTTCAATAAAGTATAATATTTTGTTCTCATAAGGTTTCTCTATTTATTTTTATAGTGCTTACAACTTTGTAAGAAAATAACTTTTCAGGAAGAATCAAACATATTTTTAAATTTAGCCAATATTTCTGATCAAACATATCATGTCTTGGTCTGACGTAATATAAACTTATTACAGCTAAGTTTTCATTATCTTAAAACAGAACAATAATAGGTTTAAAACATAATTTTGTGTAATTAATTGATACTGTTAAATTTGTCTCACTTTATGAATTGAGTTACTGAAATAATTGAACTTTTTAATAGATTTCCAATGTAACTGAAAGTGCCCTGTACATGTAGAATAAAGCTACCGTTTAATTCAGATTACAAAGAAAAAGACCAGCATGTTAAAATGGCCCATTTCAGTAACAAATATAGAAACAATTTACATCATTTACATCTGCCTAACTATTGCAGAGTAGTGTTTTTTAATTTAGAGGAGCGCTGAGCAGCTCACCCATCTGCTTGAGGCTCAGAATAAAGCGGCTTCTCCTCCCCATCGAGATGAGGCAATTCTATTCAGCTTATTTCTATAACTCCATTTCACATCATATCATCTTAGGTTACTCTATAGAGACAATTCAACCAGATCATGGAGTCCGATTGGTTCAAAGTTAAACTCACCGGCCCTCCTGATCAGTTTGTTCAGTCTGTTGTTTTCAGCGACCCTCAGCCCACTGCCCCAGCATGTGACAGTGAAGAAGAGCGTGCTAGCAACAACAGACTCATAAAACATAACATTAATTGCATACTTTTACTCCGATACATTTTAAATGTTTGGTTAAGTTACTAAGTTAAAAAAAAAAAAAAAAACGAGCGAGAGAAACGCAAGTGTTTTGACTCCACCTACTGACTACAAAGTTGGGTCTTGCCTGGGCTTGTTCATCAACACCAATAGGATACACCTGTTTAGCAAAGCCAGTCTAAATTTATCCTACACCTTGTTGTTTATATAACAGTATTTTAAGTAAATTCAACCTTCACAGTTTACCAAAATGTAAAAAAAATGTCATTTAAACTGCATTGCTTTTTACTTATACTTTTCACTACTTTACTCGAGTACATCTATTTTTACAGTAATTCTTATACTTAAGTACAAGCCATTTCAGCTACTTTTACTTTTACTCAAGTAACATTTCAGTCAGTGATCATCGAGCCAGATTGATTCAAAGTTTTCTATTTAAGGAAAACCAGTTGATTGCATCAATTCATTGACTTGAAGGCAATATCTTACACCAAGCATGCTTGTAGTGACAGTGGAGAGGAAAAACTCCCTTTTAACAGGAAGAAATCTCCAGCAGAACCAGGCTCAGTGTGAGCGGCAATCTGCTGAGGCCCACTGGGGTTCAAGGAGACAGAAGCAGACATAGAAAAAGAAGCATAGATACAAAAGGCAACTGTCAACCAGCTCCACAGGCGGCCCCGTCCAGGAAATACACAGCCAGGCAGACGAGCTCCAAGCCAGCTCCCATGTCAGAGGATGAAGAGAGCACATCCAGTTAGTCACAGTCAGAGAAACAGGACTACACTGGAAAACAAGCCGATCTCCAGCATCTATAAACAAAGGTGCTGATGGCAGCAGCACAGCTGATATTTCTCTCCAGGATGGAGT
>JAGKQL010000001.1:48625531-48739251 GCA_018398635.1 Cyprinodon brontotheroides | reverse complement strand
AAATTCTATTCTGGATTTAACAGGAAGCCAATGAAGAGAAGCCAGGGTTCCTCCAATAAAAACCAACAGACTGAAGTACCCATCTGTACCTAATGTACAATAATCACCCCTGTCCAGCTCAGGTGATTTTAAATTTTTTTAAAATGTGTTCTTATAAGTTTGCATTTACAGTGCTGCTTTTTTTTGTTGTGTTGTGTTTATATAGACATGTCTGCTTTAATGGAAGAGAAATGTCTGCCACAGGGACAATAACAAGAACTGAACTGAAGTTTGTAAAGGCATCTCAGAACCTCTGGCTTTCTCTGGTCTAAACTCAGAGGTGACAAATTACAAAGTGCAGATACTTTGCTACTTTACTTATGTACAGATGATGTCTATCTGTACTTTGCTGGAGTAATTATTTTTTAGATTCATTTTTACTTTTACTCCTTACATTGTTTCTGCATTGATCTCTATTTTCTACTAAATATTAAAAAGAGACTTGTTAGTTTTGTTTCTTTTAAGCTAATTTTCATTATGGCCTGTTGGTATTTATAAAAAAAAAAAAAAAAACCATCAAAATAATTAGTTTGCTGCCCCAACTTGTTGTTCAGCACATAACATAATAAATAGTTTTTCCTGATGATGCAAAGTTAAAGAAAGAAAATGATGACTAAGGAAATTATCTTTCAGAATTGTAGGAAAATGTTCCTTTATTAGGGTAGTGCTGTAAAGCTTCTAATCTTAAAATTTTTTCCTGCATTACTTTTACTTTTATACTTTAAGTAGTTTTAAAAATGGTACTTTTACAAAAACTGAAGTAAAAACCTTAAAATTATTCTCTAACTTCTACAAAATAGTTTTTAAACAGAGGGATTTATACTTCTACTGGAACAGACGTGTCAAGTAACAAAGTGCAAATACTTCATTACTGTACTTAAGTTCACTTTTTAGGTATCTATACTTTACTCCATTACTTATTTTTCTTCCTACTTCTGACTTCCACTCATTACATTTTCACACAAGTATCTGTACTTTCTATTCCTTACATTTTTAAAACCAACGTTACTCGTTACTCTTGGTTCGGTTTAATGTTTCTAAATCTTTATTTCCCGTCATGTGCTCCATCCAATGCAGATCATTGGCTCCATCCACATCTAGTGAAAACTAGTGTGATTGGATGAGTCATATAACGCAAACACTCATTGGTTAGCTAAAGGAAATCATCAGAAGCAAGCAGGTGTTCTTCAAACTGCTAACGTGAATTGTCTATGCCATGCTACAATGATGGATTCAGAAAAAGATGTTGAAATGTCTGAAAGGTCGGACACAGGCGAGAGCGTATCGGGAGACGGAGACCAACCAGACCTCCCTCATCCTTGGCCCTATCTCTAAGAATTTTTTGAAATAGTCAAAATATTGAGCTTTCAGTTCATATAGTGGCATCTGGCCGTTTTTTTAAAGGCTGCTTTATACTTTTATACTTTAAGTAGTTTTTGGAGCGCATACTTTTTTACTTTTACTTGAGTAAAGAGGTCAAGTTGATATATGTGAGAAGGAGGATTTTAAATTCCCATTCTGATTTAACAGAGCCAATGTAAGAGAAGCCAGGATTCCTCCAATAAAAACCAGCAGATTGAAGTACTTTATCTGTACCCCCACGTACAATATCATTCCTGTCCACTGTGATCTTCCACACGAATGCATGAAAACGCTTCTAGATGTATGCCAGGCTCTATATGTGGCGCTGAGGTTCCAAAGCAAAAATAAGCGACGAAATGTTGGGCATGCTCAGTAAGCTTTATACATGGTTGCCCTGCGGGTCCATTTTCGTGGTTAAGTCTCAGGTGCTGAACTATGTGGTCGATAGTGCTCTGTTCTTCCTGGAGATATTCCAGAAGAAGAAGATCCTGTTGTAAGCCCGTCAGCAGGGTGAGTAGCATGAGCAGCTACCTCTCAACACAGTACGGCGCCATTGTTGTTGTGATACTGTGTCGCGCATGCCTGTTTAGAGGCGACGCTATGACGCATGCGTGTAAAAAAAAAATGCGGTTAGAGCTTAAAGATGGAAACGTGAAAACGGCGTTTCAAAATCTTCCCACTCTGAAGTCTGAATAAAAAAAAGATTGTTTACGGTCCCCCGAAACGCCGGCTTCGTATGGATGAGAGGCTCTGAACCCTCCTGGGAGCCTGTGGATGCCTGGAAGTCCGGATCCTGCCACCTGTTTCTGTTCCTGTCTGTTCTGGATCCCTGACCAGTATCGGCTTCCAGCATGTCCTCTGGAACTGCAGCACTTGGGGACATTCTTGGTGTGGACTGTTACACCAGGTAAGTGACCAACTCAGATAATCTTCTGTCAGATGATGCGTGGTCACTCACCTGTGTTTCTCCCCACTACAGAGTGTTCGAGATTAGGCGGATTGCCGCGCCGCCTGCAGTGCCTCAAGCGAGCCAAAGCTCCGCTTTTAGTTTTGTTTGTTTATTTAATAAACGATTTGAACTTTCCTACTGACTGTCTCTCCTTACTGGATCCATCTGTCCTCGGTTCTTGACATTAGACATTGATTAAAATTCTACTATCCAGTCTACATCAGTAGGTATCTTCATCAACAGCAAACTTATGGATTTTACAACCATGTAGGCATTTATTCACTAACTTGGGGCTTATATGCAGTGTTTTTAGTTTAATAAGCAGTTTTAAGATGATCTGCTTCCAATAGCATAATAGTTTTGGAGATTTTGCTCCAGCTGCGTCAGATACGTTAATACGAACCATTAAGCTGAGCATCTAACCCTTATCATTAACCTCCTAAATGTAAGCAGATGAGAGGTAATACTGTGTGGGAGGCCCTGGCCTTCTAGGGCTGCGTCTGCTGTTAAGCAGCAGGAGGTATCACAACATTTATTTATGTGCTAACATGTTTTTCATCTGACCTGCCGGGGCAATTAACAGAGGCAGGTTTGTTGGTGTGTGGTGTTTGCTGGAAGCTGTGGGGAGTAAGTGCCACATGAGAAGGTTTTACTGAAGCAGCTAAAAGCACATAATACAACCAGTGATGGCCACACTCACAGCCACTCAGGAGCTCTGAAGTAGCTCCTAAACACTTTGCTGTCAGGAGTCTGACTAGCATCTGCTCCACGCAGCATCTAGCTGAGAGTCTGCTGACCTGAGAACGGGGTCATCCCAAATGCTTCATTCCTGAGGAGGCGATTGAGTGCCAATAATGGTGAGCATTAGTGAAATGGATGGCCAGGTCAGAGTACATGTTGATACCAGCCTAGAATGAAAACATGACATTTGACTGGATCAAACTCCCTCCCAACTTCTATTAAAAATATTTCCCATGAATCATCTTGAAGGGTTGCACTACTTTTCTATCACAAAATACATCAACAAATGTGTAAATATTGAATAAGTGTCAGGGTTGGGTGGAGGTGTTTGAGGACCCAAATGCAGAGATGAGTTTATAAGGAAACAATAAAGACACATTTAACTAGTATTGACCCCAATCCTTACCTTTGGGAACATTATTCTCTATATACTGCATAGAACACACTTCCCATTTATGGTATAGAATTGTTCTACTGAGTGGCAAACGGGTTAAAATGAGCCATCAGCCTCTTTTTTCCACTTTTATGTTTACTGTTTTTGACAAAAGAAGATACAATATGCTGATCTCAGCCTTCTGAACATTTTCAATTCAATTCAGTTTATTTCTATAGCACCAATTCACAACACCTGTCATCTCAAGGCACTTATCAGTTCACCAGATCATCCAGTCAGATTGATTCAAAGTTTTCTATTTAAGGAAAACTAGTTGATTGCATCGACTCATTGACTTGAAGGCAATATCTTACACTAAGCATGCTTGTAGCGACAGTGGAGAGGAAAAACTCCTTTTAACAGGAAGAAAACCTCCAGCAGAACCAGGCTCAGTGTGTGTTAATAGCATCTGCTGAGGCCCACTGGGGTTCAAGGAGACAGAAGTAGAAATAGAAAAAGAAGCATAGATACAAAAGGCAACTGTCAACCAGCTCCACATGCGCCCCGGCCCCGGCCAGGAAACACACACAGCCAGGCAGGCGAGCTCCGAGCCAGCTCCCATGTCAGAGGATGAAGAGAGCACATCCAGTTAGTCACAGTCAGAGAAACAGGACTACACACGGAAAACAGGCTGATCTCCAACATCTAGAAACAAAGGTGTTGATGGCAGCAGCACAGCTGATGTTTCTCTCCAGGATGGAGTCACAGCCAAACAGGAACAGACCAGATGAAGCTACTATGAGAAAAAGCAGAGAGCAGAACGTTAGAGATTGAACTAACAGATTCTGCAGAGTGGGAGAATAGAGATAGAATTGAAGCAGGAATGATGAAAAAAAGGGGTCCCCTATGTCCTCCAGCAGTCTAAGCCTATAGCAGCATAGTAGCATAACTATATAGAGATAGCTCAGGGTATAACCTGAGCCACTCTAACTAGAAGCTTTTATCAAACAGGAAGAGTTAAAAGTAGACAGGGTGTAATGCTTAACTTCTCACGGACTATGTTTCCTGTTTCACAGATAAAATGAACCCTCATACCTAAGACAGCAACCAGTTGTCATGATTAAAAACTCAGACAGTTTCCGAAGAAGATTTATATGATATCGATTTTTCTTTAAATTGAGGTTTTTTTTCATAGTGGATATTTTCTCTACAATGTCCATCCGCTGAGTATGGTTGTTTAGCTCAGGTCTGAACCATCTTTGACAGCTGATTGTAGATAAAGCTCAGATATCTCTAGGAGGTCTGAGTATATAAACCTCTATCAGAGAGTCTGATAGATTACATTGAATGATTAGTCTGTTTGGTGCAACAGTAATTATAGATCTTTGCTTAGTGACACAATGCAAGTAAACATCCACCCTCCTACCCGTTTGTCCAGCAGAAATGAATCCTGCAAAGTAAAAGACTCTATACAATCAGCTGGATGTCTCTAGAGAGAAAATGTTTAACCAATCTGTCTGGATTAGATTTAATTGCTTCTGTAAAGATTATCAAGATGATGTGCATTGATAAATAATCTGAACTGGATTGAATTTGGAGAGACAGTTTGATAATTTGAAAGTACAGATATTTGGATTAAATTGTCTAGGAGTAGAAAGTAAAAATTTGCGACATGTCATAAGTAGTAAAGTAAAGTAAAAATATCAGCCTGATCTACTTGAGTACAGTATTGGTTTATTTGTTTTGTTACTTCAGGAAATGAGCTGTTGGCAGCGACTCAGTGCAGTTTATAGCATTAAGCATAGAGACAATGTGTATCTTGTGAACATAGTTTATGCTCCGGGTACTGTAGAAAAAGAGCTCACTAAATGAACAGATTGACTGGAACCAGAGCCCTACTAAGCATGCTTAGAAGTATTTTAGGGTCCGTTTTCACTAAGTGTAATTTTACTGCAAAAGTCACATTCAAATCTTCAAATTAAGTATTTAGGAACTTTGATTTTTCTAGTTAATGTATTTTGCTAATTAGTTATAATCATTCTTATAGTATAACCACTGCTCAGTTAATATGCATATGTAGCATAAATGCAATTGTCGCCTTATCACTCTAGATATAGAATTATCCAATTCCATTTAACAAAAGTTCCTCACTCACCCCCTCAGAGATGGCAACAAGTAGGAAGCGTTTTAAGAAAAATGAGTTACAAGTACACTTCAGTTGTGTTAGAGGAGGGAAACCTCCAGTAGAATAACAGGAAGTACCCAGTAGTGTGAAGTCTTTACTCCGAGGCTTAACTTGAGTACATCCAAAACGCACTAAAAGTACTAAGAAGTCAATAAAGACGCAAATGGATATAATCAGCAGTGACCAGTTAATCTACATTTGGGTCCAAATGGGATGTCTGCAATAGGACTAGCATCTCCAGTTGTGTTCATAAGTTCAATCATCTCGTCGTCCATGCTAAAGAGCCTGTATAACGCCACCGCCGCAAGCTGCCCATGATTTGCGCCAGTAATACCACCGAATGCTGTCCATTCATCTTGTAGCTGATTAGCGTGTCATAATTACAGCATTACGATTCCCAATCAGGATTAACATTGAATTTGGTAGTTAGATGATGTGAAAGATAATATACAATGGTAACTCCATTGAAATGATGTCAAGCACAAAGTAGCAGAGTTCAATTTTTTTAAAATGTAAGGAGTAGAAAGTGAATATATTTGTCAGAAAAGGCTGGGAAGGTGGAGAATGCTGAAAGTCGCCAGGGTTTGAGGTTGTCTTAGGTAAGTGGAAGGATGGTGTCCTGGGTCCAGGTGCAGATTGAGACTCTCTTTCAGGTGATGGTGTGTAGGAGGGTGGACATGCCGTTACTTCCCATCTCCTGCTTAGGAGGGAACTAGCAGATTGTGACCTGCAGAAATGCAAAAAAAAAATAAAGGTCCAAAAAAGGAGAATGTGTTTAAAAAGATGGAGAAATAGGAGGAAAAAAACCTGCTGTGATCAGAATTAGCTCTGGCTAAGAGGAATCTAGTAGCAATGGTGACTAGGTCATAGGCAAGGCAAGGCAAGGCAGAATTTATTTATACGCCCTCAATCCTGGTTCCAGACAATCCTTAAGTGCTTTACATGATTAACATATAGGAAAATAAATCAGCCCTTCAAAGCAAGTAGGGAAGAAATAAGAAAATAGATAAAAGGCCTGCAAAAATGACAAGAGGTCTACATTTTTGTTTTAATGTAAACGAACCCTGATTTTTCAAAGAATCAATCAAAACGCTGGACTGTGCATGTCATCTTCTTCTTCACTATTTTTGATGTTCCACATTTATTCACATCCACACTACACTCTCCCTACAGTTGTCCATAATCATTGATGGTTGACTCCACTGATGGGAATAACCCTGCAGCAGTTCGGTCATTCTCCAAACTCGTTTTATATCAGTCCATGTAGAACTGAATTTCCATGAGCTTTCTCCATTCAGTATCTTTTTATATATTCTGCTCTCAGGATATAAAATCAGCACACGGGTCAGCTAATCGTTACACTCCAAGAAACCTTTTGAGTTTCATTGGTCAAAACAAACAAAAAACTCAAATATTTTTGGAGCTGAAAAAATGTTAAAGTCTTCTATCAGCCTCGTATTGCAACACGGCCTCTAAGAGTATTATCCCGCTATAGAAAAGGACTAGGTGGGCTTAGATATATAATAATCATCTATGATTAAATGTTTATCCTGGAGCAAATGTTACATAGTTGCATGATTTGATGGAGGAGCAGGGAACGCTCTCACCGTGTGCTTGATGAACAGATAGAAACAGGATAAAGGAATCTTTCTATTGTATGCACCCCACTACCCTGTCATGAAATGATGGTGTCATGAGGTCCAAATGTAACTGATAAACTAGTGGGGTGCAAGGAAATAGGCCTACCTCCGTCACTACCTTGGTGTGATCCTTATATTTTGAGGGACTTGAGGAAAAAATGGCAGAAAGTTCCCATCCCTGCATCAGAGCGCTACCTGTTGGATCTATGAACGGTTTTCTATGCTTGCAGCCAAACTAGCAGCAGCAGTAGTTTGGAGATGCAATCCACTTCTTAAATCTATCTTTGCTCTCCTCTAATTTATCCTGTAATCGCACTTTTTCTCTCCCTCCCAGCTTGGTGATCGGCTGCATATTTAGCAGCCTTCCCTGGAAATATCTTTCCTAGTGACTGTTTTTATTAATTGACAAACTTCTCATTCCAAAGCAAACATGCAGGCAATCCTTCCTCATTGGTAATGAAAGCAAATGATTTGCTCCGTTCTTCTTGGAATGGCCTGAGACCCCCCCACCGCTTTGTTTACAGCAGCCACCTGCCTGCCACCGCGCCGCGCTGAAACCTGCTGCAGGTTATGACCAATGATCTCTATGGCTCTGATGCAAATTTAAGTTGAAATAAATGTTTACATTTATTGTTTAAAGTTATTAAACTAATTTTGCAGCACTGGAAAACATAATGAATGTTTGTTTGACCTCCTGCACACCTTATTAAAACAAACAGTTCCAGGACGCTAAGGGGGTGCTAAAGAGCTGCATGCAGCCATGTTTTGCCGACCCCTGAACTAGCAGGATTAGGTAAAGTGACATTGGGCGACTATGAGTCCATTAAGAAACAACAGTAAAACAATCAGTCTTGTCAGATACTATTACTGTAGTTGCTGTGTGAGATTCAGCCCTGGAGACTTGTTCAATTGTCATTTTTTAAGCTGTGAAGATGAGGCCACGGATCGATCTCACCGTCTGTCTGGCTTGGTGTAAAACCAAGAAAGCAAGTCATGTTTTCTTGCTCCTTCAACGTTCCCATCCCAGAAGAGTTTGATTGATCTGGAGGGCTGTCGGATTGGAGGCTCCGTGTGCAGATGTGAATGAGAAGCACCTCGTCATGGCCCGTCAATCACGACCAGCTCGCTCACACAGACACACACTTCCAGCACCTTACACACTTCACAGACTTAACTTTCCCCTACGGGAGAATAACCGACAGAATATTTAGTTCCCCCACATTACCAGCCACCCACAGATGCATGTCTGCGCGCACACAAACACACAGAGAGGAGTGCAGTCATCTTGTTTCTTCTTCCCCAGCTTCTCAGTCTATCTCTTTCATTTAGTAAATCTTTGAGGTTTTTGACAGGAGCACACATCGTTTTCTTACCTTCTCTTTCGGGTTTCATCACCTTCCCTCTGATCGGCCTTTGAAAAACATGACGGCACGCTGATGTAAGATGTCTTCCAGTCCACAAAACATTCTTGGAAAAGCAACAATCACGTTTGAAGTTAAATTAAACCCCAAAAAAGAAGAAGCGAGGCCAGTAGAGAGTAAATTGAGGACACTAATTTTAAGATTAATGATATTCTAAAATATACATTGTCAGGAGTCACAGAAAATTCAGTTTCACTGCTTGGACTAAAACACACTCTTTAAGTCTTCATTTCATAGGGAATATTTTGAGACGAGCATCATTTAAAGGCTAAGACAAAGATAAGAAAACTAGTTTGGCGTTTGAAGAACATAAAAGTGCAATGAATAATTTCAAAGAGTTTAATTTGTGGGATTTATGAAGTTTCATTGATTAAGGTGAGAGGATGTAAATCATTAAACGTATCCGCATCCATGGAAAGCCAGGGGTGGGGTGGGATTTGGTGGGCCGGGGGCGTGTCAAACTGAGATACACGGTAGGCCTTAACTAGTGTTGCACTGATACCGAAACCAGTATCGGGCGGTGCCCTGATCAGCACCAAAATGTTTCAAATTTCCAAAATGAAAAATTTCCAACTTTCTATACACTCTGTGTGTACAAAATGACAATCAAGTCTGTCTAAGTCTAACAAATAGGGCGCTGATACCATTTTGAGAGTCAAAAGTTTTCTTCAACTATTGTCACCCTAACCAGGTAGGCAATAAAAGTTCTACTGGATTCACTTTGCATTGGACTTTTTCCTGCTTCACAAAGGTAGGCAGCAGCTTGACAAAGCCATGATGCAATTATTCTACATCCAAGTAGTATGCAGTTCTTCATATATATATATACATGCACACATCAATTTCAAACAGTTGGTATCGATATCGGGGCCAAAAAATGGTATTGGCGCAAAACTAGCCTTAACACTTGGACGCAGTCGATGGTAAGCAATGATATTTGCTGAAGAAAAGACCCTGAAGGTTTTCAGTCGTCTTCTGGTGTAATAATGAAAGTAGATAAAGTTGTATATCTTAAAAACAGCGGCAATCTCATGTCAAATCAAAGAAATATTGATTTAATTCATTTCTACAATAAAATAACACTTAGTCTACCTGTTTTTTTGTTTTGTTCTGATTTTAAATTGACCATGTCTTTCCATGAAAACCCAACTGCTCACTGAATGTCTTTGAATATAATTATAGTCTGATGTTAATCTTTCTGGGACTGGGAGGCAGAAGTAACAAAGTCCAAATACTTCGTTAAACATTAGTTAAGTATAAATATTTTACTGGAATAATTATTTTTAAAAACTCTTTTGCTTCTAAACTCCTTACATTTTAAACATGTAAGGAGTATTTAAATATGGCATGTAAGATTATATACCGCCTTTATTCATATTCAGTGAGGACTTTATGCAGAAGCTGCTTTTACATGTACATTCATTACTTAAAGTCACTCGCATTGAAACACACCACAAGGTGGCAAGCTTCACTGTTTGGCTGATTAGGCTGCCCTGGGGCTCAACTGACGGTAAGACTCGGTACGTTTGGTTAAAGAAGAAGCTCATTTTCATTATAGCCTGTTAGAACCTAACTTAGAGTGGGTAGACAATGTTCATTAGAATAAGCCCCATTTTGCTTTTTTTGCCAAACTTTGTGTAGATATAATTGGATATGGATTAACAAAGAACTTCTAAGAGCATAAAGATTTCTTTGTTAAAAAGAAAAATACAGCTGCTTGACAATACGGCTAGTGTGCTGCCATGAACACCTTCATTTATAGGATGTTGGAGATTCACTTGTTTTCCAGTGTAGTGCCGACTGTTTCTCTGACTGTATCCGTTTAATGATGCTCGCAGTTTACCGAGCTGTGGCTTCCTGACAGCCTTCGTCTGCCTGGCGTGTGTGTTTCCTGGGCCGAGGGCCGCCTGTGGGCAGCGCTGGTTGATCAGGGTGCCTTTTGGCTTATCCTGGCAGTATCTGCTTTTTTTCTATGTCTGCTTCTGTCTCCCTTGAACCCCAGTAAGTCCTCAGCAGATGCGCAGCTGCACACTGAAACCTGGTTCTGCTGGAGGTTCTTCCCTGTTAAATTCTCCCATTTCCTCTCCACTGTCACCTAAGAAACATGCCTGGCGAGGGATTGCTGAAGAGTCTATGGGCAGCACTTCAACTTTGGATCAATCTGACTATGGATGATCTGGTGAACTGAATTAGAATGGAAAAGTTGACGAACTGATTATTTTATTGGAATTACAATTCTGTTCAGACTGAATTAGGTGCTTTTAATTTAAGAGGCAAATTTAAATTTGTAGTGGACTAAACTGAATAATCCCTAAAAAATAATAAGCAGAAAACTGCAGCAAAAATAAAAAGTTTAGAGGGACTTGCTGTAAAGATATTGACAGACAACCTTTTCCTTTCCAAATGTAATTGATAGAGAGGGGGGTGCAGGTTCAGCTTCTGCCCTACAGCATGTAAAGATGTGGCAGGACTACAGACTGAGTTCTCAATTAGCAATCATTCATCTTCTGACAAACACACACCACAATATGTCTGTTTTCGCTGAGTGATGGATGGTTTTTCCTGCCTGAAAAACGGCTAAAAATGGATTTGCTTATTTAGACACAAGCGTAACCTTTAGAAGTAATTTTCCTAATTTAGTAAAAAAAACAAACAAAAAAAAACAGTATCTGATCTCTAAAGAAGCTCCCTGAATACAGAGTGCTAGTTTGTGTGAACAAAAAATTGCAAAAGCAAGAAGTTGTGGGAGATTTAAAAAAGAAATGGATGATTGACACAAAACCAAACGTATTACTTTACAGTTTGAGATGGTTGGCGTATAAAAGAAAACATGAAATTCTAAGCCATGAAAGTTGGAGGAAACAATGATAGCCATCATCTGAAAAAATATGGTAATGAAGAAAAATGAATGTCATTTACAGTTCCTTTTCATACAGAGCATAAGGAAAAGCAAGTGAAAAATTAAAACAATTTACTAGAAGATCGTAAAATTTGGAACATTTATAAAAAACAAAACAAATCCCTCCTGCCCCCCTCTGTCAAACAAAGAGCCACGGTCAGATTCATCATGAAATAAACAGCCTGACTTGCGGCACCTATCAGCTCATCAATATTCAACTTTTGGTTCAATAGTAAACAGATGTTCTTCCTGCTGCATTAGCTGTGTCTTCCTGCTCAGATGTATCTTTTTGCTCAGAAACGATTTTTCTACTTCTGCTCATTTCTGAAAACAAATACGTGTAAAATGGTAACAGAATCTCACTTCATAATCTGTCATTGTACTGATGCCTTCTTCTCAGAGGTGTCAGAAGTATTCAGGTTTATTCCTCCAGTAGAGGTATAAATCTTACTGTTTAAAACACTTTAGCAGAAGTTAGAGGATCAACATAAGCATTTTACTCCAGGATAAAAGTGTAAAAGTACCATTTTTAAAACTACTTAAAGTATAAAAGTCAAAGCAATGCAGGAAAAAATGTTAAGGACAGCAGCTTTACTGCACTACCCTTTTAAATGAAAAATGTTCTATACTTTTAGATGATAACTTCCTAAAACTTCATTTTCTTAGTTTTATAACTAATGGTAGCCATTCAAAATTTCCCCACTTTCCTTAGCTGGTCCTTGGCTGGTCCTTGGTGCTTGGCCCCTTGGCTAGTTCTTGATTTGGTGCCTTGGCGCCAGCCCTTGGCTGGTCCTTAGTGGGAGATCCTTGGCTGGATTTAACTTGCTCTGGTCTCTTGGTGGTAGTTTCTTGGCTGGTCTTGCTGGTTCATGGTTGTGGTCGCCAGCTGTGGTCCTTGGCTGGTTCTTGGTGGTCCCTTGGCTGGTCCTTGGCTGGGTCCTTGGCTGGTCCTTGGCTGGTCTTTGGTTGGATTGCTTGGCTGGTCCTTGGTTGGTCCTTGGCTGGTCCTTGGCGGGCCCTTTGGCTGGTCCTTGGTTTGGTCCTTGGCTGGTCCCCGGCTGGTCTTTTGGTTTGGTCCTTGGCTGGCCCTTGGTTACGGTCTTTGGTTGGTCCTTTTAAATTTGGGTCCTTGGCTGGTCCTTTGGTTGGTCCTTGACTGGTCTCTTAGTGGGTCCTGGCTGGTCCTTGGCTGGTCTTTGGCTTTGGTCCTTGGCTGGTCCTTGGCTGGGCTCTTCTTGGCTATGTCCCCGGTTTTGTCCCATGGCTGGTCAATGGCTGGTCCTTGGTTTGGTCCTTGGCTGGTTCAATGGTTGGTCCTTGGTTTTGGTCCTTGGCTGATTATTGGCTGGTCCTTGGCTGGTCCTTGGCAGGTCCTTGGCTGGTCCTTGGATGGTCTTTGACCGGTCCTTGGTTGGTCATTGGCTGGTCCTTGGCAGGTCCTTGGCAGGTCCTGGCTGGTCCTTGGCTGGTCAACTAAAATTCCTTTTTAAACATCAATCTTTGTACTAAAATATTCTTTCTGTCATGATTTGTGGACATTAAGATCTAAAGAGAAACGCCATACTCCTGGTCAGACTCTGTAATTCAATGAAAGGGTGGAGTCAGACTAAAAAAATATGAGGAGAGGGGTCACTCCAGTGGCTGGAAGTTGAACAGGATTTTTGCTTCTTTAGGAGGGTAATTCTCATTTGGCTTTGTTTTGGCTGGCTGCACTGGTAACGGTGTCAAATTAAACTTTTCATCATCTTGAAAAGCTATTTTGTTTTGGTATGTGGGCTTAAACAACAAGTTGGGGCAGCACCGAGTGCAACCAGAAAGAAATAAATTGTCTGGTTCCCAGAAACAAATTATTATTATTATTTATTATTTATTTTATTTTTAATACCAGCTGGCTGCATGACAATAACTTAGCTTAAATGAAACAAAACTATTCTATTTTTCTAATTCTATTATTATTATTTAAGAAGTATGAAAATAAAGGCAATTCTAAACAAATTTAAAAGTTTATCTTAAAAAAAGAATTACCCAGTAAAGTATAGATAGCCAGAACTTCTACTTAAGTAAGGTAATGAAGTATTTTTACTTTGTTACTTGACACCTCTGCCTTTTTTTGGCACTGCATAAATAAAGATGGAAACATCTGATTTGCATAATGAAAGAGGCACACACAGACAAGACAGTGTACACCATTATTTGCTGATGTTGACCATGCAAATTGCTTTGAACCTTGTATAAAGATCTGTTTTGGGCTTGCAAACAAGGTAGCACCTTTTTTAAACATGTGAACCTTAATGGGCACAGCTGCTGATTGACTTAATGGCTGTGAAAAAGAAGGAAAATGTTACAAAATGAAAAAGTTAGGATTTACTCAAGTGTTTTTGAGGCATGTTTATATTTTATCATACAGCCTTTAAATGAATCTTGCTTTGACTCCCCTTTTAGTAACTTGGAAAAGATGATCAAATTTAGAAAACTAACAGCACATACATAATGGCTCCAAATTATGAAAGGAAATTTTCCATATAAAGACGAAGCTTTCAAACACCGAATCCATTCAATAGTAAACCGTTTACACAATCCTATTCTGTAGATGTGACAATGACATTTCCAGTGATGTGTGACAAAACAAAAGAATCCATAGATATGCCTCAGAAGATCCTAAAAGTCCTCAGCTTTTCCTCAACAGTGGTGTTATGTTTTGAAATGTTGTCATCAGCTCCCCAGATAAAAGAGCTAAGTTATTCATTTAGTCTCAGGCTGTGGAGTTACAAAGTGTGATTGATTGTCTGTCACTGTGGAAAACTTGAAGCAAAGCTTCAAATGTCTTGCAGTTAAATGGCCTTCTGGTTTCGCTGCACTTCTCTTTTTTCCCTACTTCTTTAAAATCTGATTAGACATCACATCAGAGACTCCAGACTTATTCAGCTGTGTCACTCCTGCTACGATAGCCACTTATCCTGTCAACCACCCCCACCCACCGGACATGGCAGGACCCTTATTAACAGGCACAGCTCCAGTGGGTCGTACCAAAACCCCCATGGGGGGATGGTAGTCATCAACACCGTGCCACTGCTTTGCTGAGTGACAGCTAAACGGCTTAAAATGTCACTTTGAATAAGAAGCAGGCCACACACAGCGGCTCCAACATAGTGCATACAGTGATTCACATACAGATGGACCTACTCAGCACACTAACAGACTGAGTTTTAGTGTCTTTTTGTTGCACATCCTGACTGTGGATGAGGCCAATCTGGAGGAATTGCTTTCATTTTGCTTAATAATTGTGTAACTAAGACAGTCATATGTTACCAAGTTAAAATATAGCTTTTTAGAAACCTTAATTTGAAGTTTTAATCATCAGAAAAATGTCATTTGACATGTTTTTTTAGACAAAAGACTCGCCATTTATTCTGCTTTTATAAATAAACATATAGCATGGTGTTAATAGAGTAAGCCAGTCTTCACTTTCTGTCCAAGGCAAGACAAGCTAGTCTCCTAAGAGGCCTTAGATTTTCACACTTAGGCATTTAGTAGTGCTTAATCTAATTCAATTCAATATAAATAACTATTCTGTGCTTTTAAAAAGTCCTACTCTGCAGAAATTCATAATAAAGAGGATCTCAGATAGATACATGCAACAGGAAACTCTAGCTACACCTGCAACACAACCAAAAGCTTTTATAGTAATCTGAAAACATAGAAATATTTAGTGAAGTTCTCTATACTTCAAACATGGTTGAAATATGGCGACTAACTGTTCAGAATTTGGACTTTTTTTTAAATAGGGTTTTATAGGGCCAAAGACCTGGGGAAGTACCAGTGTTTAGATTAGGTTGCTGGTCATGTATTTTAACTGTCTGTGGATAACTCTCTATATCAGGTATTTTAGACTTAGGCCCAGTCCCATTCCTCTCACTGGGTTCTGAGAACACTCCAGTGAGTTCCCTCCACAGAGAAGTCCACTTAATGACGGAAGTGCAAGTGAAGATTTTCTCCCTAAGATATGGGACACTGCTTGTTGCAAAATTAAAATGCAGCCCATTAGATGGCGGTACAGCCCTACGCATGACGGGTTCACTTAAGTCATGCATAAACACAGCTAGAGTCACAAAAGTCGGTGTGTTTTTGTTCTGGGCGTTCGTACATCTTTGGCTATGCCGGCCGGCCCCAGCAGTTCATTTACCTTTTGCTTTGGCACTGATGAATTTTCTCAGTTTGGCAAACAATAGAGAAGAAATGCGGGAAGCGGAAGACAGCTCCTCTGCTATCTTGTCCATATTAATCTGTTAATGGTATGTAGTGTCATTTGTTATGACGCAGTGTTGGTTTAATAATCTTAGCCTTAAGGCTTGCATACTCTTTCGAAAAAATTACAACCACCTTATTGGTATTGTTGTTTTTTCACACATGGTACAGCTTTTGGGTCATTAAAATGTGACACAAGGAAAAAGGACCATGAAAAGCAGCTGAGAGACGCTGGCCGAAATCAGAGGATCAACCGTGAGTTAGATCCCACTGACTCCACAGAGCTTGAAAAATCCAATATCCAACTTCTAACCAACTTCACGGTACTGAACAATAGATGGCAGTAGACTAATGAAATACTATCCACTAATATTATCTATGTAAACAAATCTCATCACTTTAGGCAGGTGGACATGCGGGATGTCGTGGAAGACATTTTGTCCCGTGCTTCGCCGTACTGTTGGGGGGAGAAAGCGGTGGGAGGAGATGTTCTATGTTATGTTGCGGCTCCGCAGTCTGGATCGGTGTGATGTCGCCAGAAAAATTACCAAGTACACTGTAGCTTTAAAGTGCAGCAATGATCAAATGTAAACATTGTGGAAAAAAAAACATGGTGTACAAAAACATTGATAGGGAAGTCTAGAGCATTAAATATGTACACAGTATGGGGCAAATATGCAGTATTTGGTTTCTGTGTCATTAGTCTCTTGACATGATTCAGAGTTTTTCTTAACATTCAGCAGTCTGATGGCGGTGGGGAAGAAGTTGTTTCTGAATCTGCTGGGCCTGAATTGAATGCTGTGGGCAGCAGGGAGCAGCAGGTGAGAAAATCAGTCCATGGTGGTGGGGTGAGGGGTCATTGATGATGTCACGGGCTTGGGACACGCAGCGCTGGGATGAAATGTCTTTAAAAAGAACTCCACAAAACTTAAAATATTTTGACCAGAAGGAGGTACAGTACAGCACTTAATAGTCCTTTGCTAAATACATTTTGATGATGATTTAGATATTTGTGACCAGTGGTGGAAAGTAACAAAGTACATTTACTTTAGTACTGTTCCTAAGTACTTTTTTGAGTATCTTTACTTTACTTGGGTAATTTTTTGGGGGGTACTTATAACTTTCTCTCCACTACATTTCAAAGTCAAATATTATTCTTTATACTCCACTACATTTCTATGAATCTACTAGTTCCTTGTTACTTTGGCCCAGCTTAGCTTTGTAATCTGCTATTGATGTTTTTCTTTCTTGAAATGCATTTTCAACATGAATGAGTAATTAAGCCAGTCATCAGCACCAAGATCATGACATTACGACCAAGCAATACAAGATGGCTGGATGAATAAGAATGTATTTAATTTAACAATCATCATTTTAATCTTTATTTCATTATAGAAAATGTTCTATAATCAGACATACTTTAATAATCCCAAAGCGAATTACAGAAATTACCAAGCATACATTGTTCCATCTTCTCCCACTTATTCTATCCCTTAATCTTAATCTATCAGAGTTGCTGTGGGGTTATTGCCCCTCTCTGGCAGTCTACACGCAAAAGGTGAGGTTCACTACGGACAGATCCTATATAAGTTCTATGAAAAAGTGTTTAAGCAGGTCACGGAATAGCTCTCATAAAACAGTCTCCTTGATGTCAACCAATCTGGGTTTAAAAAAAGGCCACTCCACTGAAACAGCTCCGTTATTGAAGACTGAAGCCTTAAAGGAGGCGAGAGCAACAGTGAAGTCCTCAGTACTTATCCTGCTTGATTTATCAGCTGCATTGACACAGTCAACCGCAACATCCTTCTGTCTATACTCTTGAGCATGGGCATCACAGGGAGAGCACACTCCTGGTTTGAATTGTACCTCACTGGTCGATCATTCAAAGTATCCTGGTTTGGTCACACGTCTGCAGTGCACCATCTCGCCACAGGGGTTCCTCAAGGTTCAGTTTTGGGTCCTCTTCTCTTTGCCCTATACACCCCTATGCTGGGCCAGATAATTCAATCACATGGTTTCAAATACCATTGTTATGCTGACGACATCCAGCTCTATCTGTGATTTTCACCTGATGACCACATGGTCTCAGCACGCTCTCGCAAAAAGGCCCAAAACTAGTGCAAGTGAAAGTAATGGGACTGGGCCTTAGACTTACTTAGACTTAGACAACTTTTATTGTCATTTGTCTCAGCACGCATCTCCAACAGTCTCTCTGACAAATAAAAATGGATGAAAGCCCATCAACTCCAACTGAATTTCTCAAAAACTGAATAGCTTGTTTTCCCAGCCAAACCAACCAAACACCACAGTATTCACTTCCAGACTGGATCCCTGTCTCGAATTCCATGAAAGGCAGCAAGAAACTTGATTGATGTTCAGCTAACCTTTAAAGATCATGTTACCTCCATTTCTCACTACTAAGCATTATGAAAATCCAGCTTTACCTAACCCAACATGCAACCCAGCTCCTGGTAACGCACCAGGCTGTAATGTAATACTGTTAATAAATGATCAAGAATGCTGCGGCACATCTGGTCTTCAATCTACCCAAAAAGTCATCACAGCTTCCCACATCAAATTCAAGACCCTGATGTTAGCCTGCATAGTGCTAAAAGGGTATGGCTGTCTACTTGAACACTCTAGCAAAGGCTTACTTCACAACTTGGTCACTCCGGTCAGCAATGGATTGTTACTCTGGGGATTTTCATCTAGAGAACTTATTGATAACTGTGACAATGTGTCTACTTTTGTTTTTGATAAAAACATCTTCTAAATGCATAAACATAAGAACCTTTGTAACACTGTCTTGTTTCAGTTCATTTGATGTTATATGTTTACCAATGTAACTAGATGAATAAATAAATTTATAAAATTAAACTACTGCTGTTTTTTCGTTATAAACATTCACATTTTTATTTATTCTGTCCTCTCATTCTCAGTTGCTGAACCAAAGATGTACACTTATTGGCTCTGCTAGTTGTCATACAAAGAACTGTGCTGATGAACTCGTAGGGTTACAGGAAGCCAGATGTTAAAACAATAAGCAGTACCCATTAAAAAAAGGACATAGATGAGCTGCATCCATTCTGAGCAACAAGCTGCATGTGGCATATATTTATAGTCTGTAATTAGGCTGACAATACTCTACATACAAAGATCTCAGCCACATCACCTTTGAGAGCAGACACCCACTGCAAGTAGGCAGCTGAGGAACAGTGGCGCAGCAGATTGTGAATCAAAACCCAGAAGCTAAATAAGGTTTCACAAAGATACAGATGGCATTTACACAATGTCATTCAGAGCAGTGGACTATAAGTGATGCAATGTAAAATGCCTAAGAATGTCATAATAATGGAACAGATGGACCCAGTATTCAAGGTGAGACAGGCAGTAGGAAAGTTCAAAATATTTATTACAACAAACAGATAGAAACAGAATTCAAACGGGCTTCTGAGATCAGAGGACCTGTAGCGACTGCAGGAGGGGGGCGGGGCACCGCCCAATCACTGACACTCTGGTTTAGGGAGAAACACAGATAAGTGACCGCAATCATCTGAACAGGATTATCAGAGTGAGTCACCTACCTAGTTTAACAGTTCAGTCCATCCTCTCAATATAGGCAGGATCAGCCGATGCACTGCCAACCAGATGTGGCCCTGAGCCATTCAGAGCGTCCCCGATGCAGCAACCGCAGGGAGCAGACCTTGACAGTGATTGGGATCAGACTTGAGTAGTTCTGGTATCCAGGAATCCACAGTCCAGTCAGGGGTTTAGATCCACGCAGGAACAGACAAATCCAGGTTCCAGGAATCCATCAGAGAATGAAGGCAGGTGCAGAGTCTCGTGCATCGAGCATCCAGCTCAGACAGAAACGCACAGACAGGCAGAATCCAGCAGGAATCTAACAGAGGTTCAGAAGGGCAGATCAGACAGGGACAGACAGAGCCAGTGGATGAGAGGGAAATCAGGAAAACAGAACCCCCAGGGAAACACTGAAACGCTCTCACCACTGGTTATGGAATAAACTAGCCTCAAGACATGGACACAAAAATAATCTTCTACTGGAAACAGGGACAAGACCCTTGGAACAAACTAGAATTAACAAAACCAACAGACAGGAGAAAAAGAAATCAAACAGGGAACAAACATCAAAGAAACAATGATCTGGCCTCGACAGCTGGAACTGAGCCCAATATAAGGGAAACCCGGTGGACATGTCATAAAGGGGACAGATGGACCGAGTATTCAAGGTGAGACTTCCAGTAGAAAAGTTCAAAATGTTTATTGAAATAAAAAGATAAACAGACTGAACTAAAGTGGAGCTACTTAGGATCTGTGGCTCACAGCGACTGCAGGAGGGGGCAGGGCACCGCCCCATCACAGACATTCTGGTTATGGGAGAAACACAGGTAAGTCACCATGATCATCTGAAAGAAGATGATTATCAGAGTGAGTCACTTACCTGGTTTAACAGTACAGTCCAATCCCCCTCTTCCTTGAAGGGGGCCCAATCCAGCCAATGACCGATCACCCAGAGTGCCGCAACCCCGGAGGACTAGCAGGAAGCCGATCAGAGTCAGGGGCAGACAGATCGGACAGGATCCAAGACCTCCAAGGCAGGTTCAGAGTCTGTTGGAGTCCAGAAGTGTGAGCAGGCGGATACACACAGAAGCATACATGCACAGATGCATACGGGCAGGCTAAGTTGTTGAGGGTAACAGAGACAAGATTTTGAACCCGGATGAGTAGAACTTTAAACTCGTCTCCTCCTTTTAGCCAGGCTTACGGGGATAAAACTGATCCTCCCCACATACTGGAGCCAAAAACCCTGTTTGGTGCTGTGACCCATCCTGGAGAGAAATATCAGCTGTGTGCTGCTGCTGCCATCAACACCTTTTGTTTATAGATGTTGGAGATCAGCCTGTTTTTGAGTGTAGTCCTGTTTCTCTGACTGTGACTAACTGATGTGCTCTCTCTCAACTGTCATAAAACGCGGACAGATAGACCCAGTATTCAATATGAGAAACAGCCAGTAGGAACGTTTAAAATGTTTATTAGAACAAAAACATAAACAAATGGAAACTAAAGTGGAGCTGCTAGGATCTGCGGCTCGCAGATGCTGCAGGAGGAAGGAGGGGCACCGCCCAATGTCAGAAACTCTGGTTTAACGGTTCAGTACATCTCCCTGGAAAGGGCATAATCCAGCCGTTGGACTGACAATATCACCCAGAGTGTCCCCGGTGCAGCAGCCCCGGAGAACTTGAATGAAGCCGTTCCTGGACAGGGGTACAGATCAGGCAAATACAGACAGAACAGGCAGGACCCAGGCTTCCAGGCATCTTAGAGCTCCAGGCAGGTTCAGAGTCTGAAAGAGTCTGGAAGCATGACTAGGAGGGCACACACAGGAGCAGACAGGATCAGGTGCAGACAGGCAGGCTCAGTGTTAGAGTGTATTAGAGACAGGACGTGGAACCAGAAATTGAGCAGGATCTTTACACTGCTCTCCTCCTTGGAGCCAGGCTTACTGGAATAAAAACTGATCCTCCCCGCGTTTAGAGCCAAAAACCCTGAGGACTCAGCAGGAGAGGAGACAAACATAAAAACCCTCTTTCCACTCTGGCTGCCAGGATCCAGGACATGAACCGTAAAATAAAACTGAAAAAAAACTCACAGACAGAACTAACAGGAAAGCAAATATCCAATAGAAAGCAAACATTGATCTGGCCATGATAGCTGGAACTGAGCCCAGTATAAGGGAAACTGGCAGGTGGATGAGATAAGTGATAATTAGGAGAGCGGGTAAAGGCATGAGTAATTAAGGTCAGGTATCAAAGCAGATCATTACATCATCTTCTGACATGGGAGCTGACTTTGAGCTCGTCTGCCAGCTGGCTGTGTGTTTCCCTGGACGGAGCCGCCTGTTCAGCTGGTTGAAAGTTGCCTTCTTGTATAAAAAAGTTGTTTAGCGGGTAAGACATGTGCATTATTTCATGGCGCCTCCTCATTTTGATTCTTTCTTACATTACACAGTAAACATTAGGTTGCTGTATGGCTGTGCAGTTGTTTTCTACAATGCTTTAATTACACACATCAATGTGTGTAATCTTGGATGTATGTGTGTAGTGCTCACAAAGATAACTTTATGAATATTAAAGGACATCTTCTGTAAATGCAGTCTGAGAGCCTTACCCAAACATGTATTAAATATATGAATATTTAATTATCTGCAAAAGTAATGTCACTCTTTCATCAATTGGATCCTTGTCAAGAGAGCATGCCAGGTTTGTTTTTTTTAAACACCTAATATGTATCTACAGAACGATTAGTGGTGTCTCACAGAGACCTGGCTGCAGCAGGATTATGTTGGAAGAAGTCAACTCCTCGATATTTAAGTTTTTACATGACAGGAGTACACAGTTGCTACATGGAGAAGAAACAGCTTTATGATTAATCAAAAGCCTTTTAATAGTTTCCATTCTTTTGAAAAAAACAAACAAAAACAAAACAACTCTGTTGGCTGTGATCAAAATGTTCATTAGTCCCAGTGGCGGCTGGTGGAGTTTTCTCCTGAGGGGGGCTATAAATTAAAAAAAGACATATACTGAAAAGCAATCAAACGTATACTACAGTACCGGTAAGTTATCCAGTCAGTATAAATATATGAATGCCAACAACAAAAAACATTATAAAACCTTTTTCCAGTCAAAACTACTTATAAATCTTGTTCGTCTGTGGCTTTGTGAAGACACATCTGTGTCTTGCATGGTCCAATATTGTGTCACAAACCTAAAAAATAATGTACCAAGTGCTTTAAATCAGTCCTAGCTGTCTTTATCCATGCTGCGCCAGATCCTGACATTTGAATAAGGAGGCAGAGAAAACAGAATAAAGCCTTAGCCTCGCTGCATGCAATGAGCCAAGCATTATAGCTAAACCAGGTCCTGGAAAAGTGTACCGTCTCACGCTGTCATTGGACTGCTGATTATTATTGATGTTTGGCTTATCTGGGCCAAGAGCCTTCACCTCCAGCTTCCCTTGGTAAATTACTTATTTTAAGGGATTTCAGTGAATACGATTTTAGCACTAATGCTCATGTACAACTTTTAATGGGAGACAATTGTTTGCAATGGTTACTGATGATAACCTTCTATATTTTTCTATATAAATCCTGAAGAATCTTACCTATTCAAGTTAAAATTTTACAAAGATTGAAAAAAAGAATAGATTTATTTTATTTACATGTTTAAATTTACATACTGCATATGGTACATAGTGGATATACATGGAACTTTGGAGCTGTTAAAATTATCACTTTATACTGTATGGGTAGCATTAAAATGCCTTTTAATATCATTAAAAACTTAATTATATTATACAACAAGAATTATAATTTAATCCTACATCAAACAAGTTTCTCGAATTAATAAAATTAATCCTTACATTTGTTACTTAAATACAAGACTATTGTTATTCTTTACCATTACTAGTCCCATAAAAGTCTTATATAAAAAGTTGCAAGAAGGGCTCTGATGAAACTATAAAAAAGAGAGATCTCCTATTTCCCCTATCTTGACTTCCCTTCACTGGCTCCCTGTTAAATCCAGAGAATGAAAAAATCTCCTTCCCTAAATGAAGAAATGGGACACAGACAGAATTGTGCTCTGGTCAAAGTTTGATCCAGGGTGTCATGATTTCTTCATCATCTCAGGTGCTTCAATTGACTGCTTCACTTGAAGAAATGTAAGGTACTGTAGGCGAAGAATGCATGTTTTTGTGGACTATTCGACAAAATATGCATGACTAGAAGAGCAGAATAGGATAGAAAATCCCTTTATTTTCCAACAATGGGGAAATTCTGGTGTTTACAGCAGCAAAAACATTATAGAAATAATGGTCACACAAATGTGGACCTTAGAGAAATGTATAAGAATAACATACTAGTGATGATGAGTTAAAAAAGATAAACATAAAAATATTGCACTATAAAGTGTGTTTTAACAATGTAAAACTCCGAACCTGGAGAATAAAATAACCAATATGCAGCTGCGGACATTTTACAGTAATGGATATTTGAAAATAGCAGCAACATCAGAGATGTATAAAATGACAGCAGCAGGTTATTTAACTGACTAAGGTAGAAACTGTGCAAAATCACCATGAATGTAACAACTTATTGAGGTTGTTGGGGAACAGTGGTAGTTCTAGGGGAGTCTTCCAGCTGCTGGGAGGAAGGATCTGTGATAACGCCCCCTGGTGCATTTTAGGGTGCAGCAGTCTGTCATTGAAGGGAGTTCTCCAGTTCAGCACCAGCTTCATGCATGGGGTGGAAAACATTATTCAACAGAGATGTTCATTTAGTTAGGGTCCTTTTTTCCCCACCTCCTGCACTGAGTCCAGAGGGCATCCAATCACAGAGTTGGCCTTCCTGATCAGCTGGATCAGCCGCCTCCCTGCCACAGTCTAAAGTAGTCAGCTAAGCTTCAACAGACACAGCTCCAGCTGTGAAGATAGCTGACACAACAGAGCTCAATAAGTGGAAGGTCATGCCAGGGAGCTCTGCACTCCAGCAGAAACCCTCAGTCTCCCCTGTAGCAGGAAGAGTCCTGCTCTTGACCCTTTTTGTAGCAGAATCTCAGTGTGTGTCCAGTCCAGTTGCAGTTAGTTGTTCAGGTGAACACCCAGGTACTCTTATAAGAGTACCTCCCTATGGGGTTCAGATCTGGGACTGCGCTGGCCACTCCATTACCGATAGAATACCAGCCTGCCTGCTTCTGCTCTAAATAGTTCTTCTGCACAATTTGGAGGTGTGTGTAGGGTCAGCTGTCCTGTTGTAGGATGAAATTTAATGGAGTGATCAAGCCTTTGTCCACTGGGTATGTGCATGGCGTTGCAAAATGGAGAGTGATAGCCTTTACTTCTATTCAGAATCCCTTTTATCCTGTAAAAATCTCTCCCAATCTTACCAGCACCACCAAAAGCTAAACCCTGTGACCATCACATTACCTCCACCATGCCAATGTGATGGCGCAGGCATTTTTCCAGAATCTTTTCACAAATGTTCTTCTTTGTGATGTCCAAACACCTCAAACTTCTGATCTCATCCGTCCACAACACACTTTTCCTTTCTCTGTCCAGTTAATGTCTCGTGTTCTTTGCCCCATCTTAATATTTTTCTTTATTGGCCTTTTCTTTGCCACTCAGCCCTGAAGCTCAGAATCCAACCCCGCAGCCGCCTCTTCCCTTCTAGATGTTGACACTGGTGTTTTGCGGGTACTATTTCCAGAATATGAAGATGCCAGGGTTGGGGACCTGTGAGGCGTCTGTTTCTCAAACTAGAGAGACTCCCCATGTACTTATCTTCTTGCTCAGTTGTGCAACGCGCCCTCCCACTTCATTATCTCCTGGTTAGAACCTGTTCTGTGCTGTCCTCCTTTCGAGGGAGGTAGTACACACACTGCTGTAGGAAATCTTCTAGCAATTTCTGGAATGGAATAGCTCTTCATTTCTCACAGAACAAGAATAGACTGTTGAGTTTCTGGCCATTTTACCGTTTAATTGACCCCTCAAATGTGACATGCCTCCAGAAACCTCAAATCTGCTCAAAAGGAAGGTCAGTGTTGTAGCTTCTGTAACAAGCTAAGCTGTTTTCAGGATGTGTGAACATTCATTGCACAAGGGTTTCTAATCATCAATTAGCTTTCTGTTACTGACATTGAGCAATATATAGAGTGTATTTCTTTAAAGTTAAGACTAGGTTTCTTAAAGTTATCTTCATTGAAAAGTACAGTGCTTTTCCTAAAAAACAAGGACATTTCAATGTGACCCCAAACTTTTTGAACGGTAGTGTATTTTTTTTTAAGATTCATTGACTTTAAGTCTTAATGTAGACTTATAGAATACATGCAGCATCTTTCTGCAAACAATTAAGGACTGAAGATACGAAAGCACAGTCTGCGTCTCACAGCTGCATCTCCAGTCAAGGCTGTTTTCCAGGTGAAACCAAAATATTTAATCTCCACTTCTTCTCCCATGATGGTTATAGTGTTTAACCTGCCTGTTTCCCCTGAGATCTATATTTATACCCCCTGTTTACTTGAATTCAGTATAATTCTAATTTGTTGTTTTTTTTTGACCAACAGCCAAACACCAAGAAGACCCCCAGGTATTTAACAACAGACTTCAGAACTGATCTGTTTTTACTGTCTTTCTTTCTCTGATGAAACCACTAACTATTTCTGCCATTTCTTGGTCAGAGAATCAATAAAAGTAATACAATTTTCATCTTCAGTTAGAACTGTTTATATAAAATGTTCCTTTTTTAATTCATTGTTTGCACAAGGAAGTCAGCACTGCTTGCTTTGAATCTTAGTAGATCATCTTTATAGTTAGTCAATCTCCATAGAGATAGGATGGAGTTGAGGTGGACTCAGAGCAGACGTTGACGGGAAATGTTTGCTCATAGCCCAGTGTTTTTCACCATTTACACAGCAAATGTTAGACAGATGAATTTGCACAGCAGGAAAAAAGCATTTGCATGGAAGTGTTTAATGTGTGACACCACTGATTATTTTGATGTGCTCACACAATAGCTGGCAACGACAGACTGCTCCAAGCAATCAGCCACAAGGTGGTCTCACCACCTCTCTATTCGTCGCACTGAACGGGGAGCAGGTAAAAATAACTTTTTTTGTTTTCCAAAGTGATGACACAAATTAGCTCTTGCTCTTTGTCCAGTCATGTCATAGCAGTTGGGAATTTGCCACAAGAAATGTGGAAGATTGGTACTCTATTGGTGCTATGAAATCTCATGGGTTTCAGACAGGTCTAGCAGAGTTTGGGGACTCGTTGTTCACATAGTGCATCGCCTCCGTGGGAGCCTTTAAAAGTCAATATCTACAGATGTAAAAATCCAGAAAGGCAAACACCCACAAATGACATCTGAAGGCTTTAGGTTATGTGTTTTAGTATCTACTGTTTTCAAATATTTCCAGTTAAATTGAATTTCAGTTTATTTTCTATAAAGCACCAATTCACAACACATGCCATCTCAAGGCACTTTACGAGTTCTCCAGATTTATCCAGTCCAGATTGATTCAAGAGTTTTCTATCTAAAAGAAAACTAATTGATTACATCAATTCATTGACTCAAATACAATCCCTTACACTAAAAGCATGCTTGTGACAGTGGAGAGGAAAACTCCCCTTTGAACAGGAAGAAACCTCCAGCGAACCAGACTTTGTGGGTCAGACACTGTGGCCGGCCATCTGCTGCCGAGATTACGACTGGGGTTCAAGGATGGGGGTCAGAGGATGAAGAGAGCACATCCAGTTAGTCACATTCAGAGAAACAGGACTACACTGAAAAACAGGCTGAACTGGTAAATCTATCAATGTTCAAATTGTTTCCATGTATTCTGGAAGCAATTTGGTTTAGTTGCTTGCAACTCTTTACTGATCAGGTGATCATGTCTTCCTTTTGTCTTCTATTCAATACAATTTCACAGGGAATGTAAACAACACTGCTGGTTGGTTTGGCTTAAAAGTCTACAGCGTACATCTCAAAGAAGGATTTTGCATAAGCTATTTTATGATAAACAAAGGAACAGGCCATGCATGTGTAGGAATGCTGGTAAGTGCATCTGTTTTTATTAAAACAAGCAATAAATATCTGTCCTATAGTCAGGGTTTATATCTTCATATCATCCTTTGATGGTAGCTTGATGCACAGAGTCCTATTATTCAGTGCAACAAGAATTTTAATTACCAGCATTGCACATCAGGATTTGATTCTCACTAAATGCTATACGATCATAAATGGTTCTTGGCATTTTCCCTTTTAGATTCTCTTCCCTCATACATGTCCTTTAATGTCCAAATCACCAGCATCATATACAATGTAACCAGCATTACTTACATCATTATCCTGAAAGTTGTCTATTTCCAATACTCACAGAGAGGTGGGCTAGGGCCCAAGCCCACCACACACACACCCACACCCATAATTACATGCCAACACTAAGTAAAACAAGTGGAACTTACCTTTCACCACCATTATTACCCCCCTGCATGCTGTCCCCTCTGGGGAACAGACCAGTGTCTTGTCATGGACTGACATCTCTCCCATGGGTCCCTAATGGTCCACACAGACAGAAGACACACATACACACACACACATGCACATACCCCCTAAAGTCAGTTCATGTGGAGCTGTCACAAATTTTGAACGGAAAAAAAAGTCTGTGAGCGAGTGTTAACATTTGTGCATTTGTATTTCAGTGTCTCAGAGTAAGAGTGGATGAGTTTTGGGCACTTCTTCAATCCTTTAGATAATTTTTAAGGCTATCACTATCCATTCACTGATAGAAGAGAATAAATAAAAACAAAGCAACACATTTCCCATGTGATTTTGACCTGCTGGTGGAGGCAGTCGAAGAAATTCTCAGGGGAAGAGAAAAACTGTGTTGTAAATATGGTGTTATGGACATATGGCCTCAAGGTATTGTTGCCTGTGAGAGTAAGGTACGCTGTTATAAAGACTGTACTGTACTTAACATATTCTGCAAAAATAAACTGATTGATTATTGTGCAAACATAGCATTTTGAGGAGGCATTTAAGGTGATACTTTTGTCTCCAAACATATCAGCTCTGAGTTCTAGCATCAGTTACCATTTATTTGACCTGGAATATTGTTCAAGTAGAGCGAAAATGTCTTAGCTGCTAGGCAAGAAACAGTAAAGCCTGGGAAAACTTGACACAAGTGGAGCAAAGTACGAACTGGCAAAGAAGTCTTCTTCTTCTTTTTTTAACATTTTGGGGTTTGGCAAACAACTAATTGATGCATTTCCGTCATTTACTGGTATGGAGTGCGGACCAGAATGACTCTGATACCAGGAAGTGAAGTAATATGAAACGAGAGCAAATATTAGTACGCCAAAATAAAACAGGAAGTTAAAAAAACAACTGAGGCAGACACAAAATGACAAACTGAAAAGAAAGAAGCTAATCAGCAGAGCATTCATGGAAGGCCTGTGTGAATATGCAACGTTTATAACTCTGAAATATAAAAAAATTAAACTTAACCAATGTCCAAAATGAGAACAGCACAGCCAATTTTTCCCTGCATGGTTGAGGCGTCTCTGGAAGGTCAAATTTTATTTTCCTATTTCGATGTTTTTTCACAAAATGGAAAACAGAGTTGCTTTCTGCTGATGGTCTTCCTTTTGTCTTCCTTGTGTTTCTGAGTGCTATTCTCTGTCCTGGGACGGTTAGGACTTTGATTGTGTCAGTGTGATTCTGCCTGGAGCCATCTGGTATTATGGCTTCCTTTTTCTGTCAAAACTGACAACTGCTTCAAGCCAAGCTTAACAATGCAGTGTGTGTGTGACAGCTTTCTGCAGAGTGATATATGTTCCTGCAGAGGTGGAACAGTGCTGAAAGTTACATTTTATGGGCTAAAAAGTTTCACCTTTACTTTTAATAGTCATTATAAGAGTGGGGGAGGAGCAGCCTAGTGATTGGAGGGCAGGGCATTCATGTCTTGGAGAAGCCGAAAGATGGCTGGTTCAAAAACTGGCAAGTCATTCTGGGATCCTTAGTAAGATTATTAACCCTGGATCCTACTTAGTGTGACAATCCACTGCTATCTAATGGATGGGCTGAGAATGAAGGACAAATTTCTCTACTGAGTGACTATTATGGGGTATTTTCTTTTCCTTAACAAAGAAAATACAGATTTTCTTTGCCCTTAAAACTGTTTGTAGTCAATAGGGACTGTACAACGACTCTTCAATCATAATAATGGGCAATATAAATACAGTTTTTTTTTTTTTGACAGACTTACTCTGCCCTTTGAGAAAACTTTTTTCTTTTCAAATGATTTTGGGGGAAATGAATAGTGCAATGATTTAACACTAACTAACAACCAGAACAGTTAATTACTAAAAGAGGTTCAATTTAAGAAAAGATTTAACTTAAGTGGCTGAGAGAGCTTTTCTTGGCAAAAACATATTCTTTCAGTTGTGACACCAAATGTTATTTTAATTGACAATAGGCTGTCGAAAAGAAATTAATGCTAGAGGGAGAAAGACAAAAAGGGAGTGCCACTTCCCCATGGCGACCGCAATGTTTAAAGTAGGAAGTAAAATACATAATATGGGATAGTAAAATATTCACAGTGTGGTAGATTTCTTATTCTTCAACCATTAGATTTTGAATTGCATGTAATACAAAAAAGGAGAAAAAGATAACTGCAGAAAAGAAAAGAAAACTGCAGTTTGGTTGACGATAATCTCAAATACTCGTATTGCTGCTGTTAGACCTGGTCAGCGGCAGCAGCAGTCACCTCCTTCTGCTCCTCAGGGGGAAGCCTGAGGCCTTCTAAGGCTAACCCAGAGACAGAGTCATTCCTGCGTGTCCTGGCCGTCCCCTGGGCCTCCATCCTGTGGGATGTGCCTCCCAAGCATAGTGTCTAGAGGAATCACAAATACTCTGGGATTTTCTTTGTGCAGTTAAGCAACTGTAATGTATTGTGGAGCTTATTAATTTTGATCTTTAATATACTGTATTGCAATGGAAGAAGTTCTATAGATATTGTCTCTTTGTTCTGAAACTGTAGTTTACACATTTAGAAAAATAAGCAGGGGACTGCAAACATGGACAGAGTGTAGAACTCATGCTAACACAGGAAATATAAAACAAAATACAAGTGTGCCCAAACTTTGCATCCATGCAGCATATTGACTGAAAAAGATCATTGAATCGGAATTACCATCACAGGATGTTTGGCTTCCTGCTTCCTGTTATCAGTTTGCAGCAGGTGAAAACTTTGGACTATACTACATTTGTTAAATCTGGTGAAATCCTGCAGGAACTGAAATACAAAATATGATCACCTAAATGTGTTTTGGGAGATTTTGGCTCAAAGTCAGCGGGTTTTCTGGGCGATGTGATATTTTTAGGAGGATTTCTGTTGTTTAGCCAAACCGGCTAGCTCCTCCGGGCTAATACTGGTAGCTATTGTTTACCTTCTGATTAAAAACAACAATAGCAAGTAAGGTTGGGAATTGATACGATTTTCACGATTCCAATTCCCTTATCGATTCTGTGAAACAACGAACTTGGTAAGTGCACGGTGACGTTCGTCTACCTGCGCCCGGGTGTTTACAATCATTGCTACTTTGCAATGATTGTAAAGGACCTTGTTGTCTTTTTTCTCTTCCTTAAAACAAATCCAAACTTTCGATCGCTTTGAACACTTTGTTTTGCTTTTCTAGACTTACGCCTGGTCAGGTCGTACATACTTATTGAATGCCGTGTGCGTAACTTGCGTAAAAAACGTGACGTAAGTCGTACTGCCCAGAGCTAGGCTCTTGTGGTGCCTGGAACCGCTAAGAGAATCGTTAAGCGAGCGGCCAAATGGTGCCATGGAATTGGAACACAGAGAACCAGTTCTGAACAGAAAACGGTTTTCGATTCCCATCCCTAATAGCAAGTCTAAAAAGCGGAAATGTAAGAGAATGGGACCTAAAAAGACTCAAGCATTGGAGAATCTTGATGACATTCAGAAAATTCCTGAACTTTCTTTCTGAGGAAGTGGCAGCCACATGGCTCCTTAAGAAACAAAAAACATTTTGGACCTGGTAAAAGAAGTGAAGTCATTGAGACATCTTATTGAGGAAAGCATAAACTGATCGCTGTATTGGAGAACCGAGTGGCAGATTTGGAACAATACAATAGGATAAATGATGTGATCATCACTGAACTCAGAGCCAAGCCCGGTTCGTATGCAAACACAGTGTCTGTACCCAGTCCTGCTGGTAAACCATCAGTGGAAGTGCTTGACTCCACAGAGAAACAGGCAGTGTTGGGCGCGTTACTTTGAAAAAGTACTTAGTTATACCGGTAGTTACTTCAGTTACTTCTCCCAAAAAGTAACTGGAGTTAGACAACTCGCAGCTTACTCCACAATAAGAGTAACTAGTTAGTAGTAAAAGTAATTATTCCATTACTTTTGCATTTCTCGCCCATGTAACCCTCACCAACCAGCCCCCACCTTCTCGCCGTGTGTTTTTAAAGCCAGCTAAATAGAGCGGACGACAAAGACAAATACCGACACAGAGAGTTTTGCATTTATTTGTAATCTGTCTATTCAAACAGGTATATTTACACACAAAATGAAAATTGCAAAAGTAACCCCACTAGACAAACCATTTCAACAATTACAGGCCTGTTTCATTACTTCCACCATTCTCCAAAAGTTTGGAAAAAATATTTGTTGGTAGACTGGATAGATTTGTTAGTAAACCCCAACTACTTGCTGAGTGTCAGTATGGATTTAGGTCACAGAGATCCACAGAGATGGCAGTTCTTCATTTAATAGAAGAGGTGACCAGTGCATTACATAAAAAGAAACCTGCTGTTCGGGTATTTATTGACTTAAAAAAAGCATTTGATACAATTGATCATGAAATACTCATCAAGAAACTCAAGTACTATGGTCCAAGAGGATTAGTTTTGCACTGGATGAAAAATTATCTCATCAACAGGCAACAATTATTGCAGTTGGGTGATTTCTAGTCCTTGTGCTTGGACATTGCTTGTGATGTTCCCCAAGGCTCAGTATTGGGACAAAAGTTGTTTATCTTATACATTAATTATATATGTAAGGCTTCCAAAACTTTTGATAGAAATAAATTTAGAGTTCTGTAAATTGAAGAAGTGGTTTGATATTAACAAATTATCACAAAATTTAGATAAGACCAAGTTTATGTTAAGTTGGAATTTTAAAGGCAAAGCGATTTATAAATAGTAATCGATAATCTGACTGTATGGAGAATGACGGAAATTCGGCTTTGGGAAGATTGATTCATAATCAGATCTGTTGGAAACCTTATATTAAATATGTTTAATCTAAAACAGCTAGAGGTATTGCAGGAAACTGTCCATCAAAAATCTAGCATGCAAAATGACTCTTCGGAATACATTATTTTGCCATATTTCCAAGACTGTGTGGAAATTTTGGGCAACACTTACAAAACTTCACTTCAGCTTTTATGCACGTTACAAAAAATAGGCATTCAAATAGCTCACAAAGTTGATTTTAACTTAATGATGTATGTATTATTTTCTTCTGGTTCAGGAAATATTAATGTTGTTAGTATTATTATTGTTTTTTTCCTCCTTTTGGAAAGGATACTGGAAACAAGAAGATGTATGCTATGAATTTATGAATGGAAAAGCGGTATGATTATACAAATTAACCTTATGATACTCCTTCTCAGACTCACAGTCACCAAATAAGTTGTGCATTAACATGTGTTTGAGTATGTATATTTGATAGTAAGGTATCGTATTTACACTTAGAAACATGAAAGTATTTGTTGTTATTACATTTTGTTGGTTAGATGTCTGTCTGAAATTAAAAAAAGGATCATCATCATCATCATAGATTGATAAATTATAGTCAGGCTTTTTTAAAATGTGTTGTGAGCAGATCAACATCTTCTTCTCCCTTCCACTCTTTGCAGCAAAGTGCAGCTATAATCCTTAAACATCTTATTTCCGGATTTTTTAACCTTCCAACTTAAACTCTAAGCATATATACATATAAATGCATGCACATATTTAAATGTTGCCTTTGTCACTACAGGGTATTTATTGAGTATTACATACTGATGATAAACACATGCCTTTAATGTAACGCCTCCTCCCTTTGTAGGCTAATCAAAGACACAAGGCTCAGAGATATTTACTGACTACATGCTCATTCATGCAGAAGGAATCTTGCAGGTCAGTAGAGTGCAAGCATGTCTAATTGTGACTTCACACCAGTGTCCGCAGCAAGAGCGGTGGATAGTTTCTCTATTAAAATGCTAAGGGCAAGAGCGGTGAAGCGCCCAGCGGTGACTTCAGAATTCAGTAGCAACCAATGAGGTTGAAAAGTCAAACCTTTTCTGTAAAATTGCATCACGGCAACAAGTCAAGGATTGGTTACGGGTTTTGACGTAGTTTGATGAAGAGTAGTGGAGACTTTTTTATATAGAAAAATGTTGGCAAAGGATGAAGTAAGGAATGGTCTTACAAGGTTTTTAGGTGGCTTGTGAAAAGCCCTTTTTACTGTTGAATCAAAAGGAACTAACCTGAATCTGACCACCATCCAGATGCACCTCTTGGAGTAACTGTTGGTTCTCTCCAAACTGGATCCATTTCTGGAGAATAGGGTGGACCCATAGACATCGACTCTGATATTTGGCTTTTTCATGACATGATCAGCTGAAATTGTAGAAACAGCTTAAAAGAATACAATTCTACAAATGTATGTTAATATAACCTAATCTGATCAACTAAGATTTCTGCTTAAAGAAAAAACTACAAATACAGTAGCAGCCATTTAAAATGACCCTTCCCAGTCAAACACCAGCTGAATGGCAGAAGACTCCCCTGTAACTCCCTGACCAGGAGATGGTGCCTTTTCTTTAGATCTGTCTACAAATCACTTGTTAGAAACAATGAGCCCCAAATTACAAAAGATTGATGTTATAACAAGGAATTGGGGACGGCCCAAAAGGACCAGCAAGGACCAACCAAGGACAGGACCAACCTAAGGCCAACCAAGGACCAACAAGGACCAGCCAAGGACCATACAAGGACCATCCAAGGGCCAGCCAAGGACCAATCACATTAAGGCCGTCAGCCAGCAGGGGCCAACAAGGACCAGCCAAGGATTCCGGCACCACGCCAAGGCCAGCCAAGGACTATGCCAAGGACCAACCAGAGACCAGCCAAAGGCCGGCCAAAAAGGAACAGCCAGAGACCAACCAAGGACCATCCAAGGCCAGCCAAGGATCACGCTGGGCGATCAGCGCCAAGGACCAACCAAGGACCAGCAGAGGACCAGCCAGAGACCAGCAGAGACCAGCCAAGAGACCAGCAAAAGCACCAACCAGAGACCAGCCAAGAAACGAGCCAAGGACCAACCAAGCGACCAGCCAAGGACCAGCCAACCAGGGACCAGCCAAGGGACCAGCCAGCCCAGGGGATCAGCCAAAGACCAGCTGGGCCAGCCAAGGACCCAGCCAGGACCAGCCAAGGACCAGGATGACCAGCAAAGGATCAGCCAAGGATCCAGCCAAGGACCAAACAATGAGGACCAGCCAAAGACCAGCCAAGGATCCCAAGGACCAAGGACCAGCATGGACCAGCCCCAAGGATCAGCCAAGGACCAACCAGAGACCAGCTAGCCAAGGATGGACCAGCCAAGGACCCCATCAGCCAAGGAGAGGTCAAGAGAATTTTTGAATAGCTACTACTGTAGATAAAAGCTAATAGGCAATCAAGTGTCAAGGTCAGACACTGTAGAGAGCACGACTCCAACATTTTTTGAATTTGGGAATTCCAGATGGAGCAGGAGATCGGCATAATTTTACCTGCTAAGACCTGAAGGTGTTAGAACCAAATTCAAATATTCAACCAAATAAATCAAAGAAAGAGAAGTTATCATATCTTTTATGGAAGCGTGGTATCTATGTTTCATTGCTGTGTCAAATTTCTACACATATAGTTGCCCCAAGTGGAGAGTTTAAGAAATATCTCGGGATCTTGTTCAAGCAGTTCGAATAAAGGATGAAGGGAGGCGGGAGATGCGACCCAGGTGGATTGGCGCACTTGCATCTGTGGGTGGCCGGGCGCTGTAATGGTCCGTCGTGGTAAAGAAGAGAGCTGAAGTCAAAAGGCGAGAAACTCGATTTACCAGTCGATCTACGTTCCCTACCACTCATCTATGGTCATGAACTCTGGGTCATGACCGAAAAAGCGGCCGAAATGGGTTTCCTCGGTAGGGTGGCTGGGCTCTCCCTTGAAATGATAGGGGTGAGAAGCTTCGGTCATCCGGGAGAAGGACTTCGAGGTAGAAACGCGCTGCTCCCCTCCTGACGTTGAGGAGGGAGCCAGTTGAGGTGGCCGGCTTCTGGCTAGGATGCCTCCCTGGGCAGCCTCCCTGTGTGAGGTGTTCGGGAAGCGCCCCACGGGAGGCCGGGAAGGCCCTGTGACACACTGGAAGACTTGCTATGTTTCTCGGCACTGGCCTGGGAGCGCCCAGGGCTTCCTCCTGATAAGCTGGAAGAAGTGGCTGAGGGGAGAGGGGAAGTCTGGGCAGCCCTCCCTTCTTAGCTGCTGCCCGCGACCCACGACCCGGATAAGCGGGAGGGAAGATGGATGGATGGATGGATGGATGGATGGATGGATGGATGGGTGAATAGATGGATGGATGGATGGAGATGGATGAATGGATGGATGGATGTATGAATGGGATGATATTAAGATGGATGATGATAGATAGTTGTATACATACTCTGCTTAGAGTAAAATAGGTTGAATTTATAATTCAATTCATTTCGGTTTATTTCTATAGCACCAATTCACAACACGCTACTTCTCATGACTTACAGTTAATCAGACTATAATTCAGATTGATTCAAAAGTTTTCTATCTATAAGGAAAAACCAGCTGGATTGCATCGTGACTTATTGACTTTCTGAAGTAATCCTCAAGACTAAGCATAAAGCTTTGTAGCTTATTTAGTGGAGAGGAAAAACTCCCTTTTAACAGGAAGAAAACCTCCAGCAGAAACAGGCTCCTTGGAGCTGGTTCAAGGAGACAGAAGCAGCATTGAGCAGAAAGAAGCATAGATAAGCCAAAAGGGCAACCGTCACCAGCTCCACAGGCGGCCCCGTCGAAACACACACAGCCAGCAGACGGTCTCCAAGCAGTTCCCATGTCAGAGGATGAAGAGAGCAATATCCAGCCAGACAAAGTCAGAGAAACAGGACTACACGCAGCACAGCCGGCAACATATACATAGAAACAGAGGTGTTGATGGCAGCAGCACAGCTGATATTTCTCTCTAGGATGGAGTCACAGCCAAACATGAACAGACCAGATGAAGCTACTATGAGAAAAAGCAGAGAGAGCAGAACGTTAGAGATTGAACTAACAGATTCTGCAGAGTAAACTTGTAAAATTATGAGAATGGTCTTAAAAGTATGAGCTTAAAGTCATAACATTACGAGAAAAAAGTTACGAGAATAGTCATAAAATTACAAGAATAAAGTCATAATATTAAGAGAATAAAGTCCTACAATTAAAACAAGTTGTATTTTATGACAATTCCAACAAGAAGCACTTTCTTCCCTAAAATGAGGAATGTGGAGCATCATGTGAAGTTATACTTTGGCATTGATTTGACAAATAGATAGCCTGAAAGTGGACTCAGGTTGCTGATTGGAGGAGCTGGTGGTCCATCATCTGCTGGTTGGAGCTCCAAGCTTTTTTCTGAAATGGGTTGTTGTATGATGATTTCATTATCGTAATGTTATGACTTTATTCTCGTAATGTTCTGACTTTATTTCCGAAACAGAAGAGAAAAAAATCTCTGTCGTATTATACAACCCTGGCATTCACATTTAACTTGTATAATTAATATATGATAAAAACATAAACTAAACATAAACAATTTGACTTATATGAGTAATACAGATTTTCAAAGGCCAAACTGGCATATATGCAAGATCCTGGACCATGGTGTTGGCGGTGCGACCTGCAGCAGTGCAGCCCTCACTGTAACACAGACTGCATGGATGGCTATAACATATAATGCAACTGACAGGTTGATTTACGGTGTCATGGGTGCTGAGAGGCTCAGGGAAAATACAGTTGAGCTGTCCTTCAAGTATCCAGTGCCCTAATGGAGTTGATGAATTAATTCAGCACCTGCCCTGCAGCCACTTGCCTGTACACCGTATAAACAAAGGCTTTTATGCCATTGAAGGTGAGTCTAAACCTCGAGTTGTGTGAGATTTCAAATTAATCACATTATGAAAATCACGCTAACATACAACTTGGGTAAAATAGTAGTATATAGACAATGCTAAAAAATAAAGGAACCATTGCAAACAACACAATGACAAAGTAACTTTAATCAAAGCAAACTTCTATAAAATCAAACTGTCCGCTTAGGAAGCAACAATTCCTCATGCTGTTGTGCAAATGGAATAGACAACAGGTGGAAAGGCGGTCTCAATAAACGAGTGGATCTGCAGGTGGGGCCACAGACCACTTCTTAGTGTTTCGGCTTTCTAGCTGATGTCTTGGTCATTTCTGAATGTTGGTGGTGCCATTTACACCCATGGTCGCATGAGACGGACTCTACAACCTACACAAGTGGCTCAGATAGTGCAGCTCAACCAGGAGGCACATCACTGCCAGCTGTGGCTATAAGGCTCTGTGTCCAGAGGCTGGAGGCGCTACCAGGAGACAGGCCAATACATCAGGAGACATGGAGGAGGCCGTAGGAGGGCAACAACCCAGCAGAAGGACTGCTACCTCTGCCTTTGTCAAACGAGGAACAGGAGGAGAACTGCCAGAGCCCTGCAACATGGCCTCCAGCAGGCCACAAATGTCCATGTTTTCATATAAACAGTTAGTTACAGACTCCATGAGGATGTAATGAGGGCCCCATGTCCACTGGTGGGGGTTGTGCTCACAGCCCATCATCATGCAGGACATTTGGCATTTCCCAGAGAACACAAGGATTAGCAAATTAGCTCTGTGGTCTTTACAGGTGAAAGCAGGTTCAAACTGAGCACATGTGACAGATTAGACAGAGTCTGGATTCACAGTGGAGAGAGATCTGCTGCCTGCACCATCCTTCAGCCTTCATCCTTCAGCAGCAAGTCAGTATTGGTGTGGGGTGGCATTTCTTTGGAAGCCGCACAGCCCTTCATATGCTGGGATGAGGTAGCATAACTGCCATTAGGTACTGAAATGAGATTCCCAGATCCCTGGTCAGACAAGATGCTGGTGTGGTTAGCCCTGGGTTCAATGCTAGACCTCATGTGAATGGAGTGTGTCTGTAGTTCCTGCAGGATGGAGGAAGTGACGGTTTGGACTGGCCCGCCCATTCCCAGACCTGAATCAGATTCAGCCCATCTGGGACATCCATCCACCAACGTCACGTTGCATCACAGACTGTCCAGGAGTTGCTAGGTACTTTTAGTCCAGGTCTGGGAGTCGATCTCTCAGGAGACCATCAGCATCATCATTAGGAGCAGGCCAGGCGTTGTAGGGGGGTCATACAGGCCCATGAAGGCCACACACAATACTGAGTCTCATTTTGACCTGTTTTAAGGACATTCCATCAAAGTTGGATCAGCCTGTAGTTTGCTTTTCCACTTTAATGTTGTGGTACTCCAAATCCACTTCTTAATAACTGGAAGATTTTTGTGTAACTTTGTTGTCAGCACATTCAGGTTTGTACAGAACAAAGTATTTGATGAGAATATTATATTAATATCTAGGATGTTGTATTTGAGTCCCTTTGTTTTTTGAGGATAGTATATTAATTTTCCTGTTTGCTGTTACAGTATAATTGAGAAGGGTAAATGTTACACAGCAGCAGCTCCAATGGGTGATTAATGGTATATCACCAGGCAAAAAAAATAATTCTGACACAGCTCAAAGATTAGAATGAATTCACTCAGACTGATCACTGCATTTGTGGCTCAGTGTCATGATTCTGCTCTTTGTGGACTTCTGTTTAATATTTCAGTTACACTTTGATTGATTTGATTCTGGGTCATTGGATTCTTTTCCATTTTGTGTTATATCTTAGCAGTTTTGTATTTTATGCCCAGTGCCAGTCTCCTTTCCCTTTGCTCCTTCCAGTTATGTCTGTCTACACCTGCTCCCTATCAGCTAATTAGTCCTCCAATGGTTTATTTCCCATATATGCATCTCCTGTTCAGTTGTTCTACAAGTAGAGGAAGTTACTCATTGCTGGGTCCTTGTCATTGTTTAGGTTTATTCCTCCCCAGTGTCTCCTTGTTTTTTGGTTCTTGAATTTCCTTGTCAATCATTTCTGGACTTTATATTTTGTATTTACCTGTACCTGTAGCTCCACCCTGTTATAGTCCTTTCTCCATGGTCAGCTCCTCTTAGTGTCCTTTCTCATCAGTCAGCTCCTCTTAATATACTTTCTTCACTGGCACCCACAGTCAGATCCCGGTAGTCTTTTTTTCTCCAGAGTCAGATCCCATCAGTGGTCTTTCTGCAGGGTCAGACCCCTTCATATTCTGCAGGGTCAGGTCCTCTTGGTGTTCCCTCTTCAGAATAAGAGTCACTTGGTGAAACCTCCCTAGAATCAGAGTCTTGCATTGACCCCCTCTCCTCAGACCCCTGAGCCCATTCTGTGCCATCCAGAGACCCCTGAGCAGAGGCGTGCATACATAGACACTAGGTGGTGCTAAAGCACACTAGGAAGTTTGCCCTTTATCAATGAAAATGCCCCCATTTTGAAAACTGTTTTTTTTTATTTTTATTATTAATATTATTAAGATTTTTACTGAGGGTCGGTTTTGAAATGATCTTTTGAAAACCTGAGCCATTAAAACGACTGAAACAATGCCCCGAAATGAGCCGCTTCCTTGCACACATCCGACCAGCCTTTGTCCCGCACGTGAACTTCGTCGCGGCCGTCGCCCGCAGGGCATGACAGATCGCGCAGCATCATAGCAGTTCAGTAAGCGTTTTCAGATAGCAGGAGCGGTCGCTGACAGGCTGCTTTTTCCGTGCCCCATTAGCATGGTAATATACAGATCAAGCAAAATCATTTTGTTGTGCGTTAAAATGTCTCATTCAGCAGCACCAAACAAGCATTTTGCCTACTGGTCACCTGATAAACTAGTTAGGCTAGATAGCGCTAGTCGGCTAGATAAAGCTAGATAAAGTTTTACACTGTAGCCCAAGTCAATTACAGATAGCGTGAGGGGCGACCACATAGGCTACAAATAATTTAGGTAGAGTTTGCAATTGCAAATCTATGTGTTAAGACAAACGTTTTCTGTTGTATAGGTTTTGTTAGGCAACAGAAATTAACACATTTTGGTCTCTTTATTCTCTTAATTGTATATTGATTTAGTAATTGCAGCACAATGCCAAAGAAAGGAGGGTTAATCGTATTGAAAAATCTTAAAAGCTGTTCACATTTTATTTTTAAGTGGTTTGTACAAAATCAGCAGGTATTAAAATAGCTATTATTTTGTAGGCTACCATAAGTCATATCCACGTGACAAAACTTCCAGTCATGTTGCCCTAATAGTCCATTATTTAAACTAATGTGGCATATTTCTTAAAGCTATTATTATTATTATTATTATTATTGTCATTGTCATTATGGTTATTATTATATTGTAGCCAGTCACAGCAGGGAAGCTCTATACCATCAACATCTACCAGGACAGGAGATGAGGAAGAGTTCAGGGAAGACACAGAGACAGAAAAAGACCAGGATGAGGGAGAACAGATGGGTGAGGGAGAACAGGGAGATGAGCCAGATGAAAGAAAAGAAAGATATGAGAAAGTAGTGCGCTTTAGTCTGTTCTGTTGGTGGTGTGACTTTTTCCGTTGAAAACTCACGTTTAGAGAATGTTACAAAGAAAAGTCAAATTTCATTCAACATGCGTGTATTTTTTTTTATAATTAAATGTTCCACGTGCGCTAAAAAGTGCCCTCCCCCTCCTCCTGAGCACCTGCCCCCCAAAATGTCTGTGCACGCCTCTGCCCCTGAGCCTCTTGGTCGGCCTCTGAACACAGTGCTTTGCCAGTAAAGGTTTGGTGGATTTTTTGAGGACCCAAATGCAAAGATGAGGAGGCAGAGATGAGTTTGCAGATTTAATGGAAATCTCAAAGGCAAGAGAACACAAAACCAAAAAAGGGAACATTCAGAAAACACACATGGGGAGCAAAGAAACAACAAAGCAACAAATCAACAAGAAACCGGCACTGAAGAACTGCACAGGAAGTATCTATACAGAACAAGGACTGGGGTAATCAGGTGATATGGAGCAGGTGTGGATAGAAGTGGCTAGAAGAGAGCAAGAGGAAAAGGAAACTGACACAAGGGGGCAACAGAGAGTAACACAAAACACAACATTGCCAGAAAACAACTACAAAGACACAAAATTACAGAGAAACTAAAAATAAACCAAAAGAAAGGACAGAACCCTGACAGTACCGCTGATGGCCATTGTTGTGGATTGGTTAAACTGGATAGACTTGGAGTAATCTTGCTAGGTTGAGTTTGTTTCAAGGTACGGACCTCTGCTTGTTTCTGAACCGGAGTTCGGTTTACAACTCTTTTAGATGAACCATCCGCTTTAAATATCAACATTCTCAATAAAACGCAAGCAAAAACCCGACTAATTAGCACCTTAGTTTAGGCTTTCAGGGAGATTTTAATCAGTCTGATGCAAACAACAAGGGAATTTGATGGGCTTTAATCAATTTGATAACTTATAGTGTTTGCATAGGGCGTCCCCGCTGATTGTCGGTACCAAATGCCGATGCCAAACAGAACAAATGATGGAGTAATCAACTGATTGGGAGCAGGTGAGGACAGAAGGATCTAGAAGAGCGCTAGGGGAAGGGAGACTGTCACAAGGGGACAGCAGATAAACAAGAAATACATATGAGCTAAAATACAACCAGAAAAGAACAAGAATGATACAAAATATAAATTAAACATATTACCTGGAAAATACAAAGTGTAACTGAAAACTCAAAAAGAGAACTTAAACAGCACCAAATGTGCAGAAAGGGCAAAAAGATGACAACATATGTTGTTGTCGAAGTGAAGAAATACTGTATCTCATTTTAAGCACCTTTAAAATGAATAAGCTACTCTTATGTTATTTCAAATGTGAAAGGCATTAGAATTGCTCGTCAACCAGGATGGAAAGTCTTTAATCACATATTTAGACAGGGTAGGAGCATCAGAGTTTAGTTTTAAATCCCTTTAGTTTCACATGTTAATGTGATATTGGGCCTGGATGTCAATTCAACTAAACCAATCCTACTTCCTTACCAATCACCTGCTTGTACATCCTTGTTCCACCCATTCTGCACAGCTCCATGTCTTCATCTCCTCCAATCATCGTTTAAGAGTCTCTATTTGAACCTCCATTGCTAAGGATGCAATTGCTTTCCAGGGCTGTTCTTCAGTCCCAGTCCATAAATGCAGCAAACTTGGAGAAGATGGAATTGAAGAAATCAACTTGTTTTACTTTTGTCCTGACATGTGATTGAGCTTGCAGCCAGACTGCACTGACAGAGCAGAGCTTTGTCACTCTTAAAACTCTAGTAGGATATTCCAGATTTGGCTGATTCTGATAAACTGACCGATTATCTTTTAAAGTCTACTTTCTGCTTAAAAGCATCTTAAAATTACTTTTTGTGAAACATTTCTTCTATAAAAATTATCTTTATACTCATCTTAATGCTGCTGCTGGTTGCACAATGCCCTGCAGGATATTTTCCACAAGTTACAACCCATTAGTAAGTCAAAAGATGGATGGATGGATGGATGGATGGATGGATGGATGGATGGATGGATGGATGGATGGATGGATGGATGGATGGATGGATGGATGGATGGATGGATGGATGGATGGATGGATGGACGGATGGCAGTGCCCATATAGGTAATGAGAGACAATATTAACCTTAATTGTTTTATCTTAAACACAATTTACTTGAGTGTAAAATCTTCATACATAAAAACAAAACAAAGAAACAGTGAATTAGACTTTGGGAAAGAAGGGCATCAATTTGCATTAGGAATGTCTCTATGTTTGTGTGCACACATTCAAGTGTCTGTGCATGTCTCTGTGTATGTCTGCATGCAGGTGTGTAAGTGCTTGTGTGCATTTGGAAAAGGAGCGTGCACGTTATATTCCTAAATCACATCACACGGCAAATGTAGATGTGAAATTGAATCGGCTGCTGCATCATTTGTCTGGTATATCATTCCTGGTAATATTTCTGTCATATTAGCAAAGCATCTCTCTTCTGGACAGTAACAATCTTCTCCCTGTACTCACTGGAACGACTGCACTTAAGTAGCTGTATTTTTCATTTGTATTTTCCATTTGTGTCATACCAAAAATGAGACAAATGTCATACTAACAATCAGTATTGTGATCCAAATACAGTTACGGCACAGTTCAGTCTTGTACAGCACAAAAAAGAAATTACGGTAACAAAGCAAAAACTGAACCAAAAAAATACTCTAATAGATGTTTAGGGTTCCAAGGTGTATTCATATCTTCCATTCAACTAAATATGATTGATCCTTTACAGTGATTAAGGCCTTTTTTTATTTCAAATGATTTACTTTTAAGTACAAAAGTGTGTGAAGATCTACTGTAAACACAATTCCAAGGGCAGGTTAGACGCAAAGAAAGAGGAAACATTTTATCCGCTTATGTTATCTACGAGGCTGGAACATTAAAATCCAAACAAGTAGCTCAGAGACGGACACATATATTATTTTAATTTGATGTTTTATATTTCTGGGCATCATTATTAGCCCATGCACTTTGAAAATGTAAACCCCATGCTTAACTTTAACAAATAGATACGTGTGCATGGTTATGCAACCCACTGTCAATATACAATTAATGGACTGATGTTTCTGTGATGTGATTCACAGGAGCCACTGATATTCATTAAGTCAGGACAGTTTCAAAAGCAGCATCAGAGTTGCACAACATGTATGTGTGAAATGACACATTGCTTTGACAGTTTGAACTATATGTAATTATGATATTATTTACATCAAACGTCATTTGAAAACATTCTTAAAAAAAAAAGCTATTGGAACACAATTAATGTTAGTCTACTGCATGGAATACTAAAATGAAACATTTTACCTTGTTATATAAAGGTTAATATTATATGATAGAGTACTTGCAATACTCATAAATAATATATAATATTGTTTATAAACTAATTATGATGTATTATTAGAGCCTATGTGGTAAATACAATCTGTATTCCTAACTTTATAGCAATATATTTAAGATAGTTGTGGTGGATAGGTTATGCTTGTAATTTACTGGTATAATTAGTCAGGTCAGCACAGTTTTATTCAGGATGTTACTGGACCATCTTGTCAATGTTTCAGCAGACACAATGGGTGAATATACTGGGGAGTTGAGAGTAAGAAGTGCAATAAAAAAGGTAAAACCAATCAAAAACAGAATGAACATGACATGAACTGTAATGAATGAGGACTGTAATGGATTAGGATGGACCCAAAGACAACCTGCAAACAGGTCAGTGAAACTTTAACAGTCTTTATTTCAGAGATGAGCGGCACGGACTCGATCCAGGTCTTGACGGGGGGGTCCATTAATCCAGCTGAGGTATCCAAGGTAGAATCCAGGGGAGGTTCCAAGTCCAGATCCAGTTCCACAATCCAAAAAGGCACAAGACAGTTTAAGGGGCAGGCAATCTCCGTTACTCACAGGCAGGCAGGGTCAGAAAGACGGGTAGACAGTCCAGATCACTGAGGCTGACGAGCAGGGCTCAGGTGGGCAGACAAAATCCAGAGAGGGGTCAGGCTGGCTCAAAAAACAGGTGCAAAAAACAGGTTGAGGTTCAGACAGGCAGACAGACAATCAGATAAGGCTGGAAGTTCTCACCGTTTGGCTAGAGACGTTCTGGCACTGGAGGCTGAAGGGGCGGAGCCTTTAAGCAGGTGGGGTGGAGTGAGAACAGGTGCACTAACTGCGATTAGCAGCTCCAGTGCCAGGAACGTTACATGAACAGTTAACATTAATGACAGTAGCCCCTCCTCAAGGTCCATAACCCTACGAATCAACAAGAAAGTGGAAACAACCCCATCTTCTGGACCGCAGGAGATGTTGCATGGTGTAAACCAGGTCTCAATCTTTGACTGTTAGTCTGGGGATAAAAATCAGAGGAAAGCATGCAATGGGTCCTGAGCAGACTGCAGAACTTCCCTTAAAACTGCAAAATGAAACGTAAACTCCTGTCCGAGACAATGTCACACGGTAGGCCATAAGATGTAAAACTTCTTAGGCTAGGAGTGAACTCAATTCCTTGACAGAGGGGAGCTTTGTGAGAATAACAAGGCAAATTAGCTTGGGAAAAAAACAACTCAGTAATATATATATAATAGGAAATGAGTCGGATTTTGACAACCTGTAACAAATTCCATTGCACTGCCTACCCATTGTCTGTGTGAAATAAGGAGTGGTCAGAATAACCTTTATGGTAGTCTCCTCGAAGGTTAGACGTGCATGTTTGACAAGAGGTAAAACATCCTGGGCAAAGTTCCTCCACCAAAAATAACTCCAGACCACTGAAAGCATCTTGCTAATTACTGGATGCCAAAACATACAAGACGAATTACAGAAGGTTAGTACCTTTGAGACGAGATGGTCAGATAATTTCCAGGACAATTCTTAGGAAAATGATGATCATAGTGGGCCTTTTCAATCTTCCCTTCAATATCCAAACAAGTGACCTCCAACCTTACCAAATGATGGAGAATAAAATCCTTACTATCACTGGTTCATCCTCTTCAGCTGACTCATGAAAGAGTCTCAGGTTTTGCATTCTTGGACTCAGGTCTGAAAGATAATGAAAGGTTTGAAAAAAAGAGCCCAAATGGCCTGTCTAGGAATCTCGTGGTCTGTGGGATTTGTCATTCCACAATAATCTCTTCTTGGGGGAGTTGACAGCATGGAGTGGCACAACAATGGAAACCCTACTGTAAACTCTTTGTGGTTGTTTGGGTCAGCCTTGAACATCAGAAATTGAAGCTTGGTCTGTGGACACTTCAGTGCAAAGACAAAGCCAAGAAAAAAAGGTTTTGCCTGAAAAAGTGCTAGAGCATGAGCTCCAGCACTTGGCTGGCTGCCTCTTGCTTTGCGCCATCTAAATAAAGTAAGTTTTATTTTATTTAAATTGAGATTAAATAAATCTATCAGGGATAAAACTCCTGCCAGTCATATTTTTTCTTTACTCCCTTCAAAGGCATAGTATGTGAACCCCCTCTATACAAAAATGCTGCCAATACGCCATTATACAGTAGCTGGAAGTTAGAAACAAGTTCAGCGCTTGTCTGGAACACGTCAGATACGTTGATATGCTTGGAGAGAAGTTCTTGATAAGTTACGCTAAAGTTATGCACAAGTTACTCATAGGTTTTGGATAATCTACACGCCATGACTTATGAGTAACTTACACTTAACATATGTCAACCAGCAGATAACTGACCTGGAACTTATGGCCAACCTGTGAGCATATGCTGGCACACGGCAATGTACTTCAGCGTGCTCATAACTTATACAAGATGGACTCATAATTTATTCCAATGTATGCCAGAGTTTTGACGTCAGGCATCCACTCGTCTAAATTGTCAGGTGTGACGGGGACCTAACCAGCTTCTCATCCCCAGAGGTTCCTGATCCATGGTCGGTGTCGCTGCGTTCTTGGCCTGAACAACTTTTTTTACCTTTGCGTTGTCTCTGGATGTATTCCGGGTCCTCTGTCCTGATTGTTACAGATCAATGATTGATTATTAATGATACAAAAAATATATCTGTGTTTAGTAGCTGTTGTAAATGAATCATCCGGTGATAAAGCAGCAAGTCTAGACCAATGCAGGTTCATTTAAATGGCAAAAGGATCTACTTTAATGATGAAATTAATTATTCTACGCAAAACTGTAAAGCTAGTCATGTACTGTCCTTTATCATTTGAAACAAAACAACAACAAATTGCTGCTTTTAAAGGGGTAAAAGCAGCTATTATGATTAATACTGCACAACCAGGTGCCAGATAAATAACTGGGATTTCTAAAAACAGCGTGGTTCTATCTAATTAAAACTTCAATTTTGTACTAATGTTACACTTTATGGATATGAAACCCGAAATTAACTAGTGCTGCACTGTTACGTTTACCAGGTTTATTGGGAGGTTAAACTAAAATGGTCGGGCAAACGGTTACAGTCTTGGCAGAGGAATCCTGGTTCAATTTCTGGTTTGAGGGATGAGTCTGAGAACCACGAAGATGTAGAGCTGTGATTACTAGGAAGTGTGTTTGAGCGAACCAGGAAAATGCAAGCCTCTGCACTCAGACTGGACAGACCAAAAGACACAGCACTGCGCGTGGCGACTAAAGGCAAACTCAGCGGGCATAGTTGTTGGCGGGGCAAAAATCGGTAAGCGTGCAGTTGCGCCTGAATAGCAGCATGCGTGTCCAGCGTTTCTCTGTTCCTCTTTTTAAATGTTTGGCAGCCGATATCTTCTAGGGCAGATATAATAGCTGGTGAACTAGTGACCTCAGTATTAATTAGTGACAGCCATTGGAGATTGTCTCCCATGTAGCTTTGGTGGCTGGTTGCATTCTGAGGTTACTGTTTATCATCTGTCCATCATGCATTATAAAGCCAGCCCTGACGGTTTGTTTGGATCACCAGATATTGTCTTGAGCATACTGCGGCGCTACTATGAACAATGCCGAAGACGAACTTCCGACCTCAAATGTTGTGGGGCCGGGACTAAGGACCGAATGGCACTAGTAGCTGTTGTAAATGAATCATCCAGTGATAAAGCAGCAAGTCTAGACCAATGCAGGTTAATTTAAATGGCAAAGGATCTACTTTAATCATGAAATTAATTAATCTACTGCAAAACTCTAAAGCTAGTCATGTACTGTCATTTATCATTTGAAACAAAAACAACACACATCATTCCAAACAGATGGTATCGGTATGGTATCGGTATCGGCCAATACTGCACAGCCAGTTATCGGGTAACGGTATCGGGACCAAAAAATGGCATTGGTGCAACAAAAATATTAACTCAATCTTTCTCATTAATGTTACACTTTACTGCAGGTGAACCCGATATTCGGCCAGATACAGAGTTAGGTTTAAAGGGTTTATTGAAGAGGTTAAAATGGCAGATGAAGCAGGCAAACAGTTACAGTCTTGGCAGAAGAATCGTGGTTGAAAGTTCTGGTTTGCAGGGATGAGCAGAGAACCACGAGATGTAGGCGGTGACAGAACCAATAGGATGTGTGGCCTGGAGAACCACCAGAACATGCAAGCAAGCAGCTGAGACTCACGGAGGAAAAGGCTGCACTGCAGCGTGGAGACTAAGGCAAGCTCAACTAGGAGACTTCAGCTGGCAGGGCAAATAGGATCCAGTAAAGAAGGAAACCGGCTGAACTGCAGCATGCAGACACAGACAACCTTTGCAGGAGAGAGTGAGATGTTCTGGCAGAGATGAGTAGGCAGAGGCAGATATAAGTAGGCTGGTGAACAAGTGAGCTGAGTATTAATTAGTGGAAACCGGTGGAGATAATCTACAGTAGGGTGGTGGCTGGAGGCAAACTAAGCTGATGTGATAACTGCTGGTGCCTGAATAGTGACAGGGTGAACAGAAAAAGTCCTCATAAGTCCAAAACCAAACTAAATAGAACCATATCTCTGATAATTAATCACGATTCCATTAACCTAGTCAACAAAAAAGAAATCCTAGATTGTCTTCCCCTAGAATCATATTCTAATGAAAAGTATTTTATGATTTTCAGTTCTTCACACATACTTCAGGTTAAAACAGCAGCAACATGCTGACTTCCTAAATGAACTAAACAACTTCTTTGGACAACAGTTTGAGGCACTAAACAGCCATCCAGGACACAAGAAAGTCATTCCACACCAGGGGGAGGAGGCACTCATACCTTTCAGTTCCTTGACATAGCTGAACTGAGGAAGAACTATGGGATTCGATCCAAGCAAGGCCCCAGGCCCAGATAACATACCTGGGCGGGTGTACAAGGAGTGTGCAGATCAGTTGGCTGGTGTCCTCGCAGACATTTTTAACACCTGGCTGCGAACCAATCCATAGTGCTAGCATGCTTCAAGTCTGCCACCATTATTCTAGGTCCCAAAGAAGCCTCAGGTCAACTCACTCAATGATTAGCGGCCTGTCACACTGACTCCCCATCATGATGAAGTGCTTCCAAAGGCTGGTTAAAGAACACAGTGTCTCCAGTCTCCCCAACATTCGACCCGTTCAGTTAAGCCTACCCTCACCTGGACTGGAAATACACCACCTCACTGGTCAAAGGGGCGCAGAAGCGCTTGGACTTCCTGTGGAGGATGAGGAGAGCCCATATTTGCCATATTTCTTTATGAAATATAGCAATGGGATTTGTTACAAGTGAATCTGTCTGAAATCTGTGAAAAATTCAACTTACTTAAGATAAGATAGGTCTGCACTGAGGCCAGTGTGTAGCACTTGCAGAAGCAGCAAGAAGGTTCGGTTTTAATTTGTAACCCAACCTCTCTGGGATGTCCGGCCTCCTCTCACAGTCCAAAATGTCTATGAGGTTATTTTGTGTCCCTGAGGAGTGTAGCATTATTGAGTATCTCTGCCCTGTTATAGACTGCCAACCTCTCCAGGTGTACACTGCCTTTTGGCCAACGGACTGCTGAAGATAGGCACCAGCTCCACTGTCCCCCTGACAGATAAGTGGAGGAAGATGGAAAAGATTCACTTTTAGGTTAGTCAGTAATATCACAAGGTGTAGATTGTGCTGATTTGAGATTTCAGCGTGTATTTATTAATTAAATACAGAATTTTAACAATGCATTGTTAAAATAAATTGATAAAATATAGAAAAGATGGACTTATATTTATTTGTAAGCCTGTGCTCAACATTAAAACATCTGAACATAATTATTAACATAATCACACATAACATGAAAAGTAGTTCTGTGCATATTAATATGTGTAACAAAACCACATGAAGAATGAATGGCTTTAAGCTGTGGATTATTTCATTCTGGTAAACTTTCTCCATATGGAGGTAGCAACTTTATGAGTGTATGTCTGAGGTGTGTGTGTGTGCGAGTACAGTAAAACAGAACGGGTAATGACCAGTTAGTGATGGACTGGCTGTTGACAATTCAAAGATGGCAGCTGAGTAGCATATGCTAATGCTATTCTGTATCCGGCATCCAAACACAGCAATATATGCCAGACTGGTGCTGAAGGGATGATAATTAGAGTGTGTGTGTTTGCTTACCACTTTTTTCTGTTTTACCATAAAATAAAAAAAGACTGTGATTTTTGCTACTTTGGGTTTTGTTTTGCTAAATATTTTACTTTTCTTTTTCCTATATGTAAAAAGAACACAATCTTAATTTATTTTTGCTACAGGTTTTCCTTTTTTCCCCCTGTCTTTCCTGCTAACGCAGCAGAGCTTTAAACATAACTCAAAAAAATAGTTAAACAGCTCAATAATTGGATGATTGCTTTATGCACAAAATATTCTTATTTAGTTATTAACGATAACAATAAACCTTACTGCCATTGTCAGATAAATATATTTTACAAAATAGAATACAATAGAACATCCCTTTATTGTCCCAAATTGGGGAAATTCTGGTGTTTACAGCAAAAATATTGTAGAAGAAAATTATCACAAAAATATGGACCTTAGAAAAATGTATAAGAATAACATAATAGTAAAGAGTTAAAAGATAAACAATAAAATACAGTACTGGAAAGTACAGTACTGTATTTTAACAATATAAAACTGTGCACCTGGAGAATAAATAACCAATATAAAAATATAAAAAATAGCAGTAACATCAGAGATGTGCCAAATGACAGCAGCATGTTATTTAACTGACAGGTTGACATATACATATAGCTTATCTCTCACATACACATATATATTTTTCACATATAGACATATATTCAATACTTTCACATGTATTGTTTGCATTTTCTATTAGTGGCAGCTAGCCAATAGAGGGTGCAGACTCACCCACCTTGATTAAAGGGGTCATTGAATGCAAAGCCAAGTTTCCGTTGTCATAGATGAATAACATATTTCAGTGGGTGAAATGGACGTACAGAGAAGTTCAAACTCCATCAACACCTCCTTTTTATGCAAATCTCACAATTCTAAACTTCCACCATAAAACGGGCGAATCCAAACAAAGCGCAGAATGGTTCACTGGCCCAAGGATTAGGGGGAGTATGAAGTGTTCGACTGCAGGGCCGCTGACTGGACCGGACCTCAGCAGAGAGCCATGAGCCGCCCGTCCTCAGCTGAAGGAGGGGGGCTGACATCCCAAGTCTCCCGGAATTTCCGCAAGTCTCCTTGATATTGATAGATGTTCTTGGACGCCCACGAGTCGGATAAATTGTCACGGATTTTCGACTTTGCGACATGGTGTTTTTGTAATGCGAGTGAGAGAGTCCAGGCAATACGATGATTTTTGCATCAGGTGCCGATTAGAACTACTTCGATTGTGCAGACAACGAGAGAGAGTGGTATACAGGGAGGAGGTTGATTGTGAAACTTGTGCAGCGTATCTGTCCAAAATTATGTTCTGTTCAACGAGCGTTCCAGGTGACTGGTTGTCAGAGAGCTGATTGGATTAGTCAGAAAAATAAGCCAGTAAGTTTCGGTTTACTCTCTTACAGTCACCTAGTTACCACTCAAAGCTGTGCATCCTGTCAAATACGTTGAATCCTCCTGTAATCCAACATCTATATCTATAACTTCCGGTCATGCAAAGGTATAGGAGAGCTCGGGGCTCAGCTAAGCTGCAACCTGAGGTGACAGGAACTGTTGTCACAGTTGTAGTGCGGATGATGGAAAGGCCGAGTCGCAGATGTTAAATCCCTTAAAGCAAACGTACCACGAGAAGCTGGAGGTGTGTTGCTTGCCAACCACAGCTAAAAAAAAAAAAAAAAGAAGAAAAAGCTGCAGGTGAAACCATTTGGACTTGATCAGCCTAATGAATCAGCAGTCCAAAGATAGATGGAGACGGTTTACTCTGTCCTTCTCCAGGACCTGGTTCAGCTACAAGGCTTGGCTAACTGCATGCAATGAGGCTAAGGCTTTATTCTGCTTTCCCTGCCTTCACTTTTAAATGTCAATTACTGAGCCAGCTTCGATAAAGACAGGTAGGACTGATTTAAAGCACTTTTTACAAAAGGCTGATGAAAAATCTGGGATTCACATGGAAAATAATAGAATATAGTCTACTTTTTTAGATGTTTATTTATTTGCATAGTTGCTCTTAAAGAAACACATTCTCAAAAAATAAATAACTTTCATATATTTATAAAATAGTTTTCATATATTAAAAACCATGCAAAACACAGATTTACCTTCACAAAGCCTCAGAAGGGCAACATTTATGTACAGAAAGTAAATCTGTACATTAAATTATGTTTTGTTTTTATAAAGTTATAAAGTGTGATAACTTAGTATAAGTTTAATTGGTTTTTGAATCTATAGAGCCCCCTGGAGAAAACTCCACCAGCTGCCACTGTTTTTTTAATATCATATGACCGAGAGGGGAGAAAGAAGTAAAGTTACCTTTCAACAGAAAATAAAACACATAAGGCTTTCTGACAGTCCAAATGGACATTTTCAGTCCAAAGAGATACTTTAGGTTTTTGTTTTTGTTTTCACCTCTAAGCTTTGTCTAAGTAAATGTGCTGTATTACTTATGAAATTCATGGGATCATTCGGGCACTGAAACCGCTCCACCCCTTTGGGGTGGAATTTCTAGGAAACTAAAAAAAGAATCAAAAATCGAGGCATAGGATGTTGCCTGGTACGACACAGCCTCACCCTGAAGCCAGGTCTGAGGTTGAAATTTGTTGGGTTCATCGAGCCCAAAGGAGTGAAGCATGACCATCCCTCAATAGAGCCACCACCTGCAGGGGGGACCATGAACGGAACCCCAGCTCTGAACCCAAGTTGTGGTTCATCATTGTTCATAACCAACACCGTGTGTAAGCTTAAGGATGTACATTATTGTAGTTTATAATTGGATAAACTAGGCCAGGCCTGCCCAAAGTTAGTCCTGGAGGCCCGCTGTCCCACAGGTTTTCAATGTTTCTTGGCTTCAGCATTGCTAATTCTGAAGATTTCAGATCAGCAACCGCTGTGCTGAAGCAAGGAAACTTCTAAAACCTGGAGGTCAGTGGTTTTGAAAATAATTTACAGATCTACGATGTTCAGAAACCATGCTACTTTGTTAGTGACCAAATTCTTATTTTTTGGCACAATTTACAAATAAATTATTTAAAAATCCTACAATGAGATTTCCTTTTTTTAATCTTTCATAGCTTAGTGTACCTATGATGAAAATGACAGACCTTTCTCAACTATTTAGTAGGAGAAACAATGACTGAACAAATATATTTTGTCTTGCTGTAAATCCAGATGAAAATTAGGTATTAAGAAATTAACACACACAGATGTTTTGATTTATATAAGGTTAAACTGATGTCTCATGAATTTGATCTATATATATTATTATTATATTTGCAAACATTGAAAGTAACACTTAGCATAAATCTGAGTTCATCTATGCAACAAATAAGGTCAATACATTGTCAAACACTGCCCAAGAGGAGGTAGGTCAATGTGCCCGGTGTGAGAGTGAAAGACACAGTTTGACCACGGGTGCCCTGGCTGAACTCTAGAGATGAGCAGCTGAGAGAAGCACTTTTCTCAAAGTGAGAACTATTTAGCATGGAAGCGCATGGAGTGAAAGGAGGAGGTGGTAGCCAGCAGTGGGGAGTCTCTATAGTGACAATTTGACTTAGTGGGATACAAGGGAAAAGGCTAATGGAACTGCAGGAGGGGTAGCATGGCAGCGGAGTTGGCCCATACCAAACCTGACATACAATATCAATACACACAACAAATGCACGGTGTCCCACAGGGCGTGAGGAAGTATGTGTGCATAAGAAAGGAATAGAAAATGAGGGAGACAGAATTTCTCATAACCACACACATCAGCTTGGTTGGTAAACAGTATGCCCTCTTGTATGTCCTCCTATCTCTTCCTCAGCCACTCTCACACATCCTTACACTTACGCACACACCTGTCATGGCTAATGCAGGAGTAGTGGCAAGAGGATATAGAGCAAGGTGTCAGTACTGTCATCAGGCAGGCAATGAGCTGTAGGAAGCAGAAAGCGACAGTAAGGGGTGTGTGTGTGTGTGTGTGTGACAGAGAAAGAGAGAGGGAGAGAGAGAGAGATGGTTCTAGTAGACCTAGACATAGAGAAAAAGAAAGAAAAGTCAAGTAGTGGAGGTATCTGAAATGTAGGATAGAAACATGTCTCACTGATGTGCTCCTCTGGTACTGTCCCTCAGTCAAACGATCTGTTGTTGTGCCACCAACAGGCAGGTCGCCCTGAGGGAGAGGTGAGGCACCTCAAAGGGGATGCTAGGAAAAATCTCTCTCAGTGTCCGAAAAAAAAACAAAAAACATTTGGATTCTTCTGGCTAGTTTTTAGACACAAACTATTATCAATAAATAGCATTCATAGCATAACTTTTTTATTTGCTGTTTGCTTTTTATGAAAAGACTTTTATACACAGAGCAAATACACTAGTCTAATATTTTAAGTCTATATCACCTATTGTAATTCTTTCCTATCAGGAAGTCCACAAACTGTAGTTAAAAAGCCTTCAGCTGATCCAAAATGCTGCAGCCAGAGTTCTGATGAAAATGAAAAAGAGAGATCATATCTCTCCTATCCTGGCTTCTCTTCATTGGCTTCCTCTTAAATCCAGAATAGAATTTAAAATCCTCCTCCCTCACATATAAAGCCTTAAATGGCCAAGCTCCATCTGATATCAGAGATCTGATTGTTCCTTATGTTCCTAACAGAGCACTTCGCTCTCAATCTGCAGGTTAACTAGTGGTTCCTAGAATTTCTAAAAGTAGAATGGGAGGCAGATCTTTTAGTTCTCAGGCTCCTCTCCTGTGGAACCAACTACCAGTTTTAGTCTGTGAGGCAGACACCCTGTCTACTTTTAAGGCTAGGCTTAAAACTTTCCTTTTGATAGCAGCTTATAGTTAGAGTGGCTCAGGTTATCTGAGCTACAGTATCTCTATAGTTATGCTGCTCTAGGCTTAGACTGCTGGAGGCTCGTTCTTCATTTTGTCTCCATGCTAATTCTTTAGAATTTGTTGCGTTCCACCTATAACTGGATGTGCTCTCTTCATCCTCTGACACGGGAGCTGGTTTTAGAGCTTGTCTGCCTGGCTGTGTGTTTCCTGGATGGGGCCGTCTGTGGACCTGGTTGACAGTTTGTATCTTTGCTTCTTGATCCCCAGTGCGGCCTCAGCAGATGGCAGCTCACACTGAGCCTGGTTCTGCTGGAGGTTTCCTTTCTGTTCTTCCTATTTTTTTCCTCTCCACTGTCGCTTCAAGCATGCTGGGTGTGAGGGATTGCTGTTGAATCAACAAGTTGATGCAATCAACTGGTTTTCCTCAGATAGAAAACACTGAATCAGTCTAATTGAATTGTCTCTGTAAAGGGGCTCGAGGTGACATAGGTTGTGAATTGCCAGTATATAAATAAAGTGACTTAATTTGAATTGGTTGTGCTGCTTTTGGTGTTAAATGTGACATTGGAACAGTTTAAAAAAACACAATGTATCTAACATACAAGTTGGAAATGTAATTATACCAATGTTCATAAAAACCCAAAACATTTAAATGTCCTTTTAATAGTTAATTGTTGGAAGTCTTTTATTTAAAGAAAGGAGAAATAATTATAGAAGTGTTGTAAGTTTCTCTGAAGCCAACTGCCTTAGAGGTTGCTGCTACTGTTTTGAAGTATTATTGCACAAACCTACTTACATGCCAAACACAGAGATAATGTAAAACAAATCTTCCTTGATTTGTTCAACAATCTGCTTTCCACAACATGTGGGACATATTAATGATTCACAGATCCCTATTTTGGCTTCAAGGGTACGTCACAGAATATTTCAATCATGAGAGATTGTGCTGTAGATGACTACAGGCAGTGGATGATGAAAGAGATTTGTTCTTGAATGTTTATGCAGGGCAATCTATGAGCTTGCATCGCGTTTCCATACTTTGGCAGAAAAAGGTAAATCTTTTCATAACACCAGAAGTTTAGAAAAAATGCGGGGCTGCATCTTAGATGGTGGAGGCTGTCAAGTTGGTTTATGGAGCGTCTCTATTCACTGGTCACTTTGCTCAGGAGCAGGAGGTATTGGACCACTAACCAGGCCAAGGATTGCAATGATCTGGTTGAACTGTCACTGTAAAGTGCCTTACAGATATAAGCGCTATATAAATAAACTGAATTGAATTAAATTAATGTAAATAGCTTTATTGTCCCACAATGGGGAAATTTATCTCTGTATTTAACCCATCCCCTTGGGGCGCAGTGGGATGCCATTTTGCGACACCTGGGGAGCAGTGTGGGTCTTGCTCAGGAACCCAGAGTTTCGGCTGTGAGGATCAAACTAGATACTTGCAACCTTCTCAGAGCACAAGCGCACTGCTCTAACCACTAGGCCACTAGAAAAGATAGAGGAGCACAGTATCACAGCAGAAATGTTTTGACTATTGTATTATGTGAGCAGTGGTCATCTTGTTGATCTGTTTCGTATTCATTTTACATATAGGAAACAAGGTTAACTCTCTTCAGAGCTATGCATCTTGGCATGCATCTGGATTTAACCCCCTGAGCTAAAACGGACAAAGGTTTTATTGTCATGACCTTGGCACTGATGACTGGCTTAATGAGTTACCCTTACTTGTACCCTGCCAACTTTAATGAGTAACTCTGCCCAGCCTCTTATCACTGCTCATCTGATCCAATTGCTCCTGCCTCAATTTAAGGTGCTTGCATCTAGTCATCAGGGCCAGACTATTCTTGTTCTCTCTAGACAGTTTTGAGACTGTTCCTTGGTGTTTTATGATTTCCTTATCTAGATCTATTCTGCCTCTCAACCGCTGAGCATGCCTGTTCCTGTTCTGATCTGTTTGCCTGACCTGGCTTCTGACTCCTGGACCTCTGAGCCTGCCGGTTTCCTGATTTGATTGGTTAGCCTGACCTGGCTTTGGACTCCTGCTTGTTGTCTGGGGCTGCAGCATCTGGGACACTCTGGGCAGCGCCCCGACTTGTTGTTGGCAGCCACCAGCCGGAACCTTCCTTGTTCTCTGGTCATGGACTGAACTTGTAAACCAGGTTAATGACTCGTGTTAATAATCTTCCTCCATTAGATTTACATGGTCACTAACCAGTGTTTCTCTACTGCAGAGTTTCCTGCTACAGACGTCCTAGCCACTGCTACTCCAATCTGCCTGTTTATTATATTAAAGCCTTTTGTTATCCCACTGTCTGTCTTGCCTGAATACTAGGTCCTCTCTTCTGAATCATTGACATTCATAGTGACCAAACTGCAATCCTAGGAGTGACATAATTCCTCATAGCCATGACAGGGCACATGGAGTATAATCTATTAGTCTCCTGAACAGAGTGAGCGACTGGAGAAAGGGACTTATTTATCAAGGGTCGGGCCACAAAACCCCTAGGCAGCACCTTTGGTAGAAAAGTTGTCTTTGGCAGGAAATTAATCACTTGATCATCATCTCCCAACAGATGCTAACAATTCCCAATCACTAATTTAACACATAAAATTGCAAGAATCAACACATTTCATACTGAGGAGCCATAGGTCTGGTTGTAAGAGAGGCTCAAACAGAGTAAGGCAAAGTGTTTGAACTATTTGGGACCTCCAAATAGTTCTGCCTCTTACTTGTACCCTGCCAGCTTCTAAAACCTTTCAAAGGGAAAATGTCCCTCTCTTATTGGCCCTAATCTTAACTTAGTTCATGCCTGAACTAATTTAAAATATTTAAACCTGCCAAATATGTTAGATTTTATTATCCTGGTGCGTGTAGTTTGGATTACGTACGTGAAAAACGCACTTCCAGCCGCCACCAACAGCAAGGGAAAACCCCCAAGAGGGGGTCTTTCTCCAACAGAGAAATAGTATTTGAAGGCAGGATGTTAATCTGGTTTAACTGACTGCATAGATGATGTTTTCAGGTGGACTTTCTCACTTAAAAATAAATTAAAACAGATGTGCCTCAGCAGAATCAAAGATGCTCTTGAGGTGCATCTGATCTTAATGCAGATAAGCATCGAAAATGAAGCAGCAGAAGCTCAAAGCGCATTAGGTGTGAGCGTAGCATTAGGGCAGTACAATGGGCTGTCCAAAAAACTTCTGGCAGTGGTAGAGTAATGCGTAATCTGACTTTCTGAGCTTTTTACAGTACTGCCTTATTCACAGAGCAGGGCTTTGGTAATGAGACAAATTTCCACCTGTAGACAATCTACAACGTTCCATCCTAAATCTTGCTACTTCACTTGCACTGTGAAGTACATTAAGGGCCGAACCAGGGGCCACAGCCTCACTCAGCTGCACCAGTGAGACAGGAGAGCACACATGAAGAAGTAATGAATGTTTGTTATGTTCTGCGAGGTGAGCTGTGCCTACACATCCTGTTAGACACAGGACTGCGCCTAGGAATGTGCCATGGCAATGCCTGGAGTTCCCTATGCAGCCGTTCATGGTCAATCAACACTGTTCACACTGTACCAACTGGAAAATAAACAAGCAAAACATCCTGTTTTTCCCAATAAATAACTGAAACCATATCAGATTTTCTTGAAGCCCTTGCTAAAAAAAAAACAAAATCACACATATTGCTACATCTATTTTGTTCGAATTATTCCTGAAAACAAAATACGTTCTGTGTTTTGTCCTCTGTAATAATATATATTGGGGTATATTGAAAGGAGCCATTAATGTCTATGTTTTGTTGGCAGTTTATGGTCATATACTATATATACTAACAACTAATTGTTTTGTCGTTTTGTCTTCAAACTTGGAAACCAAAGTCCAGTGTTTTTTTTTTTTTACTCTTTAGGAATGTCTATGACCTGGATGACTGAGAATCTTCACCATTATACTAACAACGACAATGTCAAAGTAATTAGGACATTCCACTTTAGAGGATCAGTACTGACATGCTTTGTTTTAGACGAGAACTGTTGGGTCCACAGGATTGTGTGCTGAGCTGTTAGTTTTTTATTTTTTTACATTTTCCTCCTCAGAAACTTCAGCCCAGGTGAGCCTCCAGCTGGTTCCAGTTGGATGGGATGGGGAGCAGTATTTAGAGGAGTGGATTCCCCGGGACGGACGCCAAGCGGTTAAAATTCCACATAGATTCTAGCTCCACTGAATCTGAACATTGTGCTAAAAGACTAAAGTAAACCTTCTTGTCCTTCTTCTCTCCCAGCAGCTTTGCTGTCTCCAAGCCAGTTCTCCACTTAATCCTCCTGGATCCATCCTCGAACGCTCACCTGCCCTGCCTGTCCACCCTCTGGAGCTCTCAAACCATAGAGCTCTCTGCCAAACGCAATCCCTGTGGGCTCACCAATTTACAGCCTAAAGTTGATCAATATATTCTCATTATGAGTTCGGCATGAAATCTTCACGAAAAGTTACGACATTGTATTTGATGCGTTTTTGGCGTTTTTCCTCGAAAAACAGATCAGTCGCGCGCGCAGCCAGACAGACGAAAAAGCAGATCCGGGCGGACGTAAAACTGGGGAAAACAGTGCAATAATTACTTCTTCAGGTCTCTAACTACGTTGCTTGCTGTTTTGTATCTTAGGGTTAGGGGTCAGGGTTAGGGCTAATTGTATGTTAAATTCTATGTTATTGAATGGTGCATAAGATGCACATGCTAGCGATAACTTGTCTCTAGGTTTGACGTAAAATCTAACGCATCTAATTACTTACAAAACGTCCAAAACATACAAACTTACGGTGCATAACTTTTACGTACGATTTCATACGAACTCATAATGAGAATACACTGTTCCTCCTTCTCTCTCCAAGGCACTGTAATAAATCATCTCTTTTAACTCTCAGTTCCTCCTGCCAACGTTCTAACTGATCCAATTCCCGTGCACTTCCACGCTAAGTCTCAGTTCTCTGAACTACCAAGCCAGACCAAACCACTCTCTCTGTAAAAGCTCCAAAGTAAACATCTTAAAACACTTCCTGACTCGAACTGTGTCTGAATCAGAGTCCACTGTAAAATCATGTCAAGAACTGCTTGTTGTGGTTGTGAATTATATCCACAATGGAACAACAATTCTCCTGTTGGTGGTAGTCCTCTGTTCAGCTGCATGCCCTGCCCCTGTCCCTATGCTAAATGAACTATAAAAACTGTAACAGTTTCATTTCACTAACTCACCCCTTACTGCCAGCACTGTTTGGACAGCAGCTATCAGTGCATCTCCCAATGCAATACTCTTTGGTTGAAGAATCCTGACCAATTTAAAGAGTACGGACTGACCCACAGTCTGCACTCTAATGTTCCTCGGACATTTGAGAAGTGCAGAGAAGTGCAGTGTTGTCACTCTTCTTATACTTTCAATTTGAATTACTGAAGTAAATTCTTCTTTAAATTAGATATGTTAATATTATTACCATAATTATTATCAGTTAATATTGAAATATTATTAATATAATCACATATTTTAGTGCCTTACAGTACAGAATTTGTTTTATTTTAAAGTTACAGTTAACTATTTAACCTGCATTTTCAGATTCATAAACAATTTTTAATGTCTTCTAATTGAAGTAATGTCTAAAAAAGATGATAGATAAATAAAGTGTAGAAATGAAAAAGAAAGCTGTTCAGCCATGGTGCTATCAAATAATAGATTTTGAGAAGTATTTAATTCTCTAAACACATTTTTTTTTCATGTGAAGAAGTTGCTTCCACGTAAAATGTACCATTGTTCTCAAACAGAGCAAAAGCAGTTATTGTGCATCATTACCCTTGGTCATAATACCACATAATGGACGCATCTGACTACTGAGAGAACTGTTAGGCCTGAAATGACGTAAACCATGAGGACCTGTTTTTTTTCCCCAGCCTGTTTAACAAGAATAATTATCTGAAGAATATAAATAAGAAAATGGATTTCTACAAAACCATTTATTCAGATTTATGATCCAGTTTGATTTTAGGAAAAAGCACAGAAACAGGACATAGTCTATTTGACTGCCAGTAAAAAATAATCAGTCCCTTTTTATACATTTCCACTTGCTTTGATTTCCTTGTTACTGGAAACTTTGAATGCATCAGCATCCCATAGTAGTCTGAAATGAGACTACCACTCAGAAACCATTGACAGTGTGCTTTTTCCCCAGTTCAGCCATCAGACATGATTATTTGACCCGCAGTTGCCATGAGGGGACAGTAACATTGTTTTCCACTGTGTTTGGACTCCCACATTTTAATTTCAGCTGTGTTTATGTGTCTGTGAAACTAAACCATAAACATAATCCTATCTCTATCCTCATCCTAATTAGATCATTGCTAATAAAGAGTTGCATGACTCAAACTAATGTCTGTTATTATTGTTTTGGCCAGCCATAATGGTTAGGCCAGGTGTCCGCAACCCAAAATGTTCATAGAGCCATATTGGACCCCCCCAGAAAAACAGATCTGTCTGAATTTGCAAAGATGTAAAAGATCTCCTAATCGCTCTAAATGTATGTTATCCCACGATCAAAATCACTAAATAGGCTTAAATACATAATAAAGCATTCATGATTAAATGTTTTTTTTCCCCTGCAGTGCATCCGGGAGAAAATGACACCATGGGACTAACCTGCTCTACCATATTTGGTGATTTAAGTTTAACCTCTATTAGTATTAATGTATTATTATTACATGAATCAATGGAAATATAGAAATACAATAAAAGATTAGATTTTTGGTGTTATTTTTATTTTGAGGATTTGAAAGAAAAGGAAATATGCATAACAGGACTCCTGTTATTTCAAACCCCCTTATGGATATAAAATGCAGTCCTCTTCAAAGCACTGTAACAATACAATCCTCTTTCCCCTCCTTATCGGGGGCAACAGGGCAAGAAGAAACAGCCTGCAACAACAGCCTTTTAAAGTCATAGGGAAATCATATTTAAATGTCAAATCATTCTGGCTTAAAACATGTAAATAAATGTACTCTTTATCAGACCATATTGTCCCAAAAATTTAGAAAATTTGTATTAAAAAAATCCTGTCTTAAAAATCTGTTTTTTCTTTACGTTATCTTCTGCAGGCCAGTTAGTTCTACGTCAGCCTGAACACCTAAGTTCGGCCAATCATATATCAACGGGTCATATGTCAATTAAATTTTTTCGGTCATAGCATTGATTCATATATGCGCAGCTTAATACCCAATTTGGTTAAGAAATCAGAATAATTTCCTTTCCCATTCGCGTCCGTCCCCAGTGTTCCGCGGGATGGGCGTCTGTAATGTCTTCAGCAGGCGTAGAGCTAACAGAACTGGCAGCGTTGCGAGGCAAGGGGCTCAAACATGTATGCGGCTGGAAGCCTTCTACACCAAACCAAGCTTCTGCCGCCTCTGGCGTCCTCTTCCACAAACATCTGGCGTCCCGCTTTCCTCCTCTAAATAAAAATGGATGACGGAGGAGACTCATCCACGACCTCTGACACTAAACTCTCCTCCTCTTGCATGTTTCACTCTGTCCATAGCGTTCCTTGACAGCGTCGTTTCTAGAATCACCAATTTAGGGTTGCTACTTGCGGTCCCAATGAAATTTCCCATTGGGAACCTGCTAGCACTAAGTTGCTAACTGGTTAGCAAGATGCTTCTGACAAACCAGCCACAACCAAACTAGCTTGTGAACCTTCCAGCCGCCACAACAATCCCGCCCCTTGATAAACAACTAATCACATGAACTTTATTAACTTCGTGTAAAGTTGTGCACCACTCGGGAGAATACGGAACTGCAACGGTTGGAACGGCCGCTTCCCTACGACATTAATAAGGTAAGTAGGCAATTAAAACCATATCATTTAATTACAGTGCACCCACTGGTTTGTTTACAACAGCCACCTGCCTGGCAACGCGTCACACTGAAACGTGCCACAGGCTATATGACGCAAATCATTGTTGATAGAAATATTTCAATTTATTGTTTAATTATTATACACATTTTTACAGCAAGGAAAAAAAAAAGAATGTTTTTTTTGTCATTTTAAACTCTATATTAAAGAAACAATGAAACAAAAAATCCATCTTTTTCCATTTTGCTTGCTTTGAAAAAACTCCAGTGAGCTTCAAGTGGGATGCCAGGCAGAGCATGCAGCTCTGAGCTGCAGGTTACTGACCCATGGGTTAGGGTAAGGGTGATGGTTAGCTGTAGCACTCACCTAAAAAATGAATGAAGTCAATGGAAAGTCCCAACCAGAACAGGGAAGCCAGACTAGTGTGTGTGAGCCCATGTTGTTTTTTACCTAGTGGGGACAACATCCCAGGAATATGTTTGGGAACATATAGGTACTCATGAGCACCAATGATTGATCCCCATCAGGAGAGGTTCTCTTGGGGTGGGGGTTAAATTTTCTTACTTTTTTGGTGTTACTAAGGAGAGAACTTTTAAAGGTTGTAGGGTTTACTTCAGTTTACCTTATGTATTCTTTTAGAAGAGAATAAAAATGTACAAACCATTCACACATACCTTTGCTGTGAGATATCTGCACGGAAAAAAAATACAAGTTGAAGTTTTTCAGCTTGTCAAAAGTTTCAGCAATAAATGCCAAAGAGGTTGCAAAAGGGAAGCAAGTCAGCACATTTCTTTTAAAAAAAGGGACAGAGCAGCTGTATTGAAAAATTGGATGAAACAAAAAAAACTGCAAAAACAAACACAACAAAAAATGATGTAAATGACAGAATGGTAATAGGGGCATGTAAGAAAGAAATGGACAGAGGAAGTGTGAGAGGCAGAGAGAGCAGAACAATCTGACAGACAAGCGTAAACTTTCTCTTAATCGAAAGAGGTGGCGACCAGGACCTCCATAGTTTTATTTCACTGCTGAAAGGACTGCAGACACAAAGAGGCAAAGAGGAGACTCATTTAAAGTCTTTTCTTGGAATTGACATCCTTGTAAGAAAAAAAAAAAACGCTTCTCATGTTCTTTCACCTTGCAAAAATTACCATATAAACACTTTGAATAGTGTGTATGGTGTCTGAGATGGTGAGGATATGTGGTTGTGTTTGGGGGGAACAGCCCAACATCCAGCATTCACATACACTGATAATACCCTAAGGACACGACAAACTTAAACTATTGTATCAAATCATCAATAAATGATTCAGAGTACAACAATGACTTCCTCCCCAGGGAACGCATCAGATTAAGGGTCAGGCAAGTCCTTCCAATGTAGGATTATCAGGGATGGACCTTAGAAAGAAGGCAGAAAAAAAGATCAAACCATGAAATATCTCCTCTATCATTGTCCTTAAGGAGCAGGCCTACCAATACCATGTGTGATGTTGGCAGAGGTGTGAAAAGTATTACTGTTCAAAACTGAAGTAGATGTATAAATCCTACTGTTTAAAAATAGCTATACTATCAACCTAAGCTTTTACTCCAGTAAAAGTTTAAAAGTACCATTTTTAATAAAATGGACAGAAGCTTTAGTGCACTACCCTATTAAAGGAACATTTTGCTACAATTCTGGATGATAACTTCCATATTCTTCCATATTCTTAGTTTTATAGTTAATGGTGACAGTGTCAAATTTAACTTTGCTTCATCTTCAAACACTATATTATTATTTGGCAAACAGCGAAGTACTTGTACTTTGTTACCTGACACCTCTACCTCTTGATGTTGGATAGCTGAGCTTTCTTTAAAAATGCAAAAATAGATGTGAAAAGACACACTTTGTGCAAATCTGACATTTTTTTCAAGAATTTTCAGAATCATTCATAGATGGATGTTTTTTGGCAAATGTGAAATGGACATTTTGTTTATTTTTGGAGCTGCTTCATTTTTGTACGTATCCTATGAATAGGATTTCTACCTTTTTGGTTCCTATTGTTATGTCAGGCATACAGTGTTTCAGATGTTCTTTTTTTTTTTATTTCATTGATTAGTCATCTGTGCATGTTTGGAGTAATCTTGGTGGACCAGCCCCTGCTGCTTGGAAAATATCATAACTATTCTGATTTTTATGTGGTTAATCCATGATGCCAGAATTCAGATTTTGCTCAGAGATACACTCCTCCCTCTAACATGGCCAAATGCAGAGAAAATATTTTCTCACTCCGATGGTGTCTTCACACCAAATATGGTTTCAGCAATGGAAAAGATCAATTTTACAAGTTATTCCCATGCAGAGGTGTGTTAAAGTTTGATTAATGCATTTACAAAGGGGCCATACCTGCGAGATGGATGTGCAGGGTCTGTAGCTGGAGTTGTAAAATCTTAGCCTTTGTGTTCTGTGGCATTGTGGTTTTCAATCAAAATGGAAGGTAGAGAAATAACATCTGCATAGAAATGCTCTTTAGAGGTTTGTGCTCTTTAGGGGTTTGTCCACTGCGTGCGACGGGTGCCGTCCCCAGAGCTACAAGTGATGTGCGGAGCTTATACCACCCGACGCAGCGGAGCAACAATGTCCAAAAGAGAATATCCTGCGCCAAAGTCAAAGGAGAGCCAAGGAGGTACCGAAGGAGAATCCAAGCAGAGGTCAGAAGAACAGCCCAAGTTTGGTAAACTGGTAGAATCCTGCAATAAGTCATGAACTAATCAGACTAACGAAGCAGACAGGTTCAAAGCAAAACTCGGAATCCCCACACAGAAACAGATCACAATTAGAAAATCAGAACAATAACAAGAACGCTAGACTTACTCTCACCGAACAGCTCGAATAACCTGCCACTGATATGGCAGGAAAGCAAACAGGAATGATAGCTGCAGGGACCGGGAGAATCAGATCGGTGTTAATCAGCCTCAGGACCAATCAGACAGGTGAGCTGATGGGGCAGATGGAAAAGCCAACCATCAGCACCAAAACCATGACACAGACAGAGGTGAAATAACTGTCATCCAGCTGTAGCTTCTGGACTCCCCGATCCGAAAGCATCTCTGTTTAATCTGGTGGGCCCCGAGGCCAAGCACAGCTGTTCTGCTTTCCATAATGAATTAAGCACCATGATTTCTTTAGTAAATCAAGGTCCTCCATCCTGAGTTGAAACCTTATTTATTAACCTTGCCTTAACAAATAGAAAGGACCTCTTTCAATTTGATAAGGCAGTGAAGCAAAAGAACTATAGCATGTTACCTGCAATGCTATCACTCGAAATATGTCAAGCGAGCGATGGCATCCAAATATGATGATTTCATCGCTGGAATTGGGTTTGGCGTGAATATTCAATAGGAAAATAAAAAGCTAACTCCTTTCCTTTTGATTTGGTATTTAATGGAGACCCAAAGGCTACGAATAATCTCTGCAACCTAAAGGCAGATGAGACATGTAAGTTGATGTTTTACCCACAGGTTTTAAGGTTTTACCTGAGACTGATTTTATTTATATCATAAACACATCCCTTATATCTGGTAAGCCTATAAACAGTAATTATCAAATCATTGTTAAAAAAGAGAAGCTTGGACAAATTGGTCCTGCTAAACTACAGGCCCATCTCGAACCTCCCCTTCATTAGTATGATCATTGACAAAGTTGTGTTTTAACAGTTAAATTAATTTCTAACAGTGACCAGCTGCTTTGATGTCTTCCAGTCAGATTTCTGAGGCAACCACAGTACAGAGACCGCCCTGACTGAGGTATTCAAAGACATCCATAAACATTCCGAATGTGGAAGAACCACAGTGTTGGTATTATTGGACCTCAGTAGAGCTTTTTATACTGTTGATCACTTGATTTTATTAGAGAGTCTGGAAAATCGGGCCAGCTTTTCTGGTACAGCATTGGGCTGGTTTAAATCCTATCTGAAGGACATAGGCTTCTATGTGTCAGTAGGGAACTTTAAATCAGAGATCAGTAAAATCACCTGTGGGGTTCCTCAAGGCTCCATTCTGGGGCCCCTCCTATTCAACATCTACAGTACATGCTCCCCTTGGCTAAGATTAGGGCAAACAGATCAGTTACCATAACTATGTAAATGACAAACAGGTCACAATGTCACCAGCTGACTACGACCCCATCAGAGCATTGGCTAGATGCTTAGAAGAGATCAATATGTGGATGCGCTATAATTTGCGACAGCTGAATAAAAACAAAACTGAGGCAATAATCCTAAGACCAAAGGAGGAGAGATGGGAGTTAGCCCACAGCTTTAGCTCCCACAGCTAGAAACCACTGATTATGGATGAAATCATGGTGTGATGATGAACTCAGACCTGAACCTTCAGAGGCTCATAAAGGCAGTTGCTAGGTCAGACTTTTATCACCTGAAGAACATCTGCAGGATTAAAGGACTAATGTCCAGCAGGATCTAGTTAAACTCATTCATGCATTTATCTTTAGTAGAATTGATCACTGCAACAGTGTCTTCATAGGTTTTCACAGGTACCTAATGATTAGATGGACATGACAGATTTAAATATGTTTTTATGTCATTACTGAAGATTCTAATCTGATTCGGTCCCCCTTCTGATCTCCTGTTTAATTCCGAAGAGAGAGGTGGTTAAAGCGACTTTAAATTGGTCTTTCGCCCATGTAAACACCCATTTGGATCTAAAGAGTAAAATAATCTTCCCTGCGCGTAATGTCGCGGCGTCAGCGTGGAGTTATCACTTGTCAGCATTGAAGCTACCCGGAGTGCTCTCGCTAAAATGAAGAACACTTGCCTGGAGTGGGAGGTCTAGGAACACCCAGCTTATACAGTCAAGTCTATTTAAAGCTGCACGGGAAGCAGGAATTTATCCTCCTCCTCCTCTTCCTTTCTCTCTCCACAGCCCACTTCGCTTCCCACGCTGGTTCAATGCGGCTCATTCTCTACATTTTCTCATTACATTTAAAGCGGCCCGCAGTTTTCAATCCCCTCCTCTCTCCGCTTTTTCTTCCGGCTGCGCTCCGGCATACGTTTAATCAGGCCTCCTCCTGTAAAACCAGACGCGAGACAGAACCGCCAGTTTGGCAGGAAGTTCTGCGCATGCTAAAAAGATTTAATCTGATCCAACGCTTGGTACATGTATACACACGTCATGATCGGATCATTTCATTTAGTGTCCATGTAAACGAGATTTTGAATTTCCGATCAACCAACCGAGTTTGACCGATCGGGAAATTTTTATGCATGTAAACGTGAAGCTAGTGTCTTTCATACTCCCCCACACACACAATATTTGCTCATCTTTAATATTGCTATATTGATGTGAATAATTAATAATCTCTGCTGCCACCCTCTGGTTTGGAGGTGAATTCCCTGTTCAAATGTTTGAGCATCATGGTTATATCCGAACAATCACCTGGCAGGGATCCCCGGAGTGGGGGCCAATGATTGACTAGAGATAGCCATGGCCCCCCTGGCCATCCCCTAGCTCTGCCCCTGCACAGTTAAAGGAAGGAGAGACCGAGCTAAACTGTACACTAGAGTAGTGATTTTCAATTTTTTTTAGGATACAGAAAATGGACCATAACATAACTGCTCCAATTAGTTGGTCTACTGTGCTTTTCAGCGGTCTGTGTTTAAGTACAAAGACTGTCTGAAATGTGTTCTTTCTTACTGGAAGTTTCACGCTCAGTTATTCTTAGCACAGCAACGGCAAAAAAGTGCAAATAAATAGTTTTTTTATCACTCTGTTTTTATGTCGGTGACGGCTAAACAAACCCGTTCTCCGCGTTTCAACCCTCAGTGTTGCTGTCCCTAAGTTACAGTATACATGAATTTTCCAGACAATGCTCTTCCCCCTGTGCATATTTACTTCAACTACAAATTGGTTGAATGTGTCAGGAAGTGGTGCGTTGAATTGTCTATTCTGACTCGACCCAGGTGGTCCCCGCTGTGTGCTTATTTTACATATCATCCACTGTGCATTTACAGATCATTGTTTGCAAATGGAATGAGCCTCCTTCTGTGTGCTTGTCATTTGTGCCCTGAGAAGCTCTTCTCTGGTGCTCAGCAAGAATTTAAACAGACAGGCAATTACTAGACGGAAGCACAGAGAAAGGAGCAAGAAAGTCTGAGGAAGTTATTTAAACACAAAAGGAGGAATGGACAACCAACGATAAAGAGAGACAGAAATAATTTATTGAAGGTCTTTTAAGATAAGAAGAAATGCTAAATATTTTCCTGATTCATGCAATTCAGCTAAAAAGGTGTGTGAGGTCTTCAGATTGTGCACCTCAGCATCTGTTGAGCTTTCTCCGTGATTGCAAAGTCAAAAGATCAGTTGTGGAGTTAAAATCAAACAAAGCTTTATGACCAAGCTTATTTGTTATGGAAGTCCAGCAGAAAGTAAGAATGTGTTTGTTCTTTTAGGAGTGGTAATGGTTACAAAATTAAAGCCACTGAGAATTATTAGAGAAATAATCTATAATTGACACGATGAAGACATACAGATGTCCATGTTCGCCCCTAGGGAATAAAATTGGGAGCAAACTTGGGTGAGTGGGAAGTTAGTAGCACCTCCAGGTCAGTTGTTCATCGTAGAACCAAAGACACCCTCCAGTGAAATTCATTATTTAGCAAGATTTAGGAGGTGACTGTTCTAAACAGCCCCTGGGTGTTTCAGCTTGTGCTCAAACTTTGAAACAGAAAAAAAAAAACAAAAAAAAAAAAAAAAACTAAATTCCAGATGTCAGTCACTTTACCTGCTTTGCTGTTCAATAGTGGAAACCTCACATGGTATATGCCAACAAACCTGGGACGGACCTCAGCAGAGAGCCGTGAGCCAGGGAGGAGGGGCTGGGGCTGGTGGGCAGGCGTGGGGGGGCATACGAGCTCAAGGGGGTCAATCGGTCGGGTTTCGTCACTCCGGCCCCCCTCGCTGGCTCCCCTGCATCCCATCCACTAGTCCTGAGCTGACGGCTGAGTTGATTGCCTGGAAGGTGTGTTTGGCGCTACCTGCTGCACTTTTAGCTTCCACCAAATCCTGGACTTATTTAAAATTCCCCCCAGACATTTTTGGGTATGAAAAGTAGGACATACCTAAAAAAAAAAAGAGGACGCCTGGTCACCCTTCCATATCAACAATTAGATGTTTCCAGTGAGTGAGTGCTTGTTGCTATGATGCACCTTTGCTCAGCAGCTTCGCTCGCTTGTTGTAAACCAACCAATTAGAGCACAGCTCATCTAAATATTCATGATCATACCATAAAGGAAGAAAAACTTGTCGTTTCATTCTAGGGCTTTTAACTATCTAGGGCTGCATTAGGGCTCATAGAACAAATGGTGATATGCCATTTCTTATGCAGCCCAAACTAATGTTAAGCACACCCTATTTAGAGACCCATGACCAGATACATAGAATCATTCTATCACCCATTTAAGTTATAAAAAAATAAGCAGCTTTAAAACACAGGAAATCTAATAGGGATAGCCAAATGGAAACTATTCCTACACTGAGTGTGACTGATTACGAACAGTACTGTGCAGATTCTCCATAAGATACCCTAAGATTATCGTTGGACTGCTTACAATTCTCTGCATAAAGCTGTTACTAATGTGGAGAGCTCCTTCATCAAAAGCTTAGGTTTGGTACCGTAGGTGCATTGAGAAGCGTTATCACAGATTCTTCTCCCCAGTAGCTTTTAGACTTTAGAAATTCTACTAGCTCAATAAGTTCTTCATGTCCCTCCTTTAAATGTATGGTTTTCATGTTTTATATCCTGTCGCATCAAACACGTGCATTTTGTACAAATTATCCGTTCAGTTTGCACATTTTATTTCAGCTAAATTTGCCATTTTTAATAACTGTAAAGCACTTTTCTTTATCTTGCAGCTGATATATTTAAACAGGGAAACTATGACACATTAATACACAATTGTGAGCAATTTAATACAGTTTATTTACAAATATAGTTATATAGTTATATCAGAATATAGGTAGATCCTATGTATTTACAGACATACAGTAAGAAGCAGAGGACATCAGGTCTGGTCAGATATTTTTTATTCATAATAGTTCAAAGCTTTTTTATGCTGCCCATGATTTCAGGAAACCTGTTGTGTTTTAAATTGAACTAATCAGTGTATCTTAAAAGCTTACAGAGTATGGTTGCAAAAACATGATTAAAAATTTAAACTTTTATTATATGATATATTTAAACTCAGTGGGAGAGGAGTGGATTTTACAGAATAATTTCTCTTTCCTGGATTAAATGCTGACCATTGGCTCAGAACATTTAGCAGTCATAAGAAAAACATCATGATCGGTTAGAGAGAATATTCCAGCAGTCTGCCCTGTAACTATCTTATGCATGAATGGAAACAGGAGGCAAGGTTTTTCGAAACAAACAGATTTTTCAGAACGATGACACACTAATGATTGGAATTCCTTTTAGAAAACATGTCAAAAAGAAGAAAAGCTGAAATCTAAAATCTCATTTCAGCGATAAAAACATGCAGCTTTTAAATTAACACCTTCCATTTGGGTATCTGGAGTGTAAAGCCTTTCATCTAGAACGTGGAGATGCGGACATGGGTCAATGCGGAGCACTGTGACAGGTTATCAGAGTAGAGATGTGTCTGCTTGGGCTAAAACGAAGAGTCTTTAGAAGAAAAGTGAGGAAATCATATTTGACTGCACTCATTTTGCCAAGAGCTGGATTTAACTAGATGCTCTGGTGTAATAAACACTGATTTGTAAGTGTGCAATTAAAATAGCAAGACATACAGCAGCACATTGGCAAAGACTTTCAGGCTTTGAATGTGTTTTAGTGTGCCAAAAATCTTGTGGTGCTCTGTCTGGCCTGCATTAGTTTGGGCGAAGTGGGTTGGCTGGATGAGAGGAGGCAAAGACAGTAATCTGAAAGTTTGTGGGGGGGACACACCCAACCCTGCCTCAGTCTCAGTCAGATCCATTTATTAACCAGAAAGGTTAGTATGAACTGATCACCGACCCAAACACAAACCTGGAGCTCTGGCAGGCCTTTATAAATAGATGCTGGAACACAACAACAGCGTTAAAATGTTTCTTATGTTTTGGAAGATTTTATCACCAATAAGTGCAAAACAACAGCTGGCAGAAAATGACTATCAACACTCAAAGGGATGGTGTTCCATGGTCTGATTGGTGCGGCAAATCATTGGTTTACAACTTAAACTGTGGCTTTTACAGGATCATCCACCACTGCTGGATGTTCAGTTGGGTTAAGATGGTTTGAAAGATGCTGTGACCCTGCAGTGGGCAGAGTTATCAAGTGTGTGATCCAGTTTTTTAGTGGGGAAATGGAGTACGACTGAGTGTTAGGCTAGAGATTTACATTTTTATTACAAGAATAAAGTCATGAAATTATGACAATGTTTTAACATTATAAAGTTGAAACATTGTCTGAAAAAAAGTCATAATATTATGCGAATAAAGTCACGAAATTAGGAGAATAAAGTCATAATATTATGAAAAAAAATTAGCAACATTAGGAGAATAAAGATATGAGAATAAAGGCACAAGATTAGGAGAGTAAAGTAATAATATTATGAGAATAAAGTTGCAACATTAGGAGAATAAAATGTTAACATTATGAAAATAAAGTCTTAAATTCATGAGAATAGTCATAATATTACGAGAATAAAGTAATTACATATAGCACAACCAGTTTCAGAAAGTCTTGGGATCTGGAGTTTCTGCCACCTGTCTCCAGCAGAGAGCGCCCTTAGGGTCTCCTGAGCAGGAGCTTCAGGCACACCTGAGGATCATCAGCTGATCAGGGAGACCAGCTACATAAGCAGCAGATCCAGACCTGTCTTCAGTGCCAGAGTGTTTGCCAAGTTATGTAGACCTGTCACAGCCTGCCCTCCGCGAGCCAAACCTGAAGAGTCGCAAATTGGATCTGAACTCAGTTCTCAGGAGAGAACTCTGGCAAACCCTCAAGGTCTGAAAATACTCAAGTCTGAAGACAAGCGCTGCCGCTGTAAACTCTCTGCTGAACCCACAAGCTCTGGACCCAACTGGTTCCCTCTCTCATAGGTACAGTCAGTATCTTGAGTACCTCGTGAAGTCTGTCCCGGGCTTATTCCTGAATCTGTGATTTCAAAGTGTACCCCAATTGCATCTAGAATAGGAAATCATTGAACTATTATCCAGTCTCCTGTGGTGTATTGCATGTGGGTTAAGTCAGTGAAGCCCAACATGACAGAAAGAAAGCTTTCGAGCTCCGATCCAGCGAAGATGACGGGACGACCAGCTCCACCAACCTGAGTCCACTTTGACTCAGACAATCTGATAATAATTTGATGCTGAAAGACTTAATATTTCCTTATTTGTGAACCCGATGCCAAAGTATAAGTTAACAAGATGCTCAACATTCCTCATTTTAGGGAAGAAAGAGTTTCTTGTAAGAGTTTTCATAAAATTCAACTTTATTCTCCTAATGTTGCAACTTTATTCTCCTAATGTTATGACTTGAATCTCATAATATTACGAATTTATAATGTTATAATATTATTCTTTTAATGTTTTGACTTTATACTCGTATTAAAAAAAATGTCTAGCCTGGCCCTAATAATCTGCTTTAAGTGAGAAATCTATTAACTTTGTTAAAGTTGGTCAGTTTTTACTGGCTTTTCAGGTGTTTCCAGGAAGCAAATTTAAAAACATTAATTTGTTTTATGTTGATTGGCCAGCATACACCCTGTTTCCAGAAATAACCTCCTCATACTGGAGTAGAACACAGATGCACCAGCAGTCAGGATTTAGAAAAAAAAGAGGTTAAAATCCAGGTGAAGTAAGCTGGAATCTGTAAATGTTGGCCCTTTCTCAAAGCATGGGATATTTCAGTTATTCCTGGCATGCAAAACCAAATGCTGATTGGCAAAATCAAACTGTTATTACTGCTACTTTACAGTAATATAATGAGGAGAGCTAAAGAAAATCCCTTTAAAGGAAAGCATACAGGCCAGGGAGGGAACACAGACGCCCAGATTCAACACACACATTACTAAAATCAATATATACACACACTATGCATATAAATAATCAGATGCTAAACTGGTCATGCACGAAATGCTTTGAGGTTGACTGCCTGAGATTCTAACTGATCCTGACATTGATCCCATATTTTGCCTGGAAGCAGCCTCTCTATCTGACAGAAAACAGACAAACAGAGCACATCTGATTCCGTATAACAAGAGTAATCCCATCACACTTTTTTCTCTTTTAAGTCAGACACTTGAAAATAGACACAGATGCATGACTGAGATTTGGCAGAAGTGTTTGGGAAGTCTTTGGGAGGTTTTTGAAGGTGAACAGGAGAAAGTTTTTAAATGGATCAGAGAAATTTCATAAACACACAAGTTTAAACACATTAAAAACTAATAATGATGAGGTTGATTTATGGCCTCTGCTACTAGTGATGCACTAAGAGAAAACTTTTTGACTTCCTTTAGAGATTGTTTTTGCATATTTTAGGGAATCAGGAACTTTATTGTTGAGAGAGTTAAAAAGATTCACATCTTAGGAAACCGTTTTCATGGTTTTTGAAATCAGAGGGAAAAGAAAGATTTTCTTCCAACAACTTACTGGACTGGACTTAATTAGGACGCCCCAACATTTTTCTCCCACTCTAAATGACTCAAATCAAACAAAGGTGGTCACATGTGGTGCACTGGCTGCCGCTAATTATGTTAACCCCTTAAGCCCAGATGGTCTTAGGAACAAATTCAGCCTGAAATTACATATGTGAATTAAAGCAAGTACAGCTTCCAAACTATAAATTGGAAAAACAATTGTTTGTATTTGTATGACTTAAAGGCACTGAGGAAAAGTTTTTCAAGTGGAACCACTATTTTAAATGTCACCATGTCTGATTTAGTGATTAAACAAAGAAAAAAATCAAAAATATTTGAACCCTGAAGCCCATTTGAAACTCTGGATGAACCCTCAGACATTAGAGATCCACACCTTAACTATAACTCTATAATTTGGATTGGACTGAATAAGTTGAAGCATGTTTGTTCCACAAAGGTTCAGTGGGCAGTGTGCTAGGCGGTGTTAGGATAATTATCATGTGATTTTGGCAAAGTGGTGTCAAAAGTGGCCAAATTGTGCCAAATTCATTTTTTCAGTCATAAAAGGGAATCTGGTCAGACACATATGCTGACTTACATTATTGGAGACCTTGTGCATAAGCAAAAGCCTTTGCTCCTAAGAGTTAGCCATTGTTTCATTGAAATTTACCAATAATATCACCAAACCGAATGGAAAATAAGAATAACAGAGAAAGCTTATGTAACGCATGCTGGTTACATCACCTGAAATGGTCGCACAATTACCTCCGACCCCTCGTTGGAAAGGTCTGAGCCTCTAGTTTCCAATGATGCCGGCCATTTGGGGGCTAAAAATGTATACCTGCTGTTGCATTACTCCCACTGAGTCACACATGTCAGGTGGGATTCTAAATCTCATTTTATTTGTTTACACAGCTAGCCAATGAACCAAACACTCATGTTTTTAGAGTGTGAGAGAAAGCCAGAGTACCTGGAGAGAACCCAGGCTTGCACAGGGAGAACATGCAAACTACATGCAGAAAAACCCTGGGCCGGGAATCAAACATGGAACCTCTTTGCTGCCAGGCAGTCAAAACACATTTCAAGGCAATTTAGATCATCCAGTCAGATTGATTCAAAGTTTTCTATCTAAGGAAAACCAGTTGATTGCATCGACTCATTGACTCTCAGCAATCCCTGACACTAAGCATGCTTGTAGCGACAGTGGAGAGGAAAAACTCCCTTTGAACAGGAAGAAACCAGCAGAGATACAAGAGGCAACTGTAAAAGGAGGCCCCATCTAGGAACCACACAACCAGGCAGACTTAGGTCCAAGCATCTACAATCCATCCGCAAACGGTGGCGAAACTTGCCCGGGCGCTGCCTTCTTATCCTGAAACTGTGGTCTCCGCCGGGTCATCCATTTCCCACGCCGCCGCAGCCTTAATGCAACGAAATGGGTTGAAGTTCCTTGTCAGACCCCCGGGATAATAACGGCGAGCACAGCGCTCATTTGATTCGCTACCTTTTCACATCGCTGTGAGATGTGGGCACAGCTTATGGTGATGCGGAAAACCACCTAGTCTTCCTCTCTCGTGCGGCACACCTGCCGCCTTCATCGTCTCCTCATCGATCCAGCAGTTTCATTTGCCGTTAATATCAGCAGAGCGCCCAAGTAGCTGTACTGTCTCGCTGTCAGCTCCCAGATCAGCTTCTCCCGATTGGTTGATGCTGGCGAATCCCATGAGCAAAAAGCTTAAATTTTTCCATGTCGCAGCAGCAGCAGTAGCGCTGGTGCAAAGCGCCCAGATGTAAACGCATCCCCGGACGTGCTTTGCACCCAAAAGCGCGGCAGGACCTTTTGCTGCACCTATACGCTTGGCGTCAACCATTGACTTTGCATGTAAACAATTCGCTGCTTCTGCTGCACCTGCTGGGTCCGGTTCACACCGATGAGCCCATGTCGCAGCAGCGCTAATTTGTTTCCCCATGTTTTTCACATCAGCTGTGAGATGGGCACGCATGGAGTTGCTACATATTAACAGCGATGGTGAGGGTGGAAAAACACTTGGTGGTCTCCTTACATTCAGCCACTCTTTTCATCATCTCCCTCAATGAGGTGGTCTCAAAGTCGCAGTTACAACACACATAAGGCACACCGCACCATAGGGCGCTTACCGCATTATTTTGACCATATTAGAAAGGGTTTGAAGGCTAATACAGAGCTAAGATTTATGTTTTTTTATATACTTTCATTACACTTAATTATATTTAAAATAATTAATAAACAAATAATTAAAATAAACAGATCAACTAGCAAACTCGTTAGCCCCTTAGTTAACAAAGTGGTGTTTCGCCTTTTTCACAGATCCCAAACTGCGCTGCTGACACTAGTTAGAATCAGTTATCCAAATGGTTATTGATATCCCTCTGGGAAAACCCTTCAGTTGAATAATAATTTGCCAAAATAGTGTTTACTCTATCACTTGGGTTTGCAATGTTTTATTGGTTTAAACTCATTATCTCTGTCCTAAATTAGTTTAAAAATCATTTTTACCTCGGTTAATTTTATATCTCAACTCAACTTTATTTATGGAGTACTCAGCAGCCACAAAATGCTGTACAAACCAAGGAAAGGTGTAAGTGTATCACATAAAAGTTTAAAAGAATGAAATGAAAAGAATAAAATTAATTTATTAAAACAAATAAAGCGACATAAAAGCAATGCAAAACAAACCAAAAAAAAAAAACAGAGAGATTCTCATGCTGTGTTTAAAGCCAAATAATCAAAAATGCATTTTAGGACAAGTTTTAAGTTTCAAGATGAATGTAAACAAAACTAAATGTGATATCATTGCATCACTTTACTTGTGAAGGTTCTTTTCATTTGTCTGTTTCTTGTATGTGTACATGCTTTTTCTTTGCTTAGTTGTATATGTATGGAGAGTTTAAAAATGCCCATTCATCCTTTCATCTGTTGCCCTAACAGATCCATTTGGACCTGTGTTCATAGGACAGAAGATAACAGATTGTAAAATATTAAATATGTACCATGAATATGCTGGTGAAGACTCACCAAGGTCACAGTCATTCTAAAAAAGTTAAAAAACAGTCCACTGGACTTGTGTTGAGTTCGTGGTGTTATCCAGTAGCCCAACAAAGCCTGTTTTTCTCTTAGAAAACATGCTAATGGCAGCTAAAACGGCAGAACGGGTCCAGCCATTTGGAACGGGGGCCGTTTGGCTTCTTTATTTAGCCTACAATGGCCCATACCTGTCTATGTCTCTGAAAGGGTTAGGGTTAAAGGGAAATCCCTTTAATGACACCATGTTTTCTGTCTTGCATGTGTTCTAAACAAAATCAAGGCTTCATTAGAGTACTGTATAAAACCTCAAAATTAACACTATTTCTGACATTTCAAATTGAAAAAGCTTTCTGGAACGGAAGCAAAACGTCTTCAACCTTGGAAACAGGTTCCAGTGGATTGTCTTTTAACTTTTTTAACTTTTTTATGAAGTACATGAATGAATTCAAGTGTACATCCAGAGATTAAAAACATCTTGGGATAAAAAGTATAGGAAATATATAATATATAATTTCTCCATTTTCAGTTAAATCTTGGAATTTATATTATTTAGTTTGATTTGTTATTTAGAATAGGATTTGTTTAGTAATTCACTTAATTAATTCATTAATTTTAGCTTGGGATGTGGGTGTTTCACAGTATAAATAGGTAGGTATTAGTCAGCTCAGTATGAACGTGGGTGGTCATATGTTTTTTTTTTACCAGTCTCAGTCTAAATCCCAGTTAATCAGTCAGTCAATCAAAGAACAGGTGGAGGTATGGAAGTGAGAGCAGAAGCAGAATCCTGTGAAGCCTGTAACCTGTTTTGTCTGAATGGAGAATAAAACAAGCAAATAACTGGATTTGGACCCTTTTCTGATATTTTCGGACTACGGAAGCCAGAATCCACGGTGCATCAGGGGGATATTTCAGTTTAATTCACCTTTTGCTTTGATCTCCTTTAAGTCTTAAGTTTTTTGATTTTTGAATTTTAGTTTTGTACAAATAGTCACTACAGCAAGAATTTCTACTACTTTACTAAAAATGTTACTTATAAGAAATACTAATATAGAAGCATTACTTATTTAGGAAGTTCCTGGAGGTTTTCTGTGCTTGCTAGAGTTTTGCTCTAATTTTAAATATAAGCAGACAACCTGTCAACCTTATTACCTCTCAGCATTTTTACACTTTTTGTAGCATGTTTGAATTGCTTTGTTTAATGTGCCAATACGTTATTATATTGAGAAAAAAAAATACTTTCATATCAGAGAATCTAAACAGATCATTATTTTCTCTTGGCTATGATAATACCTCTCATAACGGTCATCAACCTGCCCCCCTTTCTTTTGCCCAATAGAACTTTAATAAAGTTCTAATAGAAATATCGAGGGAGCCACAGGAAAGTTGTTTGTTGTCAAAGAATACATTTTGCTGTCTCGGCGGTTTGGTTTGGTCTTAGTGGTGCATGTATGATGGGACTCATTTCACTGGAACACAATGCAAACTTTCCCTCTCATGCACTTGGCTGTCTCCAGAAGCGCTGTATTTCTGTGTTGTATTATTGATGGAGAAGCAGTCAGAGGGCCATGTTTTGCTCTGCAGCTGAATAAATCAACACTATGAATAAATCACCAAATCAAACCGTATTTACAACCCGGGAGAGGCCATCAACCTTATCCGGCAACATGTACTTCACTCACTCTGCCTGCTATGTTTCCATTTCTAATCACCATCTCCTCACAGTCAGAGTTTTTCCTTTTTCTGCCAATTATCTGTTCAGCTCTCATCGGTTTCCCTGTTAGTTAAGGTTCTACCAGAGAAGCTTATAGGACAGCGGTAAAATATATTAATCATTAAAATATAACTTTAAATTTCACCTTAAACAATTGCATATAGCTGATGGATTCAGGATTTCATGAGCGTTAGACTCCCTCTTTTTTAAGCAATTTCCATTTTTGGTTTTTCTGCTCTCATGTTAATAAAATACGATGGATCTATGCAGAGTTTGAGTTTTAATCATTTTTCTTTGGTTTAATTTCCCAAAAGCGCCGTATTATTTTTATGATTACTTAATAAGTTTTGTAAAACAATAAAAAAATCAGTAAAGAAATCAATATGAAATTACTTTCATAAGTTATTTTGATTTGTTTGCACAAATTAACTTTATTGTCCTTAAATTGTTGTGTAATCTCTTTTAGTTTATTTAATTATTGAATTGAGGTCCCGCACTTTATTTTTTATTATTTTATAAAAGTTCCTACTTAATTGCTTACATGGTTTGAATGGAGACAGAAAGAGAAATGACAGGAAGGTAGATTTATTTTCTTCTTCACACAATGAGAGAAAATAAGAAAAGAAAATATTATATTTGTGTCTATGTTCTCTCTGAAGGGATGTCAGCCTGAAAAGTTAAAGAACCGTCAGACTGAAGTCATGTAAAATACAGAGCGGAGCAAAGAGAACAAGAACATAAGAAAGAAACGGATAAATAATAATAAACATCAGAGATCAAATCAAGTCTATTTATTTTATATCTATGAAAAAACAAATCAATAATTGTCACAGAAAAATATTTCTTTACAAACATACAGAGGAAGATTAGAAATTCCTGAGTATTTAACACAGAAAATAATAAAAACATCTTAGTTGAATCAAATCAAAATGTTTTTTTTTTTTTTTATAGGGCAATTGTTTATCTTAAAAAAATTAAATTCTGGATTTCAGTGCAAATTTAATCTTGGTTTATCTTTAAAAAATAAGATAAACCAAACAGACAGACATGTTCACAATATGTTTAGTTAATAACACAATATTAAACAAGAATAAAAATATGACACCATTTTTAAATGGGAGAACAAATTGGCCTTAAATAAAAAGCTTGACTTGTTTTTACAAATATCCGGTGGTTCTAATCTGTGCTGAAACCAGGATGTTGTCTCTGAGTCCATCAGAGGACTTTAAATAACCGATAAGACCTCAATAAATGGAACAAAGGGAAACTTTTTAAGACACTTATTGATCAGAGTTTTTCTTAAGATCTCCTTTTCTAATAAGTTGCTCCAGTAGAAATATTTATATCCTGACTCTCACAGCCTCAAACAGACCATAATATTAAATGCTTATCATTTTTCTGGTTCCAGCTAGAGGAAATTTATCAGTACAGAAGTCATAATGGAAGTGTCAGAAGGGCAATAACCTTTGACTACCTTATCTCCAGCGTCACAGCTATAATGTTGTATAGGGAAAATATCTAATAGTTTTATTAACATCCCAATAATCCCCCACTTTCTTTTCTAGATATCAAATCATTTTTAGGGAACCTAACTGAAAGAATTTCACTCTGACTAGACAAATTATTTTGCAATATTCTTTCTGTGAGAATGTCCCTGTGAATCAGTCTGTTCCCAATTAATTATTATTATTCTGTTTAGAGCAAAGATTAAATTGGCTTTAAAGTCATAGGGAAATCATATTAAATGTCAAATCATTCTGGCTTAAACATGTATATAAATGTATTCTTTATTCAGAGGAGATTGCCCCAAAAGTTAGAAAATTTGTATTTAATAAAAATCCTGTCTCAAAATCTGTTTTTTTCTTTGTTATCTTCTGCAGGCCAGTTTATTATACGTCAGCCTGAACACCTAAATTCATCCAATCATATATCAACGGTCATCTGTCAATCAATTTTTTCAGTCATAGATTCTTGATTCATGTCGCAGCTAATATACGCAACGGTTGAAATCAGAATCCTTTCCTTTTCCCATTGAGTTCCGTCCCAGTGTTCACAGGGATGGACGCCTGTGTCTTCAGCAGGCGTAGAGCTAACAGAACTGGCAGCGTTGCTGAGGCAAAGGAGGCTCAAACATGTACGGGCTGGAAGCCTTCTACACCAAACCAAGCTTCTGCCGCTCTGGCGCCCTCTTCCACAACATCTTGGTCCCCGCTTTCCTCCTCTAAATAAAAATGGATGATGGAGGAGACTCATCCACTCGACCTCCCACACTAAACTCTCCTCCTCTTGCATGTTTCCTCTGTCCCTTAGCGTTCCTTGACAGCGCCGTTTTCTAGAGTCACCCAATTTAGTGCTACTTGGTCCCAATTGAATTTCCCATTGGGAACCTACTAGCACTAAGTTGCTAACTGGTTAGCAAGATGCTTCAGAGAAACTGGCCACAACCAAACTGGCTTGCAAACCTTCTGCCACAATAATCCCGCCCCCTTGATAAACGACCAATCACATTCATTTTATTCACTCTTTTTAAAGATTACATACTTTTTCACTTTTACTTGAGTAAAAGAGGTCAAGTTGATACTTCAACTTTTACCAAGAGTGTTTTACACTGCAGTATCTATTCTTCTACTTAAGTAACAAATGTGATGTACTTTTTTGACTCCACTGTTTATATGTGAGAAGGAGGAATTTTCTATTCTGGATTTAACAGGAAGCCAATGAAGAGAAGCCAGGGATAGGAGAGATACGATCTCTCTTTTTCATTTTCATCAGAACTCTGGCTGCAGCATTTTTGGATCAGCTGAAGGCTTTTAACTACAGTTTGTGGACTTCCTGATAGTAAACAATTACAATAGTCCAGCCTTGAAGTAACAAATGCATGGACTAGTTTCTCAGCATCACCCCTGGACAGGAGATTTATCATTTTTGCAATATTCCTCAGATGAAAAGAAGGAAATTCTAGAAGCCTCTTTGATATGGGATTTAAATAACAGGTCCTGATCAAAAATAACAGCAAGATTATTTTGCTTTTTATTATCTGAAATCAGTTTAATCCCATCCAAATGAAGTGACTGGCTAATCAGCTTCTTTTTTTCAAAGACTCTGGTCCAAAAAATACAACCTCTGTTTTGTCTTTTTGCTTTTAAGTCTTCAGACATGCCTGTAATCTATGTAATGGGTTAGCTTCATCTGGATAATAGACAGATATAGCTGGGTATCATCAGCATAACAGTGAAAATTAATCCCATGCTGTCCTAATACCTCTACCCATTGGGAGCATGTATAAAGTAAAGAGAATTGGTCCTAAGCACTGATCCCTGTGGTACTCCACAGGTAACCCTAACCCAGTCGACTTTTCTACACCTTTACCTTCTTTTAAAAATAACATCATTATAATTTCAATTATAATTTGTCCTCCCTCACACCCTGAAAAAAAATATAAACTTCACTATCCAGATAAAAATGTTTATGTTGTGATTGGCTGAGAAGTGTAAGCGCTTAACAATCCTGACCCCCTATTTTATTTAGTTTATATGCTGTTTTTATGACCAGAACTTAAGACAGATCACCTCTATGTCCCACTTCAGCATGGATGTAGCAGAGGAAAAGGGGGAAAAGATCCAGCAGAATGCTCCAGCCGAGCACCACTGAGGTGCTTGTTTTTCCATCCATGGCCAAATGGATGACTTTGCAATACCAGGATATTTTTCTAGTTTTTGATCTGTTATTTTGATACCTTTTTTTCCTGTGCTGTTTTACTTTACCTGACCAAACATCCAAAAATAATTGTTGATTTCAAAAACCTGCTTTGGATTTGGTACTGGTTCCTGTCCTGCTCTGGAACCTTTGGTTTAAAGTTAGTGCAGCTAAGCTTGAATGTACTTTTCCTCTTCAATAAAAGTTTTAACTCCTTAAAAGGCCTCTGAAGTCTGACGCTTTTGCACCATAGGCGCATTAGTCATCATTTCTTGGTTCTTCATGAAACACATTACTGCTTATTACTGCACATAGGGTGGAACGTTCACAAAAATCCACGGTTCCGTAGTCTCGGTTCACAGTTTCATGGTCACGGTTTTCAGTTCGGTTCGGTATATGTTGATCGCTATTAACCAAAACTCATGGGCAATTTATGAAATTAATGAAAATCCCCCAAAAAAATAATGGATTGTAATTATTTTAAATGATCCGGCAGAAACCCTGGATCATTTCCGCATGTTTTGCTGCTTTGAATTTAATCATCTGGCACAGACATGCTCTCTACCATCTCCGAGGCGACTCGTGAGCGGGAGCGGACGGGAGCTACAGTGGAGGCTGTAGGCTTTGCTTTGTGCAGGCGGTCTGGAGCGCAGCGGGGTTGCTGACGGAGTATGAGTGGATTTCGGGTTAGCATGACATGTTGGTGACGTTGGCTGTTAGTTAAGCATAAAACGCGGTTGCACAATGCTTGCAGGTACTGTAAAGCACTTCTTTACTGTAACAGTACTTCTTCCAATCGTCATCGTGAGGTCACTCCAAATCCAAGTGGCCAAATACAGCAGACCTTGCAATACCAGTGTTGCTGGCGCCGCCTTCCAACCTCCTGTTATTTTAATACCGCCATTTTTTTCAATGCTGTTTACCCTACCTGACCAAACAACTGAAAAGAATTGTTACTATGCCTGCCTTCGCTTTTCTTCTTGTTGTACTACTGGTGGTTGGCTTTGGTTTACAGTTAGTCCCGCTAAGCTTGAATGTACTTCTGCTCTGGAGTGTAATCGCCGGCTCATGAGAAAGGAGCAGCGCATGAACCCTGAACGAAACACACGCCAACCTAACCGAGACAGTCGAACCTAACTTGGTTCGGATTGTTTTGACAAATTGTCCCATCCCCTAGTGCACATATGTGTTCTTTGCAAAACATTTCTAGTTAATACATAACAATCCATTCTTTTCCTCATTTTTTTTAACCTTTGGAGCATAACTACCGCGGATATTTATTTATCTTTAATATGTAGAAAGTCTGCAGAAGCAAAGACAGTTTGCAGGTAGTGCCTGTCTTCCCCAAAAAACTCCTGGATCAGCTTTTCTGATTGGTTGACGCTCTGTCTGTTTTGGATAGCTTGATCTCTTCCTCCATCATCTGCTGGGGCAACAGCATCAGAGCAAATGACAAAAGCTCAACAAGCTGAAAAAGAAGGCATGCTCTGTTCTAGAAATCAGACTTCTAGAACCATTTTTTCTGGGTCTGGAAGAAATGTTAGATTGGAGGAGATTTTACCAAAGATTCTAAAAAAAAAAAAAAAAACAAAGGTCTTGACATGAAGCTTAGTGAAAGAATAATTACTAAAAGGCAGGTTAGACTAAGAGAGCCAAGAATTTAGATTATCTCTACCAATTCTCAGAGAAACCTTGAACAAATGTCCAGCCAGGAAAATTAAAACAGAGACTGTTTCATTGTGACTTGCTAAGGACATTGGTATTAAAATATTAGTTGTAGCATGTGTATGATTTAACTGAAATAATTCAACATTTGTAGATCAAAAATGTTTCCTCCACAGGTTATATGATCCAGTACAAACAAGAACATCTCAGACATACTTTAAAAGGCCCAAATAAATAACATATTCACTCCCATTGTAACTGTATGTAAATATCCCAACACTATTGCAATATAAATGACAGCAGAAAGAAGCTCTGAGATAAGAACTAATTAAATGGAATTAAAAGGAAATTAAGAAACTAGGATGGTTACAAAAACATTTATATTGTATATATATTTATTCAGAGGAATCAAATTTAAGAGCAGCATTTCCTACAATTTAATTAAAAGGTATAACAATAAAGTTATAATTAGTTTCCGTAGCTGATGAATGCAGATTTAAGCAGGTGATTTTCTCTCTTATTAATATCACTTTATGGGTTTTTGGCTCTCTGTTAGTTTATTATACTTTCTCCCCTTTTGGTTTTGTCTGTAAGTCTGTGAGTAACTCTCCCCAGAAACAAGAGACAAACACAACTACGCCTGATTGCCTCTGTTCACAAATCCCTACAATCCATTATCTTAGCTGCTCAATTCAATTCAATTTATTTCTATAGCGTCAATTCACAACGCATGCCATCTGAAGGCACTTTACAGTTCACCAGATCCTATAGTGAAATTGTTTCAAAGTTTTCTATCTATCATTGACTTTTCAGCAATCCCTCACACTAAGCATGCTTGTAGTGACAGTGGAGAGGAAAAACCCTGGAGACTTCGGCTCTGACAGCTCCCATGTCAGAGGATGAAGAGAGCACATCCAGGTAGTCAAAGTCAGAGAAACAGTGACTACACTTTTTCGAAACAGGCCGATCTCCAAAATCTATAAACAAAGGTGTTGATGGCAGCAGCAGCACAGCTGATATTTCTCTCCAGGATGGAGTCACAGCCAAACAGGAACAGACCAGATGAAGCTACTATGCGAAAAGCAGAGAGAGCAGAACGCTAGAGATTGAACTAACAGATTCTGCAGAGTGGGGAGAGAATAGAGATAGAATGAAGCAGAATGATGAAAAAGGGGTCCCTTGTCCTCCACCAGCAGTCTAAGCCTATAGCAGCATAACTATAGAGATAGCTCAGGCATAACCCTGAGCCACTCTAACTTGAAGCTTTATCAAAGGTCATACTCATACCTTTAGATCTTAAATTACAAACTAAAAGTCAGCATTCAGCTGTTAGACATCTTTGTTTGGATGAACCCTTGGGGACACAGTCCACCGTGTTTTCTCTAATCATTCTGCTATCACTTTCTCATCCTGCACCCCTTTGCTGATTCTTCTTATTCGGTTTGTCCAATAGGAAAAGCTAACTTAAATTTTATTTTGCTCTTTTGTTTCAATCTCTACTTAAAACAAAAGCAATCCTGAACCCCGGCCTCAGCCAATGTTGACAACATCAGTGAGTTTTCCTAGTGCGAACCAAACCTTTATCTCCACAGTACCTCAGTTCAAACATAGATAATCTGTTTAATCTTACCATGACAGGCAGCTCCCTGTCAGTGGTGAAAAGCTTTGCTTTGCTCTTTTATCTTTTGTTTTTTGATCAACTCTTTTTTTTACATACAATGAATATAAAGAATCTAAATCACCATCATCACATGACCAGACATCCCAAGTCCCAAGAAGTTCTGGGAGTCTCCCTGATATAGATAGTTGTTCACGGGATACCTGCGATCGCGGATGAATTATCATGGATTTTACACTCTGGGAGGTGGTGTTTTAATGACAGTGAGAGCGTTCAGGCTAGTACAATAATTCATGCATCATGTGCGGATAAGAACTACTTGGATTGCACAGGTACAACAATAGAGCGCGGGTTGTGGGGAGGGAGGTTGCGAGTGAAACCTGTGCAGCGTTTCCTGTCCAAAGCGATGCTCTGATCAACCAGCGTTCCAGGCGACTGGATTGATCAGAGAGCTGATTGGATCAGTCCGATAAGTTTCTCTGGTACTGTTTCTATAAAATTTGGAATTAGAACTCAAGAAAAACTGTTAAATTCATCTCTAAAAATTTAAGGATTTTTTTATTTGTTGTGAAGATAAAAACATTTAGCAGATGAAAACTGGAATCCTATCTCAATACCACTGAAGCTATCGCCTTATTGTTTTTGAATAATTTGTGAAGAAACAGAATGAAGAAGATCCAAAGGACCCATCAGTAACCATGTCTGTTCTAGCGCATATCAATATTAGAATTTCTGGCCCCTTTCTAGAACCGGCCATGGTGAGGAATGATGACACCTTGGCGAGGTGCACCATATGCTGAAGTCCCATGAAAAGCATGAGTCCCATAAGCATCTCCCTGAAATGAGTTTTTGGAACTTGGGATGTCTGTATTACAGAACAATTATGGAACGAATAAATCAGCTCCACTGAGGACAATACTTCCCATTTGGCTTGGTTAATAGCTTCTACCAACTAACCAAGGCACAAGCTAGTAAGAACTTTGCTTTTTTTTAGGATTTAGAATTTATTTTAGCAATTGATGATGATGAGAGGATTTATTTACAAAGAAAACCTATTAGTATAGTATTTTCTAAATTATTAATGGAGATAATGTTAGGGTCATTGCCATAGACCAGGAGTCGGCAACCCGCAGCTCCAGAGCTGCACTCGCCTCCTTAATGCCCCCGTTGCAGCTCACTGGAGCTTTTTCAAAAATGTAAGAAAATTGAAAAAATTATTTTTTTTCTTTTGGTATGGTGTGCAGGAGGTAAAAAAAATAAAAATAAAATAATGCTTATGCTTCCAATGCCCACATACATTTCTATAATAAATATATTTTTAAACAATAAATGTAAACATTTCTGTCCACAAAGAATAAGGTCATAACCTGCAGCAGTTTTAAGCGCAGCGCGCTGCCAGGCAGGTGGCTGCTGTAAACAAAGCCGTGGGTATGTCTCAGGCCATGGATCCCAAAGGGGAAAAAAGGAAGATACCCAGGGGCAGATCTAGAAAAAATGGGGTGGCGTGTGGCGAGGGCAGGAATTTTTGAGGGGTGGCAACATACAGTATGGCATTTGTTTACACTGAATTGAATTCTAATCACAGTTATCACAGTTTGGTGAGAATACTATGTACAGTAAGTGTTTCATGTGAAACAGTTCATATTAATAATACATCGTACAATGTGATCCTACACCAAGTGGGAGATAGAAGCACGATACAAGATCGATCAGCTTCTAGTGGTGGTATTATACCCAGAAAGGTATTAGTTGTGCTAATACAGGTGCTGGAGTCTGCAGATGAGTGAGTATTTGACTGTCAGAGAGAGTGTTTTGCAGCATTTTAACAAGAAGAAACTATAGAAAGAAAAAGTTCCCCATCAGAGATCTAAGTGACTGAGCGTAATCTTCTGTAAAGTGAGCATTATTGAACTGAGTTTTTGGAAATAAATAAACTTTGAGTTATAATTCTAAAAAGAAAAGAACCTGCAATTCTATGTATTTTTATTATATTTATTGAATCCTTTAGGATAACCTGAGGGATTACATATTAAAAAGATGTTTCCGTACTTATTCTAGAATGTTCTGTTATGGGCATTGTCATTTTAAAAAATCCTCTATGTTTGATATTATGCTTGAGTATTTTCTCAAACAAGATAGAAAAAAATGATAGCTATCCTCTGAATCCGTTGTAAGATCTCTTCTGTCTTCTTCCTCCATAAATCTATTTATGGTCTGTTTTTTGTTGTTGTTGACTATGTTCTTTATTGGTGGGTAGGAAGGGAAAGAGTCTGTTATAATCAGCTGATTTCTTCTAAAGCACTTTCTGTGGCGCATAGCTTTATAAAAAGCACTAATAAGCCCTATTAAGCCAAATCGACCAGAGCTTGTTTCCTCCTCTTGGTTCTGATCTTTTGTGCAGGTCTGATTTAAGTATTGTGCCAGTTCTGAACGCGTTCATTGAACGAAGTTCATGAACTTCGTTCTGCATATTTTGGGCTGACGTGAACTGAGCGTCGCTCGGCATTACTGCCTGATGAACGCTATTGTGAACTTCGTTCATTCTGGTGTCTGTGAACGGCACGCTCTCTCAGTTCAACTCCGCTTCAATAGGGTTGCCAGATTTCTATAGAGCCCTCCAGGCTGAAACCCCGGCTAAATCAATACACCGTAAACAGGCCTTAACATATGTAGCGGGAAAAACACCTGAATCTGGCAACACCAGCTACCAGCTGCGTGAGCCTAAGCAGCCGCGTGGCGCCATCAAAACAAAATGCAGCGTGGGAAGCTACAGCAGCATGGAGGGTGACCGTGGAGGCGACAAAGCAGCAGTATGATCACTTAAAACAGGTTTATGACCAGGTGGTCGGTGAGGATGATGGCAACAATCTTACATTTCTCTGCAAACTTTGCCCGCCCGTAACTTTTCAGTAAAAACCAAAGCGACTTCAGTAACATCCAAAGCAAATCTGAAACTTGCATATGTACTGAAATAGAATTTGAAATGGAAAAAAATATTAAAATTAAAAAAGCATTTGCTTAGTTCCTTTAAAGACTACTTTCCTGTTTTTCTTTTAATAATTCCTCATAAAAAAAGACAATTCAAGCAGCACATTTTTCCTGATGTTTTTGAGAATATACTGTAGGGGTGAAAGCTGCAGCTGCTACTAGTGTGAAGTGAATGGACAGCAACAAAGCCTTTTAAAGCAACAATGGGAAAATGCTGTCCCCTCAATGCTAATGTAAAACCCTGGTTGGATAAGGATTCAAAACTGGATATGAAGATGAAATCTGACGCGACAGTTTCAGAGTAGTTCATTTTTTGGAACTGTGAACTTAGTTCAAAATTTTGAATTATGAACTATGAACTGAACTAGTTCATTTTAAAATGTGTGAACTGAACTTTGAACTAGTTCACGTAGAAAGAGAACTTTCCCAACACTGGATTTAAGCCCAGCAAAATCTGGTCCAGAACAAATAACTGGATGGAGTCTTACTTGCTGAAATGGTCTGATCCACTTCCTATTGGACTCTGGTGCAGGTTGCTTCAGGAATCATTACAAACTGGCCTCAGTCTCACCCAAATTCAAAAAGCTCACAGCTTTTGGGCTTAGCAAGCTACTGTTGTAGTAAATGTAGTACAGAAACTATACCTGATCCACCTTATGTTGCCTAGCAACATCGTTACCAGCATGTGTTGAATCTTCTTGGGTGGTATAAGGTAGGTAATGAGGTCTTTGAAGACAGTAATACTTTAGTTAAATAATGTTTATAAATGTCTGTATTTGATTGTAAAACTGAAATACAAAACTGTGAGAAATCTTAAAAAATATTCAAGGACAATTACATTTCAAAGCATATATTTTTCTTTGAATAACTTTTTATCTGATCAGTAAAAGAAAACCAAAAATAACCCAAATTGAACAAAGAAGAAAGTTATTGTTTAAAAAAACAGCTGAACTATTTTAAAAAATGCATTCCGTGTTCGGCAGTTGGGATTAGAATGTTCGATAACACCTGGCATGTGATGTCACAAAGAGACTGCTGATGACATCACAGACTTTGGAAGGGATCTGAGCTCAGTGTTCTTATCTGTTCCAGACCTTCATCGAGACAGATCTCTTTTGAGAAGCACGTTCGAATCTTAGCGAAACCAGCCAGACATCGTTCTCAGATATCACACGTCTTTTAGGTCGATATTCTGATTGATAGAAAGTTAGCCATGGAGCAAAAACAGTTTGTTTTTGGAAACGAAACCTCTCCAGCTAAACTTTCATGGGAAGACATGGTGGACCTCCCCATCCAGGTCGACTATGAGGCCATTATTTTCCCAGCTGAAGATGACAGCTCTGTCACCAGCGAGCTGCATCTCAGCAAAGCAGAAGACGGTCCAGAGATCCAAGGGGAAACCGTTTCTTCTGCTACTATTGAGGATCCCCCCTTAGCGGAGGTTCGGCTGAATTCATCTCTCGCTGCTGAATCTACGTCTCTTAACTCAGATGAGGTCCAGCAAGCATGTCAGCCATCTCCGAGGTTAGAAGAACCAAAGACTAAGCCCAGTGCGGGTCTTTCTTCTGAGGCACCGTACTCACACCATCATGGTAAGCGTTTTGTTGGTCAATACAAACATGCAGATTGGCCACATTTTGATAACCCAGTTCATTATGTGTCTTCCAAACCAGATAAAAACAAGAGAAAGCCATGGCACACCGGGGCCAACAGGAAAACTGATGTTGACCGCCCCAAGTTCTATCAAAGCAACAGGATGCCACGCCATGCATCAGCGGTTACGATGATCCCTCGCTCGATGTGCATCGAAGAGGCTCTCAAACACATCAACGACCTCACTCAGCAGGTTACTGCTCTAAAAACAGAGCTGCACGAGAGGACTTGTGATCTGCATGAGGAGAGAGAACAAAGAATCGAGTTTCAGGTTGACTGCAAAGCTCAGAAGGAGCAAATCGCAGAACTGGAAAAAAGTTTAGAACGTGAACGTAGCATGAGACTCAAAAGTGAAGAGAAAGAGAAGAAGCAGGAAACATTCACTGTAACCCAGCCTACAGGTGCGTCAAAGTTACCACGCATTCCCACAGTTACAGTGTGCGTCAGTGTCCTGCATGAGCTCGCCTTCCTGAAGAGGCAGGCTGAGAAAAACGCCAGTAGAGAAGGGAGGATGGCAGAGGCTTTTGTAGAAGAACGAGAGCTGAGGCTCAAATATGAGGAACAGCTGAAGACTAAAACTGAAAATGACTCCAGACTCAAGGAACAGGAGGAACTGATCAAGTCTTTGAAAACTCAAGTCTCACAATTGACAGCAGAGTTGAAACTTCCTTTGAAAAAAGAACATCATGAAGCTTCCTCACAAACAGAGGAGTCCATGAAAACTGAAGCTTCCAGTCAAAAAGAGGCCCCCATGCAAAACAGGCCCCAAAGAAACAGATGTGGTTCCACAGTTAGAGGCCCCCACCATGAAAACAGGAGACAGAATCCAAACGGAGGCTTCAACCCAAACCCAGGCGTCTACATAAATGCTGGCCATCATCTGCATACAAGCCACCATCGAGACGCAGGACTGTACATGAACCAAGGCCCCCCCACACATGGAAACCACCATCCAACCAGAGGCCTGCAGGCCAACAGAAGATTTCCTCCCTACAGAGGCTACTAGACAAACACAGGCCACCAGGCTGCCAGAAGCACTTATGAAAAATCCAGCTTCAAACTGTTTTCTCATGTAAATAAAGGCAACAGCTTTTGATATGCATATTAAAAAAAACAAAAACAAAAAAAAAAAAAAAAAAATCCCCTCCTTGAACCGCCACCTTATCGTGGTGGAGGGGTTTGAGTGTTCAGTGATCCCAGAGGCTATGTTGTCGGGGGCTTCAATGCCCCTGGTAGGGTCTCCCATGGCAAACAGGTTCTGGGTGACGGGCCAGACGAAGAGCGGTTCAAAAGGTTTCAATTAACTTACCAGAACAAAAGCATAATTGGGATAAAACTGTGAAATTCACTTTTTGAAGATTTTAAAAGTTGTAACAAAATGTGTCAATTCATATATATGTGTAAACAAATTATATTAAGCCAGTATAAATGTTACAAGGTGTATTGTTTATCTGATATGACGGATATGAATTGATAGTTTCAGAAAAATATGTTTATTACTTTAATTGAACACAGATGTTTGTTATTTCATTGCTATGTTTCTACTGTAATTAGCTTTGCAAAGGTTTATTCCAAAAGTAAGAGTTGTAGTCTGAACTAGATGAGGTTATCTATGTGTGCTACAAGTTTTGTGGAACTACAATGATATACATTGTAATTATTGGCTATTACATTTTTTTTTTTAGATTTTTCATTGTTATTATAAGCATAAAAAAGCCAATTATTACACTTTAGATCATTGCAGTGCCACCAAACTTGTAGCACTTGTAGCACAGCACAGAATGCAGGCTGTGGGGATCAAACTGGGTACTTGCAACCTTCTCAGAGCACAAGCGCACTGCTATAACCACTAATATATTAGCCTACACAGCCACCTGGGCAGGGGCGGATCTAGAAAAATATCTATGGGGTGGCGAGGGGGGCAGGAATTTTTGAGGGGTGGCAACATATGGCATTTGTTTACACTGAATTTAATCACAGTTATCACAGTTTGGTGAGAATACTATGTACAGTAAGTGTTTCATGTGAAACAGTTCATATTAATAATACATCGTACAATGTGATCTCACCTAGTGGGAGATAGAAGAATGATAACACTACTTCTAGTGGTGCATTATAACTAGAAAGGTATTAAGGTAAGACACAGGTGCTGAGTCTCAGATGAGTGAGATTGACTGTCAGAGAGGCAGCTTTGCAGCATTTGCACAAGAAGAAACTATAGAAAGAAAAAGTTCCCCATCAGAGATCTATGGACTGAGCTGGACTAAAGTGAGCATTATTGAACTGAGTTTTTGAAATAAATAAACTTTCAGCTATAATTCTAAAAAGAAAAGAACCTGCAATTCTATGTATTTTTATTATATTTGTTGAATCTTTTAGGATAACCTGAGGGATTACATATTAAAAAGATGTTTCCGTACTTATTCTAGAATGTTCTGTTATGGGCATTGTCATTTTAAAAAATCCTCTATGTTTGATATTATGCTTGAGTATTTTCTCAAACAAGATAGAAAAAATGATAGCTATCCTCTGAATCCGTTGTAAGATCTCTTCTGTCTTCTTCCTCCATAAATCTATTTATGGTCTGTTTTGTTTTGTTGTTGTTGACTATGTTCTTTATTGGTGGGTAGGAAGGGAAAGAGTCTGTTATAATCAGCTGATTTCTTCTAAAGCACTTTCTGTGGCGCATAGCTTTATAAAAAGCACTAATAAGCCCTATTAAGCTAAATCGACCAGAGTTTGTTTCCTCCTCTTGGTTCTGATCTTTTGTGCAGGTCTGATTTAAGCAGTGTTGTGCCTGAACGCGTTCATTGAACGAAAGTTCATGAACTCGCTCATATTTTGGGCGAACGTGAACTGAACGTACTGTATTACTGCCTGATGAACGTTATTGTGAACTCGCTTCATTCTGGTGTCTGTGAACGGCACGCTCTCTCAGTTCAGCTCCGTTCAATAGGTTGCCAGATTTCTATGGAGCCCTCCAGGCTAAAACCCCGGCTAAATCACACCGTAAACAAGCCTTCATATGTAGCGGAAAACACCCAATCTGGCAACACCAGCTACCAGCGTCGTAGCCTAGCCTCATCAGCCGCGTGCGTCATCAAAACAAAATGCAGCGTGGAAGCCACAGCAGCATGGAGGCGACCGTGGAGGCGACAAAGCAGCAGTATGATCACTTAAAACAGTTTTATGACCAGGTGGTCGGTGAGGATGATGGCAACAATCTTACAATTCTCTGCAAACTTTGCCCCGGCTTTCAGTAAAAAAATCCGCACGTCAGTAACATCCAAAGCAAATCTGAAACGGCATATGTACTGAAATAGAATTTCAAATGGAAAAAATATTAAAATTAAAAAACATTTGCACCTTAAAGACTACTTTCCTGTTTTTCTTTTAATAATTCCTCATAAAAAGACCATTCAAGCAGCACATTTTTCCTGATGTTTTTGAGAATATACTGTAGGGGTGAAAGCTGCAGCTGCTACTAGTGTGAAGTGAATGGACAGCAACAAAGCGTTAAAGCAACAATGGGGAAATGCTGTCCCTCAATGCTAATGTAAACCCTGGTTGGATAAGGATTCAAAACTGGATATGAAGATGAAATCTGACGCACAGTTTCAGTGTTACAACTGATAAAATAATTGCTGTCTGTGGTTCTACAGTAGGCTATGGTGTAATTGAGCAATATATGAAAAAAAAAAAAAGAACTATGAACTAGTTCATTTTTTGGAACTGTGAACTTAGTTCAAAATTTTGAATTATGAACTATGAACTGAACTAGTTCATTTTAAAATGTGTGAACTGAACTTTGAACTAGTTCACGTAGAAAGAGAACTTTCCCAACACTGGATTTAAGCCCAGCAAAATCTGGTCCAGAACAAATAACTGGATGGAGTCTTACTTGCTGAAATGGTCTGATCCACTTCCTATTGGACTCTGGTGCAGGTTGCTTCAGGAATCATTACAAACTGGCCTCAGTCTCACCCAAATTCAAAAAGCTCACAGCTTTTGGGCTTAGCAAGCTACTGTTGTAGTAAATGTAGTACAGAAACTATACCTGATCCACCTTATGTTGCCTAGCAACATCGTTACCAGCATGTGTTGAATCTTCTTGGGTGGTATAAGGTAGGTAATGAGGTCTTTGAAGACAGTGGGCGTTTCTCAATATGCGTTCTTGAGCGTTCTCGTGTGCTCGTGTACTTGTGATACGCCATCAGCCTCAGCCCGAGTACCGTTCCAATTCTCTAGAACGCCAGATCGAGAACGCACCAAATCCTCGGATGTTGTTCTCCGCCCGCCCTCTTTATCGAGCATGCATCAGAGCAGACTTTTGCGTTCTTCAGACTGACCGCTTCCCCAGAATGCCCCGCGGCCGCAGCTTCTTTCCAGACAGCGCTCACAGTGGTAAGTTATTCCTCCCTTTCTGCTGCTGTTGTTCTTCAAAAGTATGTTTTGAAATTGTTTGAGGCGATAACATTATACATTGAAGCCTCCCTGTGTGGCCTGTTTACAGAGTTAGTGCGAAATTAAAAAAAAAGTCCGGCACGTTGAGCGGACGGACCAGAGTGACCAGCAGACCTCCGAGGGTAACCGCAGCTAGGGCTAATGTTACCCCGTCTGTAGTGCACTTATCTCGGTCTAGTTATGTGTGAACTACAGCTTGTTCTGATGGCGGTTTTGCTTTAATTCGGCCAAACGTCCATTTGTTTTGTGTTTATCTGACTGCCTTGTGCTGGTTTATTAACTCAATACTTGCTGGAATAAATTGTAAATGTCTCCAAAGGACAACATTAACATCCAGATAACATCCATCATGGCTGAACGTGTGGAAAAAACGCATAACTGTAAGCAGAAGAAGCAGTTAGTTATCAGCTATTATATAGGTTGCAAAATGTGTTTGGTCTGTGTAAAGTAATAAATAATTTACATTTATATTTTAAACAGGGACCACAGAAGAAATCCAGGCCCTTATAAATTGGCGCACTGAAAATGACAGCCTCTTCACTGGAAAAAGGAACTCCTCCAAAACCGGATGGGAGTGAGTAATTTTAATTTATGTCTGCCTAAATGTCCATCTTCAGCTCTTGTAACTCTAAACTTGTTTTTTTTATTCAACTAGTGATTTTGTGAGAGCCTCTGGCCTGCAGGTCACCGCAAAGCAGGCCAAGAAGAAGTGGCACAATTTGGTGCAAAAATACAAGGTGGTATGAGGTGCTTGATGCTGCACTCCAGGGGCAGCACAATATCAGTCCGCCCCTGGTTGTGGCCAGCAGCTCGTCTGACTCTGCCGGTGGGGGGGTCACGACCTCAGCCTCTACCCCTTCCTCAGCATCAGGAAGGACAGAGAGGCAGGCCAGGAAGAGAAGCAGTGAGGTCCTGCTTGACTTCCTGAAGGAGCAGGCTGAGAGGGATGAGGAGAGAGAGAGGGAGCCTTGGCTAGGGAGGAAGCCAGGGACAGAGAGGCTTCTGAAGGGCCAATAAATATTTGGCCCTATTTGAAAAACTGGTTGAAAAATTATAAATAAAATATATAAATGTTTTTCCTTTCTAAGTGAGTTTCTTCTGAGTGAGGACACAAATAATTGAGAGGAGAAAGAGAGGGAAAGAAAACTAGTAACGGTATATTAAAAAAAAAATTTATTCAACTTTTGAACAGATTCGAGGTTTAACATATTCAACAATTTATTAACAGTTACTATGGTTTAAAACAAAGAAATAACTTCTATTAACATCTTACACAACTAGACAACACCTACAAACATACAATTAAAAATAGTTGGAATGGAAATGTTCTGATTATTTAACATATTTCTACAGGTAGTAAAAAAAAGAAATGAACCAGCATGTGAACATGACTACATCTGACCTAGGTTAGGTCAGATGTAGTCATGTTCATTTAAACATGCAGCCAGCTGTGCTGGAGCAGAAATCTGGGCTGCCAGTCTGGCTCGGAGGCAGCTTCCAGACAGCTCCCTGTCTTCAGCCGCTGGATGGCCATCCTCTTCTGGGTCCTCCTCCTCCTCCATGTCAACCTGGTCATCTGCCTCAATACCAATATTGTGGAGGATGCAGCAGGCGGCGATAACCTTTGGGGCCAAAAGGGGCGTTAGGTTTGATTTCAACTTTGGTAGGGACACTATTCTTCAGTTTCATTGGTCCTTTGCAAAAATATGCATATGCTCTTTTTTATGCTTAATGTGAGGAAACTTCAGGGCTTATTTTGTTTAAAGAGAACAGCAGCATTTCTTGCTACATTAATACAAATCTTATAAGCACTACATGCACTAGATGCTGTTTATCAATATTTAAAGCATAACTGGCTCTGATGAATGTGGAATTAGGACTTTTTCCACTTTGAAAAGGATTGCATTTAAATTTACCTGTGACTAAGACAGTGTCTGTTTAACCAAATATAGTCTATAAATATGTGGATTTATCCTGTGTTTTCTTTTGCATTGATATAGAATTGTGCAGAGGTTGAACAGAGGTAAACCCCACTCTTATTTTTTTTTTTATCTAATATGCTCTCTCTGGATCATGCAAAATAATACATTCAAGGGACAGCAAATAAATGTATTGTATTTACATGTGCACTGGAACTAGAAGAGGAACTGACACTGAGCATTTAAAATATTAATTTTAGAAGTTGTACATCTGGGCTGTAGTTACTCTGTGTAGCTAATTTCATGTATTTTATCTATGGCTGAAACAATCATATTAATGTAAAATTATTTAAATAATCGTGGAACTATGTAATTGATTAATCGCGTTAACTGGAGTATAGGGCCACTAAAATGTGCCTTTAGAGCGACGACAGAGCCACACACTAGAGCAGGAATTATACCAAGATTGTAAAAATATAAACATTTTGCATTTTTGCATTTAAGAAGTAAAAATAGTTTTTTGTTTGTCAATATTCTCCATCTAAGAACTCCTCAGCTGAAATGTTTAAACGCTTCATTTCACCTGGTTTCAATTTCATTTCATAAAAGATCTTCTTTAAGCGAGCCTTTGGCTATCTGATTATAAAAAGATAAAAATGTAAAAAGAAATCCTAACGTTTCGTTGTTAACTTACATTTCTCAGAGTTCCACAAATAAAAAAACTCTCTCCTGCTTCTTTACAGAACTCCAATCAGAAGCTTTTTAGCCTGTTTTAGCGTATATAATATATTTTTTAATTTTGGACTAGTTTCGTAGCTCCAATATTAATTTATTTTAGCGCTCTTTTTTTTCGCGCTCAAGCACCCGTAGCCTTACGCTTACATACAGACTAGAAACACGCAATCAGAAAGAGAGAAGAGCGAACTTAAGGCAGAAATAATCAGAGAGTTAAACGGCAGCTTACAGCACAGTTGATGCGCTGCTATGTGAATGGGACAGGAAAGAGCAGGCAGCTGCAGCTACCAGGCAGAGAAGCTGCGAGGAGGAAAAGAAGTGGCTGCTGTATAGAAAAATTATAAACATGTTGTTCACATCCAATTATTGGTAGGGACAAATAGGTCCTTCACAAAATTTTGGTAGGGACATGTCCTATGGTCCTGTATGCAACCTACGCCCATGTTTTGGGGCAAGCGTCGAGGCCATGGACCTCCAGCACCCTAAAGAAAATGGAACGCCACCGTGTCTTCAGACCACCAAAGGCACGCTCAATGATGTTTCTTGCCTTGGCGTGGGTGCCTGTTGTAGCGTGCCTCCACTTGACCTGTACCAAATTTAAAATTAACTTTTAATTAAGGTAATATGCTAATATGTTTTAATGTTTTATCCAATTAATATAATCTTGGTATTAATTTTGTATCATTGTTGGCTCTATTTATGGACAAGAAGGTAAGAGATCTTACTGGCAACTGGCTGGCGATAGGGCGTCAGGAGGGTGATCGGGTACCGGAGGCACGGGTATCCACCATCACCGAGTAGAAAAAAGCCCTCAGGTGGGTATAAAGCGTTTTTATACAACGGCGAGCGCCGCAGTACCCGTGAGTCATGGACAGAGCCGACATTGCCGATGTAAACATCCAAAAACTTTCCCTGTGCGTCACACACACCCTGCAGTATTATTGAGGGGAAGAGTTTTCTGTTTATGTAACACCTTTTTTGTGGCTCTGCAGGTGGAACAATGCGCACATGGCACCCATCAATCGCACCAACTGCTGCCTTAAAGGCCTCGTTCCCGGCAAGGTGTGCAAAACCAGCCCCCACTCCCTCCAAATCTTGTTCTTTGGGCAGAACAATGATTTTTTGAATGATGCCCATTAGGGCGTTGACAATTCTGTGCACCACCCGGCACACAGTGGACTGGGGCATCCCAAAGATGTCAGCTGTTGCCCTATATGATGCACCGCAGGCCAGCCAGTAGAGGGTCACCAGCACCTCTATCTCCTGCGGCCATCCATGGGCCTTCTGGATGGGCAGCAGCTGAAGGAGGAGGACGATGGTGGCCCTGTTTAGCCTGAAGGCTGCTTTCAGGTCCCCTTCATTAAAAAATGTTTGGAGGATTGGCACTGAGGTGTTAATCCTCACATATTTTGTTGCTTGTTTGTTCCTGTAAATAAAAAATGCCAAATGTTACCATAATTGTTTTTTATATTCTTACCTTTTCACAGCGTAAAACTATACTTGGTTAACATTCAGATTCATATAATTCTCAAGAAAGAAAAGGTAAAATAGTGTTGTAGAACTAGTCGAATATAGTAAATTTAACAACTGGCTCCCCTTCACTTGTATTTTTACAATTTAATCTAATCTGAATTTACTGCACAGAATTTATAATCACTGTAAAGGTGGCCAGACATAGAAATGACTCGTCCTTTCTTAATATTCAATGCTGTGAAGGTCAGTGGGTGCAAATAGCTTAACCCTACTGCCATACTGTTACTAATGTGAATATTGGGTTTTAGTTCTAATTATTTATAGATGAATAGTCACAATTTTAACGTGATTATGTGTTTAATGGCATCCTCAATGGGTTTTTTTAAAGATAAAAGTAGGAAATAGGCTTTCAATCTTAAAATCCTACCAGTTGGCAAAGATGGGCGAGCAGAGCCTGCCTTCTTAGCCTCCTCTGCCGCATCAACCTTCTCCTTTTTCTGATTTGCCTCCTCAACTGCGCCACCTCCTGTTCAGCCTGCTGGTAAAGCTCACCAACTACCAGAGCAATAGCAATATTGCTCGTATTGCTCATTTTTCTTCTATAAAGTAATGATTTTTCTCAAAGATGTAATCAGCTCAACCACTACGACCAGTACAACTCCCAAAAAAGAAACTCCAGCCGTTGCTGGTTTTATACCCACAGTTTAATTTTTTAAAATGTTTTTTAAGCTTTAGAAATTAAAAATATTGTTTTCAAAATGTTTTTATAACCACGCGGTTCGGTAATTTTTTAATGTTTTAAGCTTTAGAAATTAAAAATATTGTTTTCAAAATGTTTTGTGTAGGGAATAAATAGTTTTGACTGTTAAAGAAACGCTGCATGTGATGACGTCACGAGTACGCTTCTGTTCCAATACACATACGTGCTTGCTTGCTCGCGTTCTCGCCAAGTCCGATCTTCCTGCGAGAACGCGAGTACGCCGTTCTCGCACTTGACGAGAATGAGAGTACGTACTCGCGTTCTCGTGAATTGAGAAACGCCCAGTAATACTTTAGTTAAATAATGTTTATAAATGTCTGTATTTGATTGTAAAACTGAAATACAAAACTGTGAGAAATCTTAAAAAATATTCAAGGACAATTACATTTCAAAGCATATATTTTTCTTTGAATAACTTTTTATCTGATCAGTAAAAGAAAACCAGAAATAACCCAAATTGAACAAAGAAGAAAGTTATTGTTTAAAAAAACAGCTGAACTATTTTAAAAAATGCATTCCGTGTTCGGCAGTTGGGATTAGAATGTTCGATAACACCTGGCATGTGATGTCACAAAGAGACTGCTGATGACATCACAGACTTTGGAAGGGATCTGAGCTCAGTGGTCTTATCTGTTCCAGACCTTCATCGAGACAGATCTCTTTTGAGAAGCACGTTCGAATCTTAGCGAAACAAGCCAGACATCGTTCTCAGATATCACACGTCTTTTAGGAAGATATTCTGATTGATAGAAAGTTAGCCATGGAGCAAAAACAGTTTGTTTTTGGAAATGAAACCTCTCCAGCTAAACTTTCATGGGAAGACATGGTGGACCTCCCCATCCAGGTCGACTATGAGGCCATTATTTTCCCAGCTGAAGATGACAGCTCTGTCACCAGCGAGCTGCATCTCAGCAAAGCAGAAGATGGTCCAGAGATCCAAGGGGAAACCGTTTCTTCTGCTACCATTGAGGATCCCCCTCTTAGCGGAGGTTCGGCTGAATTCATCTCTCGCTGCTGAATCTACGCCTCTTAACTCAGATGAGGTCCAGCAAGCATGTCAGCCATCTCCGAGGTTAGAAGAACCAAAGACTCAGCCCAGTGCGGGTCTTTCTTCTGAGGCACCGTACTCACGCCATCATGGTAAGTGTTTTGTTGGTCAATACAAACATGCAGATTGGCCACATTTTGATAACCCAGTTCATTATGTGTCTTCCAAACCAGATAAAAACAAGAGAAAGCCATGGCACACCGGGGCCAACAGGAAAACTGATGTTGACCGCCCCAAGTTCTATCAAAGCAACAGGATGCCACGCCATGCATCAGCGGTTACGATGAGCCCTCGCTCGATGTGCATCGAAGAGGCTCTCAAACACATCAACGACCTCACTCAGCAGGTTACTGCTCTAAAAACAGAGCTGCACGAGAGGACTTGTGATCTGCATGAGGAGAGAGAACAAAGAATCGAGTTTCAGGTTGACTGCAAAGCTCAGAAGGAGCAAATCGCAGAACTGGAAAAAAGTTTAGAACGTGAACGTAGCATGAGACTCAAAAGTGAAGAGAAAGAGAAGAAGCAGGAAACATTCACTGTAACCCAGCCTACAGGTGCGTCAAAGTTACCACGCATTCCCACAGTTACAGTGTGCGTCAGTGTCCTGCATGAGCTCGCCTTCCTGAAGAGGCAGGCTGAGAAAAACGCCAGTAGAGAAGGGAGGATGGCAGAGGCTTTTGTAGAAGAACGAGAGCTGAGGCTCAAATATGAGGAACAGCTGAAGACTAAAACTGAACATGACTCCAGACTCAAGGAACAGGAGGAACTGATCAAGTCTTTGAAAACTCAAGTCTCACAATTGACAGCAGAGTTGAAACTTCCTTTGAAAAAAGAACATCATGAAGCTTCCTCACAAACAGAGGAGTCCATGAAAACTGAAGCTTCCAGTCAAAAAGAGGCCCCCATGCAAAACAGGCCCCAAAGAAACAGATGTGGTTCCACAGTTAGAGGCCCCCACCATGAAAACAGGAGACAGAATCCAAACGGAGGCTTCAACCCAAACCCAGGCGTCTACATAAATGCTGGCCATCATCTGCATACAAGCCACCATCGAGACGCAGGACTGTACATGAACCAAGGCCCCCCCACACATGGAAACCACCATCCGACCAGAGGCCTGCAGGCCAACAGAAGATTTCCTCCCTACAGAGGCTACTAGACAAACACAGGCCTCCAGGCTGCCAGAAGCACTTATGAAAAATCCAGCTTCAAACTGTTTTCTCATGTAAATAAAGGCAACAGCTTTTGATATGCATATTAAAAAAAGACAAAAAAAAAAAAAAAAATCCCTCCTTGAACCGCCACCTTATCGTGGTGGAGGGGTTTGAGTGTTCAGTGATCCCAGAGGCTATGTTGTCGGGGGCTTCAATGCCCCTGGTAGGGTCTCCCATGGCAAACAGGTTCTGGGTGACGGGCCAGACGAAGAGCGGTTCAAAAGGTTTCAATTAACTTACCAGAACAAAAGCATAATTGGGATAAAACTGTGAAATTCACTTTTTGAAGATTTTAAAAGTTGTAACAAAATGTGTCAATTCATATATATGTGTAAACAAATTATATTAAGCCAGTATAAATGTTACAAGGTGTATTGTTTATCTGATATGACGGATATGAATTGATAGTTTCAGAAAAATATGTTTATTACTTTAATTGAACACAGATGTTTGTTATTTCATTGCTATGTTTCTACTGTAATTAGCTTTGCAAAGGTTTATTCCAAAAGTAAGAGTTGTAGTCTGAACTAGATGAGGTTATCTATGTGTGCTACAAGTTTTGTGGAACTACAATGATATACATTGTAATTATTGGCTATTACATTTTTTTTTTTTAGATTTTTCATTGTTATTATAAGCATAAAAAAGCCAATTATTACACTTTAGATCATTGCAGTGCCACCAAACTTGTAGCACTTGTAGCACAGCACAGAATGCAGGCTGTGGGGATCAAACTGGGTACTTGCAACCTTCTCAGAGCACAAGCGCACTGCTATAACCACTAATATATTAGCCTACACAGCCACCTGGGCAGAAACATTGTTACATATAGATATGAGAATAGATATGAGACTTCAAGAAAATATTTCATGTTGGAAAAGCAAAAACTGAAAAATAAGATACAGGGAGGCAGATCTTTTAGTTATCAGGCTCCTCTCCTGTGGAACCAACTACCAGTTCAACCTATTCTCATTATGAGTGCTGTATGAAATCATACTCTAAAAGTTGCAACTGTACTTTCATAATGCTTTTGACGCTTTTTTCGTCAGAGGCGCATAAAGATCTGACTTTTTTCAATTCATTCACTCTAATCTAGATTATAAAATTCCGGCGCAAAATATCCCTCAACCCCACTCCTACACCTAACCTCCAAGATATAAAACAAGCAAGCAACGTGAGTAAGAGACATGAATAAGTGATGATTGCACCGTTTTTCCCAGTTTTCCGTCCGTCCGCTGATCTGCTTTTTTCTGCCTGCCAGCACATGCGCACTGATGTGGTTTTTGAGGAAAAACGTCCAAAACGTACTAAATAGTGTGCATAACTTTTCGCACGATTTCATACAATGCGAATCATAATGAGAATAGGTTGACCTCTCAGTTTTAGTCCGTGAGGCAGACACCCTGTCTACTTTTTAAGGCTAGGCTTAAAACTTCTCCCTTTTGGATAAAGCTTCTAGTTAGAGTGGCTCAGGTTATACTGAGCTATTCTCTTATCTGTTCTTGTTCCTGTTTGGCTGTGACTCCATCCAGGAGAGAGAAATATCAGCCGTAATGTGCTGCTGCCATCCACACCTTTGTATATCAGCAATTACATTTGAGTCAATTAGTCGATGCAATCAACTGGTTTTCCTTAGATAGAAAACTTTGAATCAATCTGACTGGATGATCTGGTTGAACTGGAAAGTGCCTTGGAGATGATGTGTGTTGTGAATTGGTGCTATAGAAATAAACTGAATTGGAATTGAATTTATATAGATTTTGGAGCTGGGCCTGTTTTTCAGTGTAGTCCTGTTTTTCTGAATTTCCCATGACAGAAAATCTTTCAACCAATCTGATTGTATGATCTTGGTTGAATTCTCTGTAAAGTGATTTGAGATGACATGTTTTATGAATTGTCGCTATATAAATAAACTGAAATAAATTGAATTTAAATCCATGAGGCAGAAATAAGATTAATATCAAATTCTGGATACTTACTAACACAAAGATTTTCAATAATCTGGCCCAGTATAGATTAACTATATATATATATACACACACACACACACACACACACACACACACACACACACACACACACACACACACACACACACACACACACACACACACACACACACACACACACACACACACACACACACACACAAGACAGAGACGGTAGGAGTCTGTCTGTGGAAATCCACAAATGAATGACAGTAGATAGTGAAATGTAGTTTATATAATTTGTTTTGCTTATAGGTACACACTCTAGAGAGTAAAACTGACATTTATGAGTTAATTTCTAAAAATATATTTTTACGTTTCTCTCTTCTTATCAGGGAGAGCGGTGCCCCAGCTCTAAGACTGGCCAGCAGAAACACCCACCTTACCCAACTGACAGGATCGGAATCTCACTCATACATCAGCCAATCTCCTCCTCCCTCTCTCATGACAAGGCGCCCACACAAGTCCTATCATGAAAAAAGGTTCATTGTGCCACCTGAGTAACGCCAAGCAGTAACGGGTGTGTCTGCAATGGTAACTGCGTTATAGTTACAGTCAAAGTAATTAGTTAGATTACCGCTACTTTCAACGCCGCTAGTCCCATCACTGATAACACTACTTCTAGAGGTGCATTATAACTAGAAAGGTATTAAGGTAAGACACAGGTGCTGAGTGGCAGATGTGTGAGATTGACTGTCAGAGAGGCAGCTTTGCAGCATTTGCACAAGAAGAAACTATAGAAAGAAAAAGTTCCCCATCAGAGATCTATGGACTGAGCTGGACTAAAGTGAGCAGAACTACACAGTAGAAATAAATGGGTCAAGACACCCAAACAAAGTACTGGACATCCATGTATTGTTTACTCTGAACACACATTTACGCCATTTGCTCTTCAGTAACGTGACATACAGCAGTTAAGGCAACATGAAAGGGACATTTCATGCATGTAAATATGCTGTAGATAGAGCTGCTGTATCAACAAATCAACAAAAGGCAGGTACTGTATGTTACCTCCAAAACTCCACAAATCTGAAAAGAAGCAACATAAAAATACATTTTGCTTCCAGTCTGAAAAAGTACAAAACATTTTGTGAGTAGGTTCATACAGGTCATTTCTGGATAGTTTCATACTATATATACAAAAAAAGAAACAACACTGCTTCATATTAAGCAGGATTCACACCAGTATCACATTTTTAACTTTACTTTTAACACTTTTGGTTTTATTAAAGGAAATATCAGATTTTCTCAGGTGCCAAAACAAAATGTAACAGCTCTGTAAAGGCTCACCAGAGAGCAGAACATAAAGTTAACATGACTATAAAAGCTGAATGCAGTGATTTCCATGTTGCTCAGCAAAACGCTTCACAAATGTATTTAGATCCAATGCCTTTGTGCGTTTTGATTTGAGTACAACCAAACTTGATTGTCTCTTTTCTGTCATAGCTGACCGCAAATATGTCTTTATGTGTCAGGGTTGGTTGTGGTTAAGGACCAAATGCAGAGGCAGAGAGGCTTAGGTGATTTCTTGTGGATTTAATCAAAAAGTAAACAAAGGCAGGGATGAAAAAATCCAACTAATAAAGAAAAACAAGCCAAAACTATGGAGACATCTGGGGAAACCAAACACTAGGAGCCAGGAAGAGAGGTAACGAGCAACTCAGCATGGAAGTGGTAGGCAAAGAAAACTGACAGGACCAGCAACAGCAGATGGGAGGACAGGGGAGCAAAGAGAGTCAATCAGGGTGGACCAGCAACAACAGAGGTGTGTGAGATTTAGCCAAGCAAAAGAGGGAGAGAGCTTAGAGGGAGAGTATAAATAGCTGATAGAGACAAAGGGAGGGCATACATCAATCCACGCTGACAAGGATTGCAATGGTAGATAAACGCCACTGGCGATACCTAGCACTGGAGACAAAATTAGTGAATAGCGCTTAATCTGAAATCTTAGTGGTAAAACTGCACAGTGAGCAGTAAAACCCTAGAAACAGTTAAAGGTGCATTGTGTATACTGTAAGTTTTGTACGGCTGAAAATGCAAACAGGGCACAACACTGGCGCAAAAGTTAGTGGAATAGAAATCTGAATGCTTCCAAGTACCAAGACATTTTGGACAATTCCGTGAAACTTTGGGTGAAAGTATTTACTGGATTTTTAAAAAAATGACTGTGCACCAGGGCACACTGGCGGTCCATAAAGTCTGGATCGTTTCATTGGTGTAGCATGCTTTGGCCTGCACAGAAATACTGGACCTGGAATGCGACAGAACACCTTTTTTTACATGCTGCCTGATCGCCATATTCGGCCAACCTCAGTGTGCGATCACAATGCGGAAATCGGATCGTGGACAAGCCTAAACAGAGGACAAATATGAGAACTAACATAAATCTAGAAGCTTACAACAAAATAGGAATTGAACCAACGTAATAAAACTAGGAAAACAACGGAGCAAAGTAAAGTGCATCAAGGCAGTAACCAAACACCATCAAGCAATATAGTACTATGTCTTTATGAGCCTGAGACGTCAGGCCTAACTAACATCATAGATAGAGAAATAACGTTCTGCAACCTGATTTTTATCATCTCAAAATCAGCATTGCAGCTATGCTAAAGCAAATATTGTGCTTTCATTATGATTTAATTTCTCATAGATAGTTAATCAGTGTTTACCTGTTTCCATCCTGTGTCTCCCTCTCCCATCACCCCCTGGCTCCCCATGGCCCCCACACTCGGTTTCAAACTAATCACTCTCAGTCAGCCTCTCCGCGTCATCTCTTGGCATTCACCGCAGTCCGACATTGGAAATTAGTGGTCGGTCGTAATTCTCAAATTATCCATAATTTATAAGCCTTGCCACCCCTACCGCCAACTGGGGTGGCAAGGATGTCATTTAGGGTGGCATTTGCCACCCTATACCACCCCAGTAGATCCCAGCCTATGAATATACTTAATGAGAACAGAGGATTCAAAAGAAGAATGGAGCAAATCATTTGCTTTCATTACCAATGAGGAAGGATTGCCTGCATGTTTGCTTTGGAATGAGAAGTTAGTCAAAAAATAAAAAGTTATTTGGAAAGACATTTCCAGGGAAGGCTGCTAAATATGCAGCTGATCACCAAGTTGGGAGGGAGAGAGAAAGTCTGATTGCCAAGAACTTAGGTAAATTAGGAGGAGGAGCGTAAAGATAGATTTAAGATAGGGCGGATTGCATCTCCAAACTACTGCTGCTGCTAGCCTTAGGCTTCGTGCCATAGAAAACCATTCATAGATCCAACAGGAAGCGCTCTGATGTGGGGATGGAAACTTTCTGCCATTTTTTCCCAAATCCTCAAAATAAAAATAACAACATAAATCTGATTTCTTTATTGTGTTTCTACAATTACATCAATGCAACTTTAAAACCTAATACTGGACATTAATAAAGTAATGGGATTATAACTTAAAGCACCCAAATATCAGACAGCAGAGCAGTCACATTGTTGTGACATTTGCTCAGTTAAGAACATTAAGGAAAGCCGTGTGTTTCAAATTCTTGAAGCTTTCTCACTCCGCTTCTTTTCCTGAGAAGAGGATCACCGTCGTATTGCAAACTCTTTAAATAAATAAATTCTCAGAATTTAAATAGTGTATTGAAATAACCACGAGAGGCATGACAGCAGATTTTGATAGAAATTGTAATCTTACTCAGATCAGAGAAGTTGTTTAGAGTTACAGAAGGCAGCCTGATTAGTCAACCGGACTCACATCTCCTTTTAAGGTGAGCCAGTTGATAAACAGTTAGACAAGCATTTTGCATTTGTGAATGCTCTCCACATAAGCTGATTTAAAAGTCGTTTCCCTACGACTCGAACACACCTTATAACTGTATATCCCGACAGAGGAACTGTCCTAATTAGATAAAATACTTGGGAAAACATGAGACACACAACAGGCAAGTAATATCGTGGTGTAGAAAACTCACACATCCTGAATGATAATTATCCTCACACATTTAATCATGAATGCTTATCGGGGGGGGATTTACCATTAGGCAGTTGCCTGGGGCCCCACATTTCCTGGGGGCCCCATCAAACTCTCTTTACATGTATGGTTTATGCAACTATTCCCTATTTGTGCACATTGTTTTTGATAAAAATTATTTCGCTAAAATGCCATCAGAACGCTGATAATATCAAGTGTGTCTCTTATTATAAATTTAAGCCCACATAGTCCTTTTTTTATGGTGGGCTAATCGGCTTAGAGCCCATGTTGCCCTACAAGGCTTATATGAGGCTTTTACTTTTTTGCGGCTCCACACAGATTCATGTTTTTTTTTTTTTTTAATTCCAGTATGGCTCTTTGAACATTTGGTTGGCGACTCATGCCTTAGATGTTTATTGATATTACATGTTCTCCTCTGACGGAAGACACTGTTTTGTTGCATTATAGTCGGCTTAAGGTGGTATGTGACATTCTTCATTTAATGATTCTTCAGTCTAAACTGTGTAAATATATGAATAACGGAGAGAACGGGAGATGCCTCACCTGACTGTGGCTCATTTTGCCTGAATACATTTGTCTGTCTTTGAAGGCAGCGCTGCAGGTTTCAGCGGATTTTCATCTAAATTCTAACGTTTTTGTTTGTGAAAGGCTGTTAAAAGTAAAACAAAAGAGAAAAGCTAAGATAAAATGATTATTTTAAACCAAACGGTGTAATGTTTAAGAGCAGAGATGAGAGAACAGAAAGTAAAAGTAAAATAGTGGTTTTAGGTTATAGCAGGGATTCGGGAATGAGCTAAAGGATGAAGCACAGAGGTGGGAAGTGAATGTTTGAGAAGTGGAAAGGATCATGTGAGCTTGAATAAAAGGCTTCAGTGAGCACTGCTCCGACAGCTTCAAACGTTCCCCACAAACACAGACACATATCTACAGAGTTGGGAGAAGCCATGTTTATTCAAAATTTTTCTAGTCATCATACATTCCCATCATGCATTTCCCCCCAAAGGTTTCTCCCTGTCAGAACATAACAAGCTCTCCTCTCATTGCAACCCAAAAAAAATGAAGGAGTCTGGATGTCAAACATATATGTATGCAAAGGTTTGGTATGGAGAACAAAAAAACAAAATATCATATTTAATGTCACCTTTTTTAGATAAAAACGTCCTAACAAACTGAGTATATTTTATTTTCATTTTTTACCATTGTAAAGTTGCAATTATATGAACGGACTGAGCACATCTTATATTTGAGGCATATAAGGAAATATTGGAAAACCTAGTAGAGTTTAGTTGTGAGTTTAGTTGTATGGTTTGTTAGTTTTGGTACATAAAAGAAACATGACTACTATTAGGTGTTTTATATGATGAAAATATAGAGAAGGATATAAAAAACATTCGCTTCTGTGTAAAAAAAAAAGAAAAAAAATGAAAATGAAACAGTTTTAAAAAGTTCGGTATTCATTCTTTTCCTGCTTTGTGTGTCAACTGTCACGGTTGCTAAGCAACATAGCATACAGCGTTGAAAGCCTCCCAAGGCTAGGCCTGTTTGAATTCAGAGACAAAACTCTTCAGGCCTTCTTATTTTGACGGACTTTGAAGGATCCAGTCCAGGCAGACCAGCTCCTTAGAGGATGCAGCCCCTTAATTCGAACACAGCCGCGGTCTAAGATTTAAAAAACAAACACACCTGAGTGCGTTCTCTTAGGGGCGTTTGCCCGAGCCATCTGTGTGGAAGGGAGAGCGATAGGAGGGGGGGTGAAGGATCAGAGGGGCGTCATCAGTTATTGATCTGTTATTGATCATTTTATTTATTTATTTAAGATGCCAACCAGAATTTTTTTTTTTCTAGAGGGGATTTCATCACATACATTGCCTACCTAGTTAAGTTCACAGAGACGTAACAAAGCTGTCAGATGGTTCTATAAATACTGATTTTTTTCCTGTTTAGTATAATTCAAAGAAAATTGCTTTAATTATAATAAATTAATGAAATTCAGACTTTTGGAACTAATATTGTAAGAGTTTCTTTGCTGATGGCGATAGGCAGGCAGGATCTCCTGTAGAGGTGTACTTTATAGCGGCACTGGGGTTTATTGATTTCATGTAATACATTATTAGTGTAGTTTACAATTAATTTACACATGCTGTCTAAGCAAAAATAAGGCTTTGTTGGGTCACTCTATACAAAGCAACCTGTACGCCATATCTGACATACTAGAATTACAAAAGTTTTCCTGAAGGAAGAGAAACATCTTCAAACTTGGAAACAAAGTTGAGTGGATGGCTTAGAATCACTAGAAGTATTATCAGTGCACTACAATATATTTATATCATACACATAAAAACTATTTGTTTTGATGTGATAAATATCTATATATCATTAATGCATGACGTTATAGTGTTTATAGGTGTGAATACAGCCTTTAGGCCTATTTTCTTTTGTGAGAGTTTCAGCTCCACACTTCCATACCTCCACAACCAAATGTTGCATTTATAATAAATTTATTAATTCATCCTCTGACTGATTTTGTTGTTTTGTTTAATACCAAAGCACAGAGGAAGACACTTTAAAGTGTTTTATCTTTGTGTATTTCTTTACATCACTGAAACTTAACCTTTTTCAGAGAATGAAAATGCTGTTACCCATAAACTCTAAAACAGCCTTCGGTTTGTTACATTGCCCATGCTGGTCCTACAACTCTGAATGTTTCCCATACTACACAGCTAAATCAAATGCTAAACCGCCTCAGTGGAATGCATTCAAACACTAGAGCTCCTAAAACTCTCCAATATGTTGGACAGCAGCCCTGAAGGACTGGAGTTTGAGAGCAGTGCTTTAGGGCGTCTGGATGTGGATGCAATTAAGATTTAAAATGGAGCACAGGCTGGAAAAAGGGAGTTCGCCAAAACATCAGGAGAAAATAATGATGTGATTTAAGTGCATCCATTGGTGTGTGTGTGTTGTTATTCTGTTTGGGGCTACTACAAAGCTGCAGTAAAAGGCTAATAAAATGTAAAGGTGAACATTGTTGTACTGACAGTAAATTTACAAAATTAATAAATAATTGTGGTAAAAACAATAAGTGCCTCAACTCTGTTTGAAAGCTGAGAAAATTAATGACGTAATTTAGAAAAATATCACTATTATCAATCATTGTAATAACTGTTTAACTAAGGTACTAATTTTAACTCCGGACTATATTAGCTCCAAAATGTGCAGTTAGTGTGAATAATGTATTCCAGTAGAGCCAAGGGAAATCTTTGCAGAGGAAAAGGTAAAAAAAAGGATTCATATTAACCTTTTCCCTCCACCTCCCGTCTCTCCTCTGCAGACCCCCACCTCCTACATCTCCCCGTCAAATCATTTCTGTAGAAACTTGGGGAGTTACAGTGACAGCCAGGACCTGCTACTCTCCTGCTATCCAGGCAGTCTGCTGCTGTTAATAGTGTCATTTAACAAAGTTTCTTATTGTTTCGGATCCTTCCACAGCCTGGAGGTCCACTGGAGGGCAGGGTTTCATTGGCTACAGGTTTTTAGCATGTCGGAAACGTAACAGGGGCAAAAAGTGGAGGATCTCGTGCCTTCTCACAACTGTCAATTAAAAACTAATAATAATGGAACATCTTTTAACTTATTGTTTTTATCAGGCATTCAGTCCATTGAGTTTCTGTTATATTGATGTGATCAGCTGAGATTTTCATTGACATTATTTCCCTCCTCTTTACTGTTTGGCAGTGTCTAAAATCCGCCCTTACCCCTAAACCTTCCATCACTATAGAGAGTGGGGATTATATTATTATATATTTATATTATATTTATAGTGAACTGAGTTAATAGACCAATCGGACAGATGATCACTACTTTTCGCTCCCCGTTGGTCACTAACTCCGAATCCCTGCACGGTGTCTGCGGCATCTCATGACAAATCCCATGATGATTTCCGGAGAGAGTTCTCGCAAAGCAATCTGGGACATATCTGCTCTTTAAGTGACCATATATAACCACTGCTTTTCAAAGTGTATTGTGGGAAATTTGGAATCCACTACTTTTTTATCTAAAAGACGTTTGGACACTTATCTAAATGGCATAGCCACTATACAGTATTATAACCTTGCAATTCACCATTATCACAATTGGTACCATAAGGAAATACCTAGGTCCCACATACAGTAGTAGCCTTTCAAAATGTCCCTACTTTCCTTGATGACCCTTTGGCTGGCCCTTGGCTGGTCCTTGGTTCTTCCTTTGTTGGTCCTTGCCTGGTCCTTGGATTGTTCCTTGGTTGGTCCTTGATTGGTTCTTGGTTGGTCCTTGGTTGGTCCTGGTTGGTCCTTCTGGCTGGTTCTTGGATGGTTCTTGGGCTGGTCCTTGGATTGTTCTTGGTTGGTCCTTGGGTGGTTCTTGATGGTCCTTGGTTGGTCCTTGAATGGTTCTTAAGTTGGTCCTTGGTTGGTCCTTGGTTGGTCCCTGGTTGGTCCTTGGCTGGTTTTTGGATGGTTCTTGGTTGGTCCTATGTTGGTCCTTGGCTGGTTCTTGGATGGTTCTTGGTTGGTCCTAGGGTTGTTCCTTTTTGATGGTTCTTGGTTGGTCCTTGGTTTGTCC